>LUCM01002520.1:9226-19343 GCA_008360955.1 Fasciolopsis buskii | reverse complement strand
TCCAATGTCTTTTATGAACGCTAGGTCTAGGACCACAGGCAAAATCTGCTGTCAGATGCACAGCCTGTTTAATTTGATCCCACTGCTCGTCTACATTGTTGCTTGTTGGAGTTCTTAGTTCCTCGGATAGTTTCTGCTCATGGCTGTTGCGAACAGCTGAATCAAACGGACGTTCAGCGGTCAATCGTGCTTGTGGCTTGCGTCGATGGCCGTTGAGCTGCAGCGAAAATCGCATTGAAACTAACACATGGTCCGATTCGACGCACGTGATCCAGTACGATCTACAGTTCTGGACAGAACCGCGCTAGCGGTAGCTTACCGCAATATGGTCGATCGGACTCAGACTACCCGTCGAGTTAGAGCGCCATGTCGCTGTTCAACGCGAACTGTATCGGAAATTCGTACTAGATAGGAATAGGTTATTGTCTGCACAGAACTGGAAGAGTCTTCCTCCGTTATCTGTTCGCTGAGCAGACTAGGCGCACCGCCCACCCAAACAGGACTCCGATGCACTACAATCGCCTGCTATCACTGCAATGTCAGTGAATTTGCTATTCTGGACAAAGGTAACAGGGTCATCGTAAAACTGGTCGTCCTTTTGCCTGTCAGTGCTGCAGTCTGTTGGAGAGTATGTCGATATAACAACTAAACTGCGCCTAACACTATTATCCTTCCGAACGCCGACTGATCGCTGCAGTTTCACGGTGCACAGCTGACCGTTAATCGGGATCCAGTCCAAGATGGCCGCTTTAGCCTTCTCATTTAAGACTATTCCTACACCGCGTTGACCCACGCTTGATCCGCTTCGTCTCCTGACGTGCGAAGAAAATATCGTGACGAGACCTTTGGAGCAGTTAGTTGAATTTACTCGAATCCTAAATTCGTTTCACTCACGCAGCAGACATCAATCGAAAGTGAGTCTACTGTCAGATCCAAACGCGCCTGTTGGCCAGCCTGCATTATAGTGCGCACATTGAAGGAACCCAGATTCAGAGGCTAACGAGGCTTGAGAAAATGTAAGCTAACAGACTAAAAACCACCCACTACACTACTTGACAATAAACCGTTGCGAGTATCGGGCGTGTGATCAGTGGGGACACTATGGGAAAGCAGAAGGGGCAAATAGATTGGGTTGGAGACGGAAGAGACAGGTTGAATAAAAGAGAAGGGACTCTGAGCAGTAGCATGTTTATCACTACCCACCCCATTTGCGCTCGATGCAATGGGCAGCGCGGTCTTGATTATCCTGCGGAACGACCGATGCAGTATGGAATTCTTTGTAGGCGTGTAACTCATGGAGAGTGATGGACGGGTACTTCTAGGGAGTCCAGCAGCTAAGCAGAAGAACAATTAGGGTTCTCAACCAAAGTCTTTGGCTCTGACAAGAACCTGACCGCAAGGCAGCGAGGCATGGCTGAGTGGGAAGCCCATCTGCTTGGATCAATTATTCTTCCACTCGATTTTTCCGACTGAGCTGCCAACTCAGATCAACCCGCGACCTGGAGGAGCAGAAGACTACTTCGCCAGGCCTCTACCCATTGACCTTCTGGGCACGATTGGATCTTCGGCTTGAGACAAGCCATCCTGTATAGCTCGTCCGGTCATGGAAGGATGTAAACCGTCACACCACGTCAAGGTGTAGTTTTGTTGTGTAGATAGCCCTGAATGTCCCCAGTCAGCTAGTTGAAGGGTCTCATCGTTGTTTGGAATCACCAGCACTCCATATCCTCTGTGCCGAGGCTGAGACGCGAACCCGAGACGAATGATTATGAGGCGAATGCCTTAGCCAAATCCAAATACGCAGACTACCAGTATTTTACCAAACGTGTACACCGCATGGTATAACGCGGATGCTTGTCACCGAATTTCGCAAACTACCGGTTTTTGCTCACCAAATGGTCAACCTATGAGCGATGTTCGATAAACCTTCAAGAGCCCATCCGGCTAGTTCATTGGCTATGGTTTTCGTCCCGTGTTCGCTTCTCAATTCACGCGCGGTGGATATGTGCTTGTATCGATTTTTCACTAGTTTGAAGCACCTGCCCACTGCTTCCAATAATGCTGCATGGTGAGTTATTTGACAGTCCCATTTAATCCGCTACTACTGAAATTTTTTTAATATACTGTTAGGCATTTTCATAAGTGCGCATCATGGGAAACGAGCTTCTTCGACTTGTTTTCTCAAATCTGGTTCCACTGTTGCCCTCCGTTTTTTTTGATCTTCTTGACTCATTTATTCACAGTTGGTCATCTGTGGGTCGTACTAGTGGCCAAACTATGTTGAGAACGCTATTCTTCATCCGACCACCGAAGCTGATGCACCCCGGGCCTGAGAGCGGCCGCACGCTAGAAATCCGGAGTATTGCATTAATGTCCTTAACCGACGTTAGTCAGTTGACTTAATCATTTATATCCCCGAGGGCCAACGGTTCTGATCTCTTTATCAACGATCGTTACGGTAGTAGACAGTAATCTGCCGTCACCTGGATCGTCAACACGCTTTGCTTATTGTGTGATCGCATATGCTCTGTCTTCCCAAACGTTAGAAACACGATTGCCAGTTCTCCTTGAGAAGCGCTTCGGGGCTTTGAACTTATTCAGTGTGCTTCTTTTGCCAGTCCCTTGTCATTAACACGAGACTGCAGGGGTTGGGTCAAATACTGTGAGGAAACCTAATGACGATAAAGTTCACGACCCCAATGGATTTATTTTGTCTTGATTACAGCCGTATTTTGATGAATCTTCCGCAACCTTCAAAATCTGTTGCGTCCGTCAGCTGATGTTTTGTTCTTTATCTATACTTCATTTTTCCCACTGTTCTTTGACTTGAACCAACTTTTTAACTTCAGAACTGGCGATGCACAGGAGTCATCCAAATTCGAGAAAGAGTTGATGCTCCTTGATGAGCTGGAAGCGGAGGACGTTGTGTTGGTTGACGAAAGCAAAGCCGTATCTGCACTAGGAGTATCTTCTGTGCATTGGTCAAGACCACTATTGGAACCATTGAATCCAGGGCGTGATAGCATCATTTTCCAACAAATAGATGTTTCGCATTATAAGGTACAAATCAGTTTCCGTGTTCCGCCTTGATTTCCCTCGATGCTTATTAATAAATAACGTTGTTCCGATGCTTTGACGTTTCCGGTCACATGGTTTATATATGCATACAATTTTAGTAGTTTTCCGTTTCTCCTTTCGTGCTCAGTATCCACTGGATTGGTGGAAAATGAAATTCCGATTCATTTGGTAATATAACTTTAAGGAAATCTCGTCTAGTCTTCGGCTTACCCAATGAATCTAACTGGGATTCACGCTGGAACAACACCGGCTAAAAACCCGATGGCCTTTGTGTTTGTGTATTTGTTCAGTACGTTGGGAAGTAAAAATATCTGAAAGAAAATCACACTAGCATGAGGTAGGACTGAAGATGTGCTGAGTGATCTAGTTATCCTGGGCATAAAACTCAGAATACTGGTCTTAATCAGATAGTCGGATTAGATTTATCGCTAACTATAATGAGAACAATGTGCAAATTTATTTAAACAATGGTAGTGAGTTCCGGCGCCGTTTTAGGTGGTCCAAAGTCTTCCATTTCTTTTTCTTTACTTTATTGAGTTGCCCTGCTTATATTTCAATTCTTGCCCCGTAATCAGAATCGCTCTTATAGGCCCATTTCCTGTTTAACCTCTGCATTTATCCCTCCTATAGCAAGATGTGACAACGGGAGAAAGGCGGCGGTCTATAGAGCTCACCCTGCTATTTACACCGGGTGATGATTATGGTTTAGGTTATTAATTACCACTCTGCTGATCGACCATATACAATTAACACTAATGCCCAAGGTACGGCTGAGAAGAAGAGTGATCAGGTCTAGTCATTGATGCGCGCATGGACTTTCAGTTCCAATCTGGTCCCTTTTCGAAATGCAATCGCACGACAAAACACGATCTACTGAGGAAAAAAAGTAGAATTCGTAGGCTGTATCTTGAGTTATCCATATACCCGTCTTCTGGAAGGATAAAACGTTAGTTGGTTCAGGGACATTACTAATGTATCCCATAAACTTCCAAGCTTAGTAGAAAAAGAGTACAGTTGCTTTTCCATTCTACTGAAAATCTGTTCGCAATACGTAGACTTCGTGACTATACAAAGAACTGTGGAAAGTCTGAGGCAACCAGGCTAGGGGAGATGTCCAAACAAATATGGACCGAACGGGGTTCGGAGTGTATCGGAAAAATCGATGCGCTATGCGATGAATTAATGTATACAATTGCCCAGATGTCCAAACCGTGATTTAAATCCAGCCACGGGAGACGTACGAAACGCTACACTATATTCTCTCTCCTGTTGCAAATAAGTCTACTGGGCTCCCAGGATTTTTTGCCCCATCCGAGCGACCTGTAAACTGAACAGTCTCGGTCTCCAGTGGGTTACGTGACCCTCACATTGTTTCACTGCTTTGTGGGTTAGACCATTTGATCAAAGGATATGGTCGCCCCAGTGCGTCCCCTACTTCAGTTTGAATTATCCAGCCCACAGATTCATGGATCCTGATGAATAGCCGATGATGTGGAGATGGGGAATGGAAGGGCTAGCATGCCTGGTGAACCATACACATTGATTCTTTTTCTTTCCCATCTTCCGTTCATTGTTTTTGTCCTTAGCCGTAGTCCCGATGGCACATGATCTGTACTCAATTTTTACGCCATTTGTACGTATATATATATATATATATATATATATATATATATATATATATATATATGCGTTGTTTCATGGTGCGGCGGCGAAAGCAAATACGCATGGTCTTGTGTAGCGGCTGCCCTTGACTGGGTGTTGCTTGTCCTGCCGACCGATAAGCCGAGATAACCCACTGCTAGACTGTCGCGTGGTCCCAGGCATCGCACACGGAATTCAGCAGAGTGCGTCGAACAGTACGGAGTCTCGGTGGGAAAATATGGGCTGATATGCAATTACTTATCAAAATGAAACTGAGTCTCAATGTGTATGGTCGCCGCAGTTTGTTAGTCCACTACAGACTCTTAAATCGGTTAGCAGAATTTATTCATGCTTACTCATCCCATACTTATTGACAAACAAAACGTCTCACTCAGAAAGGAACAGTAAAGCATGAAAAATTCCCTGCGGTTTATTCAGGTATTTCAGCGACAACGGGCCAGTAGCTGCTATTGAATACAGGAGAAAAAAGAAATGACTATTGTATATTCCGGAACCTGACCGGTATTTAGTCGAATTCCAACTAACAATTTATCATTCAGCTTAAGCAGACAAAAGATCACCTTGCATATATTGTCAGATTTCAGTTACAAAATCTGTTTTCAGTAATTTCTGCTGTTTTATTTGAGTAAAGTTCAAATTTCTCATGCGTAAACCATCATGAGATGCGCTTATGTGAGTACGCAAATAGTTTACCCGCATTCGCGATTACCGATGTTATTGTCCAAGGTATGCTGTCTTTGATATGCGAACATGTAAACCCCTGCTCCGAGCTTTCACAATAACCGTCCGTTTTCATCTGGGGGAGTGAGTATAATTTGAGTATCCTCGCATATTGAGAAGGACGTATTTTCGAAGAATCGAAAAATCATGGACGATTTTGGCGTTCCCTCCAGAGACGACCGATTCGTTGTTCAAATTTGGTCTGATCCTCTGTGTTGAACATTTTAAATCTTTGTTGTACCAGTACATATGGCGCCTTCTTCTCGACAAACGCAATGTTGTTCGTCGTTCGTCCCCGATGTCAAGCAAAACTCGCTCACTTCAATGCGGTCTGACTCCACATCCATTTGAAGAAATTAATCAATCAGGTGCGCTTGACGAAAGTGAGAAGAGCCAGACACAATCACCGACCAGGCGACTGAAAGAATTCATTTACTCCTAAACATCAGTTCAATTTTGTAACAAATTTTAACGCATTGCCGCGCACTGATACATGTATCGTTAGTCGCATCAGTAAGATGACGCATTTGCAATTAAACTTCTGTGGATAAAAGGCTTTTAGCTTGGTAAAACATGTTGGTTGGAAAGCTTTAACAGGACCTTAAATGAGTACATATTCCCACATCCCAGGTATTTCACCGGCGGCTCTATTCACGTTTGAGGGAAGTTTTGCCGAAAACCATTCGCTAGAGAATGCAATCTCTAATGGATCCAAATGCATTCATAAGACTTTAAATTTTTATGGTAGAGTCAAAAGTTTTATTCCTTGCCAGAGAATCTACTCACTGGAGGCTTCTTAGTGCCCACGGACAAAAGTTTTGCTTAGATATTTGATCTCGTTCTTGATCAGGATGGAGCTGACCTTAGTGGATGCATTGTCACATCCATCGTTGAAGAGCCAGGAGATTACTTTGCTTCTCGGAAAACTACGCAACCTTGTTTTATCATCCTACACTTAAGCACCTTCTTTGTGGACCCCCATTGCGCAGCTGGTTTTCATTTAATACATTTGTCTGAAACGTGATCCAGATGGAATGGACGTGACTGTGCCTGTGTTATGTAAATTTCCCGGGTTGGTTGTGCATTGTCTTTCAATTTGTCTATGGGCGGAGACCTGTTGGATGTTCTTATTTACTGACATGAGTCTACTCAATTTTAAATTCTGATATAAAGTCAAATAATGTTGACGTAATTCCATAACATTATGACACAATCTCCCGTTCTACGAAATTCGCACATTCTGTGGACACAGATCTTGAGTTTACTACAACGACTGAATCTTTGATCGAAGCAGTAGCAAACTACATAGTCTTGAATTCTGTGATCATTACTATCACAAACCCACATTTGTTTTCTTCTGTACTGGCATGTTCACTACCCTATGTCATGTTGCTCCATTATAGGAAGAAACCTTTAAATACAAGGTGACCAACTGCATTCGCATCAAATAGCATCGTTGCTTTCCTTTATTATTTGATAAGGCGAATTCTCTCAGAATAATATGCGTTAAGACAATTTACTCACAATTAGTCAATTCCACCAAATGCTTTTGCTCATTACTGTTTTGTATGTTTAGCAAAATTTGGGCACACGGACTGATTGCACCCCAGGCAATCTTCTTCAAAAACCAGTAATACGCAAAAGCACTTGATGGGATTGATTCATTTTGAGAAATATCATAAGACTAAAAATCAGAACCATGAGAAAGCAGAAATATCTCGAGTCCACGAGCCCTGCTGATTACGTCATTTAGCCATATTGCCGAAATCTCCAATCGTCGCGTTGGAATATCTCATAGACTACAGCCTGGTAATTTAACTCGACCTACTCGAGATAGTCCACTGGTTCTCATACCCTTGCGACAAATTATGGACTAACCAGTTGCGTACCATGAAGACTGGCTGAACACCCAGGCTACTCGTGCCTACTAACGAACTTCGCTTAACTTCGAAGCAAAAATTGGAGTTTGAGCATGGTATTTTCTTCGCGCCTTCCCTTGCCGGTCAACCAATGATATAACCGAACTGCTTCAGAAATCAGAGCAGTCAGTCTACCTTCGTGCGGTTTTGAAATGCGGGTGCAACCACATCGTTCCATTTTCACGGTGTAACGGATGCCCTATTAATCGAAGCTTTTCACCATTTTTGTGTCGAACTCTGAGTTTTGGAGCTGGTTTTGATGGGAGATCAGTAGGTAAACGGTTTATTGTGGGTTACCTCCTGGAATGCTCTCTATTCCTCCTTTTGCTTGGAATGGCCCTGCAACTGAAAACCTTAACTGATAAACGTGATGTGGAGCGCATATTTTTACGACCAACCTGCGCTCACCGTTGGTGAGGGCAAAACTGAGTAGTGACTTGCATGGACTTAGCATGATCATTGATGGTCCGAAACGTTTGTGGAGTCGACTTAACCTCATGTAGTTGATAGTCGTGTGAAAGTGAAATATGTAGACATTTCGCTGTATGAATACTGTGGTCTCTGAAGTTTTAAGAACGTTGTTTTGTTCAATCAACGCAAAGTCTAACCTCATCTTTACTATTGTCGTTCGGGTGGGCGGTAACACAGTAGCTTAAAGCGATGCGCTCGTTCGGCAGTTTCATTTTTGATGTTGGTAGATTTTTCAGGTCGTGTGCGGTGTTTGTCTCAAGATCGACAGCCTTGCCACCATATGCAATGCTATGTTATATTGTACTCTAACTTGAGTAGGTTGTACTCCAGAATCGCGTTAGAACTGCAAAGATTTCGCCTTAGGCACGGGTACGGACTTTTATTGCCAATTAGTACGCTTCTAATTACCTAGCTTAATGTGTATCGCATTCCCTCGCTTCGTAGAATGCGTCAATTTGAAAGTCAATGGTTGCGTTCTGTTTGTCTTTTGAAATTGTTGTGCAATTCAAGAATGCGCCGTTGAGCGAAGGTTTGGTTGACACAACCTCTTTAGAAATGAAAATCCAACTTTTTAGAACGCTTCCCAAACGGTAGAAAAGTGCTTTGATAGAGTGGTTGCTCAAGGTTTGGCCCTTATGTCGATGAGACAGATTCCCATTGTTCGCACAGACAGTTTTGCCCACTTTTCGGCATGTCAAGTAGATTGAAGATTTCCAAGACTGAAAATGCTTTAGCCCCTCGGACAAGGCGGAACAGGATATGTAATGAATCCAGCAGTTACCAAATGATTCTTTCGAATCCAGAATGAGATACCATCCTTCAAGGGGGTCGGGCTTCTTGTTCCTTGTTTCTCGAACGGCATAGAAAATTTCCGATTGATTGGGACACTCCAGTCCATTTTTTTTTTGCTCCTTGTTGCTTGGTAACAAGATATGGATCAAATAAAAGCTTTACTAAACGTTCGGATGAAATGTTTAGGTTTTGGTTTGCAAACATCTGAAGCGGCCGCCGCCATCGCGCACCATGGGGAAAAGGGGTTATACCTTTCGTGAATAGGAACGCGCCAGTCCGAAGGGCTTCGCAAATTTCCCAACGGCGATGGAGGTTCCTACCTTACCCCCAGCTTCGCTACCGTTTACGGTCGGTTTTAATCGACTACGTAACGCCGTAGTGAAGGCTGTGGTAGTGCTTGACCTGAAGAGTCTGTCGTCCCTGGCCCTGTTGCAGTGAATTAAAGTACCTTCAAAGGTCCAATCATCTTTATTGCGATGTTTTTTTCAATTCTTCATGAGAAATGTCTAGAGTGGCTACTTTTAACTTTCTCCGCTGCCCATCTATCCATTTATCCACATGAGTTGCGGCTAGTTTGGGCGCGGTGGTGTTCCAAAAGGCTTGAAGGTTATCTGGGATTGCTTGCTTGTGGACATCAAGCCTAAAATGGAGGCAGAATTTCTGTCGTACCGCTAGATTTAGCTTGGGTTGAACGTGTACCAGTATTTGGTCCGTGCCATTGGGACTTCCTGCTGTAGGTGTGTAACAGATCTGACAATTCCCAAATGATAATACCCAGGGAAATCTTACCAACATATATATATATATATATATATATATATATACAGCGAGACACGGGCTTGAGAAGAGCATGGCGCCAACGTAACATTGGATGAAATTTTACAGTAAGTGGTTAAGAGGGGGGGGAAATAAAAATAAACAACAAACTAATTGCTTTCTTGTGTTTTCACCATTCACATTTCGTGATTTTTCTGTTGTTTTCGGTTTTTGCTTAAGGAGAACGAATTTTACAGATAGGCTATACAGCATTCGCCCCATTGACTTTGATTTTGAGCCATATCTCTCAGTGTCTCTAAACAACAACTATCCTAAACTCTTGGGCCTCAACTACGAAAGGGGGGAAGCATCACCCGATGGCAAAATTGAAGTTGGCATCGCGCCTGTACAGCAAATCATAGTCCGAATACCGCGTCGCTTCTTCCAGCCTTGCTCAGCACGTGCAAAAACAGCATGAAAAGGTATATGGGGGAGGGGACAGGCCACACCGAATAGCTTAGTCCAGATCACCGAATGCACTAGTATTGATTATTCTCAGTCAGACGACGATATCTCAACCAACCACACACACACTTGCATTGGCTCCACCCGATGTTTAACCCACAGAGAAAACTTCGAGATATCGAGGATCCGAACACGAGAAAGTTGCCGGACATTCCTCACGCGACAGGCAGGTTGGACACCGTAAACAAGAACAC
>LUCM01002517.1:8877-68357 GCA_008360955.1 Fasciolopsis buskii | reverse complement strand
ACTCTATTAAGGTATTGCTTTGACACTATGGTTGAGGTTTTACCGCCCTTTCTTATGTATTGGGTTTGGTTAGTAAATTAAGCAGACAGCCGTGCTAATAAGGGCCTGGGACAATCAAATGTTTCCAGTTTGTGAAGTAGAGTAGACTGTGGGGCCGAATCAAATGCCGATGAGTAATCTAGAAAGACGCAATCCCATCAAGTTAGCAGTTCACCTTTGACGTACGATTCTGTGTCACCCAATTTCGTTGATTTTGTTGTCGCATATTTAGTTTCATTGTTCTCCGTTTGCCGGTGCAATCGGTTGGCATTATTGTTGTTTAAAAACTCTGTTGTTTCAAACGTCCACTGGGATCACGCATTGCTGCACCTCAACGATCTTCTCATCGATCTAAAAGAAGCATTCGCACTGGCTAGTAGGCAGCTATTAAATGCATCTTTCCAGCCAAGTTATCCATTCTGGCATTGTTGAGTACCAACATCCGCTCTGTGTTTATGAAATGGCCGGATCTGTCCCTCAAACTTCAGCCACCGATCCATGTTCACACGTGTGTCGTCTGAATACAAGGATCATAGTTGAATCCGGATATCGCTGATTCACTCGTGTCAATAGGGAGCTTCAGACACTAACGGCAAGACGGAGATTCAGATAAGAGGACTGGAGGCGGTATTGCAACATATATAAACTAATTCTGATCTGGCAAGTCCGAAGTTTTTAATACGTACTAGTTAAACGAAATTGACTGTCAACTATCAGTAGGGTCGATTGGTGTGCACTAGCGGCCCGTGGTCGTGCAAATCACTGACGGATAGGTGCAACATCATCATGCTGCGAAGTTCAACAAAACGTTCACATCATGACCGGTAGCGTAATGGCTAAGGCGTTCGACTCAAAATCGTTCGTCCCGGGTTCGCGTCCCAGTTGGGCCACGGTGGATACTGCACTGCTCATCTCATTCCTAACAAGGATGAAACACGCTATACCCAGTCGCTTACCCATGTTTTTTATGGTGAACGGGGAGCGTAATGTAATCACATGGTGATGAATTACTTGCATGAAAGTGGGTAATGTTATCGAGAGATCAATTACTCAGGGAACTTTGAATATAGTTTTGACTAAAACTTGAATCAAAAGAATGAGGTTCGTGCATCAAAGTTCAACCCATGTGGATCAGTGTGATGTAGATCTACGATGGCAGACAAAGAAAACATGACCAAAGATCGTTTAACCGTGGGTCACAAAGGCCTGAGTATACTCAACTGTACTGGCTCCTAAGCGGTTTACTAATCAGTTACATCAATAGGCCAATATTTTGACGGCTGATAGTCTTTTCATGGATTCCAGACGGCTTGGATTGTGTCAATCAATAGGGTTTACTGAACTAGCTCAGTTAAAACAACTTGAAAAATTTATTTGAGGAGTGGCTTCGCAAAGAAATTATAACATTTTAGTTAATGAGATTGTCTTGACTTATTCCGATCAACTGCTAGTGACCAATTGCAGGCAGGCTTCTAACCAGTTCTCTAACCTCCGTGGAGACTACCAAACTATTTGAACTGCGACCTGGATTTTATGGCTTGTTAAGTGGTGTGAATTTTTCTCACCTGCATGTCAGTTGCATAATCGATTGTGCATGCTGGAAAATCTAGTACGGCCATTTCCCATGTTATTGTTTGTTCATATCAGACTTATTTGGATGCGTGTTAATGATACTCCGAATCGAGTAAAATTATGACTTCCTTTCACGGTATCCGGTAGGCATGTTTGCTTGCAAACGGTAAGAAAGCGGAGAGAATATTGTTGTCCCATACATTTGTTAGGCGCAAATGTGTCCATTTGGATTGGACCTATGAGCACTGATATTTTGAAAGCCAGATGGTTGTAAGTTCCTAATAGTTTTGACATGATTCCATGTAATACTTACATATTTCCCTAACATAATAGGGATTTATACAGCGAACGTTCATGTATACACAAACCGTGCTTTGCGCTTATTTCGAGAACAGACAAAACAGTAATATTATTAGTTTACATTGTTCCCCTTGCAAATACAGCTTCATTTGCAATTATTCCGTCCGCTTGCGGAACGCATCACGTTCTCACCTCCTGCATTTGGTCCAGTACGACTACCCGGGAGTGATTTCACTCCGTGGCAATGCGCCTTAGCAGAGGAGGCTCCTCGGCTGGCTAGCACCGTCTACCGCGAAAGTGTGGATCGGGCGGACTTCGAAAGTACCGTAGACGAAACCGGACAACTGAGCTTCACTAAAGGGACAGAATCAACACGGCGTTACTTCCCCCATAATGATCCACCCAAAGCTTTGGGTTATTTAAAAGCCAGTGTAAAGGCATTGAACGAGTTGAAATTGCGCCAATATCAAGATCAGATAGCTGATCAGATTGAAAAATGTGCACTTACACGTATGAGAGATCCCAACTCCTATACGGTTGCTACAGAAGAGAGAAATACGAGTGATAAGTTCGGTCACTTGCACACTTTGGGTAATACATTTCATGTTGGTTTTAACTCTGTCGATTTTGTATTGAGTTGATTCGAACTACATTACTACTATCACCCCGAAAGGTTCACGCTGAGCCAGATAAAGTATATGTCCGGGTGATTCAAGATGTTCGCTAACTTGAAAGTCAGTGTAGTTTGTCACAGTTGTGATACTTTTGGACTAACAAGACGAATATTTCTTCAATCTCTAGATCGTTTCAGAAATGGAATTAAAGATGTCTGATTGTAAGGCAGAGTGATGTGTTACCTTTGCAATGGTAACGCTTCAGCAGTGTTATGTTTCGACTCCACTATTGTAATATCAAATTATGTGGCATCAAAGAATATGCCAAGAAAAATAAGGCTAAGGGTAGCTTGTTCGAATCATAAAGTGGTGGAATTGGTTGGCGGCTTTTCACCAGAGTTACAAACCTATTAAAATGTTTCGAAAAGATTAGCAGTCTTGATAATCCAATAAAATGTTGCTACCGAAAGCGGATTTTTGTGGCTATAAATGACCGTTTTTTAGTGCTTGACGCTGTCTCCCCTTAAGCAAAATCAGATTTTTCCAACTTAACATGACAAACGGTATCACAGGTAGTGAAAAGCTGAATCATCGTTCATACGCTCAAGAGTAGAGGCCTGGAACCGAGATTACAGGCGAGTGATCTAACCATTTAGCTCTGATCAGATTACACCAAAAAACGTTCAGCTTTACACTGGCACAAAACAAACGGCCGGGTTTCACTCACTAGCCCAGACTCTTTGAACAACGCGCCTGGCCGAGCACCAACGAATATTGAGAAATTTACTGTGGAACTGGAAGCCAGGCTTTAGAAGTAAAGTTTAGAATATTTTTATCGTATGCTGTGAACATAAGTTTTGTAGAAGTGGCTTCACGGATTTCTAACAGTGCTGTAGGAATGAAAACCATGGCTGTGAAGCATGCAGCGTCAGAGAACGAACAAATTTCGATTAGTTCAGACATGGCAGCGAGTTTGACAAAAGCACGCTGAGGTCCACCACCAGTGACCGGCAACTCTGAAATCCGAACCTCTGATATTCGAGACGGGAAACCCATGGTCCACTTGACCACTACGTAGTACGTGCAGTAAAAGTAATGCGGTCATGATTCTCGCCGTCCAGTTCCATCATAGCAAATAATTGTGCAAGTTTTTTCATTGATTTCTGATCTGATACTGCGTAATGAAATATTTCAAAACATTTATTGAATAAATTCGTACTCTATTGAAGAGGATGACAAATGTGGACTGTTCATAGTTGTGGACCGAATAGACTGTTTATGATATAGATAATCTCCAGTAAAAGTGAAAAATCATCAATAAAATTACACATTAAACGTTGACAGAGTGAAGAAAACACCTGAATACAAATAAGCTAACCAAAATCCAACCCAGCCTAACTGCGTCACAGACTGCGTTAAGGAAGAAGATATGTCACATGAGTGACTTGTAAAAACTTCTCATTCTTTTGTGTTACTCCACTAGTTTTGTTTTTTACTGCACTCTTGGCTAACTCTCTCCAGCTCACATAAAGAAGCTTCATTTCAACAAAGTTTATTCCATGAAGCACATACATCCGGTCTACGCCAGTGCAAACAATTAGCTCTAGATATATTCTATGAACACAGTTAATGCATTTGGTGCTTCAGTTCTAGCCTCACTAACGCCGATCTAGTGGCATGCCCACTGTTGAGGGATATTTCAGTACACCCGATGTCCTTCCTTCTCTTCTGTCTGTAGCCAACAAGTCCTCAAAGGGGAATGATAAAATGATGTGTTATGGTTCAGTGTCGTATATTCTTAATAGGCATATGCATCAGCGAATAAAAAGATTGGTTAAAACAACTTAGAAGCTCCAAACACAAGGTGTGTAAATCAGGGATGGTCTTATTAAAGCAGACCACCAGGATAAGACAGTCATGATTTGTTTATAAGCTATTTTGGGCTTGTAATAGGGAACCAAAAGAAAAATTTCTAACGCCACTGCTTCAACAAACTACGTACGTATCAGCTGCAAACTTCCCTTTTTGAAATACCACCTTCCCCCTAATTGTCAAGTACAGCGCCAAACAAGTCCGGTAATTGGGATGCTAAGTTTCATGGTAATCTGTTCTCGCCTCTCAATAGATTTAACTTTTTGTGCACGTCTTCCGATCGGTTATCTTTTCGAGCACTATATAGTACTCCCCGGACAATGGTGGCAAAAATATGGTGGTTCTCAGTTTATGACTTACGGAATAGGTATGAAAAGTTAGCATTGATTTTGTTTTCGACAGTTTCTTCATGTATTCCTGTATGATGTCCACTCGATGCGGACTATCGTCTCTTAAATAAACAGAGATGTGTCCCAGTGGGGAAAATGGTGCACTGTTTTTTCGCTTATCTTCAAGTAAAAGACAGCAAAAAACAAAATGATCACAAAGCACTACGACAAAAAGAGCATAAATTTGTTTCTACCAGTTCTCCTGTAAATTTTAGTGTCAGTTGTACTCCAGTCACAAATTTCTTCTGGCATCACTGTGTCAGAACCGTAAATACACTTAGGCCCGTATGAATATATGCATACATATATATATATATTTATATATCGATTAGAACTGCTGTTGATATGAAACTCTCAAATCAGGCAGTTAGATTCCCTGCGCTGGTCAACCGCTTTCTTTATGAATGCAAACCTATTCATGCTAGCTGTTTCCACGCATGCTCCTGCATGTCAGAAAACCGGTCTATTCATTTAGAGGTTACGTGGACTCAACTCACACTAGTTTACCCTTTCCGACTTGGAATGATGACGAGAGACGAAACCAAACGTGCGCTATGATTCTCCGTTAAAAAAGACAGCCTGGTTAGTGTTTTGGTCTTAAACAGAATCAATGCGGATTCAGAATTCGATGCGGATTTCCTGCACGAAGGTGTAGCACATTGATCTGTAATTTGTTCCAAGTAAGGTCATTCAATCCGTGATCCGGTGGCATTTGGTAACTGTTCGGATACATCTTCCTTCCATTTGTAGGTTAGAAATCTTATAAAAAAACAGAAAACAAAGCAGCTTGAAGGATGCCGTGCACTGTGCTGATATTACTGAGGCTGTTATTTGGCAATTTCTGCTAGTAATTATAGCCATTCAAAAGCTCTTATTTTACGTTTTGATAAGTTGTATATTGTATGAATCCACTTCTGGTTAGTTAGTGCAATCATCTGCTTCACGTACGGCGGATATGGTTTCACGTTCAGGACTTGTACACAATCCTTAGAAAGTATCACGAATAAATAATAGTTAATCCGGAATTTGGTAGCAATGTGGACAGAGCATTTCAGAATATATCTGGACATTTCCGCTGGAGCTACACCGCTGCAATCTACCTTCTTATTAACAGTGAACTGGTCGGCGACAACAAGCACAGAGACTAGGCTGGTTTAAAATGCATCAAGCTGTTCACTGAATTTCGAAAAAGTGGATCACGCGTTTTCCACTTGAGTGGAAAGAGCAGTAGGTTGCATATTTTCTGGCATTGCAAAAATATTCAAGAAATCCACCAAATGTGGGGCCAAAGATAACATCCACTAAGTGAGTATATGGTTTGTATATTTGCGCTTGAATAACAAATTGGAAGTTTGAGTTGAATAGTCCGTAAGGTAAGGCACGGAAAACTGCGAACCAATGGAATAATAAACAAACTTAGATAGTCCAGTTGCAACTGCGCCGAAAGTGCAAAGGTTCGAACAAAAGACTTTCCGCTCACTCATACTAATTCCTTCTGCTCCGTATTTTACCATTAGTCATTTGATTTGCGCCCTGAAACCAGGCATGTGTGATTAGGCCAAAATCAGCATCTGGCTAGTCTTGGCACAGTACATGTGTGTATTTACCGCCTATCACACACACACACACACACACACATAAATGCACAAAACTCGAAGCAGAAGTGCAAACGAAAATTGCTGTATGATTTGCAATCTTTTTCTTCAATTATACGGTTCTCTTTTTCTCATATCCACAAGAAATCCTGTGTTAAAAATTCACATTTTCGTCCAGCCTCACCCGAGTGGTTAGCTTTCCGGACAGCTGCCTCAATATCTCCTACCACCGCGTTTGCATTGGCCCCTATTTCGATAAAATTATTAGCTAGAGTAGCACACGAATTTGTTCACGCTGACCAGCATATAACTTCGAATGAATAAATTAATAGTGAGGAACACTCTGAGTTACCGACAATTAGCCGTGTCAAAAGAAACGTTTTATTCTTAACGGTCCATTCACACGTAGAGCAAGTAATCCTGAATTTAAGCAAGGGAGCCAAAATGGTGAGATTAATTTATTCCAGTTTGGTGTTCCAATTTTTAATCTTATTAAAAATGTGTCGCACTGTTTGAAATGAATGAATGAGTTGAATATTAACTCAGTAACTCCTCGGAGATTGAAAGTGTGCCATAAACTAAGACCGAATATCGATAAAATTCTGTGACCTACTGATCAACAATATGTACATTATAAACGTCACCCAAAACAGCCCAAAACAACTCCACGAAATGCGTACAGTGAAACGACAAGAGACTTTTAACTTGCCACATATTGTTTTTCACTTTTGTGTACAATTTTATGTAAACCCAGTTGCGCTGGTACCGAGCTCGTTTTCAAGTTAGTGCAATATATATATATATATATATATATATATATATATATATGCCATGTAAGGCGGGAACAGAAAACTGGAGTGAAATATTAACTTTCTCATAACACGATCCTGTTTGTTTTTTCGAATACTACTTCCATAATTATCAGACCGAAGTACGTTTTCGTCATAACAACAATAGCGAAATACTTTTTGAGGGAGGATTTCGCCACCGCATACATCTAGGACTGATATAACGTACAAGAACGGAATGGGTTGTAACCAAAAGCGAAGTGTAATGCCCTTGTGTAGTTGCTAGAAAAGTTTGCTCAAATAATGGAATTGTTAAACACGTGCCACAGACGATTGGCTTCGTTGTGGAACTTACCCCACTCTCAGCCCCTAGTCACATTTCGAAACTAATCCAAGGATTTTCAGTGTGCTTTTTAGACTCCCTTTAGAAAGTCGTTGAAAAAAACTGAAAAACTAGGCATACCAATTATTGGGAAATATTATTACGTAAACATATGTGGTCGGAATAATGAATGGTCGGATGTGAATCCATTTTCAGCTCACTTTGACAGTTGTTGACGATGGAATAGTATACACCGTCTATCCCCAGGGACAATGAGCGAATGATAATGAGAAAATAAGGCCACAGCTGAGAAGTAATCGGCTTTTGAAACGAACCACTTTTAGCTTCAGTTATCCTAAAACCAACAGCTAAAAATGATTTCGGCACTCGACATATCAAGATTTTTCATTGACTTTGAATACCATTTGAGAGCAATTTTAAAGTTGTCAATATGATCCATATGTCTCAATTACAGGTCCCGATGTGAAACTGAAAGAACCAATAGCTGATGTAAACCTTATCATGTCACCTTTGCATTTGGCTCTGTGCGATGCCCGACTGAAAAGATTAAAGCTGGAAGAGGCGATGCTTTTGCAATCGGAAGAAATGTGTCGGTATGAAAAAGCTCGCGATCCAGTTTCACAATGGTTAGTTGCTATTCTGTGGCCGGTGGAACCCTTTAATATTTCTCTCATTCCTACATGGTGAGGTTACATGAAATCGGATGCCTAATTACCGTCACTCCTTCATTCATGTAATATTTTGGTACTGTTGAAAACCGTAGTAGATGCAGTAGGGGGTTAGGAATGTGTTCCGCGCACCATTGCTTTTCTCGAATTTGAGCCCCGATTGCATGGCAGTTTTTGTGTGACTCTGTTTCCATGAGTCACCGTAATTATTTTCCCTACTCATCCTTGCAGCCGGAGATGAATGAATTAGACATTTTTGGTAAATACGCAATGTCTTTTGATGTGTACACTGAAGAATAACTATTGTTGACTAGCATAAAAATCATACCTATCAAAGATCGTAATAATCAGGGCCTTGACAATCAGTACGTATTATCAGCCGAGTCCCATTAGTTACAGTTAATTGAATTCATTATTGTTTTATCCAATGTAGAAGTTTCATATCAGATGTATTATTCCTTATCCAATTCTGTCACCGTATTTCTTTAGGTACGCGCTTAAAACACCACAATTTTTCTACGAAGCCAGAAAACATAATAGACTACTCATGTCACGAGGACGACCTGTTTCACCGATGTGAACGTTCTTCTTTCCCTCATTGCGGCTTAGTTCCACCATTTACGAGTGTGAAATCCGAAGCAGGTTCAAAGCACTGCTTATTTTTTTATGGATAATATTCAAAGACATGTATGTTTTTTGTATTCCCTCCCTTTGTGCGGTGATACCATTTAGATCCTTTCTTTCTTGAAGTTATGAAGGTGTTCTTAAGATAACCGATTTTTTTGATAATCAGTACATTTCATCATGATAAACACGTGCTTTTGTCTGGTCTCGCAATGCACAATTGCTGTTCATTCTTCTGTCGAATAAAGAATATAAATAACGGTTGCAGATTGACATCTCGACGTGTATGGAATGAAAAGGAACAAAAACAGCCTTTTTTCTGCAAGAGTTTTGCACTGGAATACGACACTGTTATTAACGAAACACTGAATTCTGCCATCACAATTTCTTCCAAACATCAACTCATCTCAAGCGGAGACTGTTGTGAAATGATTTTTCCATTGTATATCTAATCCGCTTAAAGGGGGGTCGGAAATCGAATAAACGAAGAAATATAAAAAAACAATAGGAAAGCAAACTGAAGAAGTAATTCAGTTGTACCTAGTTTCGGAAACCTTTAGTCATCGTTCAGTCGGATCTCATGGTTGGCACCATCTGACGAGTTCTAGATCAGAAGATAACAGAACAATATTTGTGTGAATCCGTTAAGTGACACTTGGTGTATCGGACAGACGAAGCTTGTCGTTCACGTGCTCTCATATTCTCTTGAAGATTGTAAAAATCAGCTAGGTAGATTTCGTGTACTTTATCTGGACTGCCCTAATCTACGTATTTTCCGTGGTTTTTCTGTACTGGTTCAGGATTATCACTAAACCTCGGCTTTTGATGACTAAGAATAAGTGATTCTTCCGGGCACGGCTAAATAAAATTCGCCAAATAAACAACACGCAAACCAAATGGCATATAGTATCCTTCAAGAATTGTGCCGTCGACGTGATCACCAGCGGTGAGTTAATCATATGGACTAATGAAGTTCTCAGATAGGAGCTTTGAGCTCAAATATCAATAATCACGTTGGTGACACGCAATGGAGATGGTGAACTTAAAACCTGATATAGTGAAACGTGGGTACTAGCTAACGCTAGTTAACACTGATTAGGGATGTTTTAGTTTTTTGCCGCTGGTTAGTAACTGAAGCTGGTAATCTTCATGAATGCCCCTTTCCTAACCAGATAGCCAAGCCATACTAAATGATAATTAAGGGCTACCAAAGAACATACAGTGGCTACTAAACGAAGAAATACCCGTAGTAGAAAACGAACGCGTGTTTGCACATGCTGAGTGATGCAGAGTTGACTCTTGCATCTTCTTACAGGAAGTGACCAGATCGATTTGGCAAAAGGTGACATAATCCGTAAGTCATGATTCATCGTCTGTGATATTGATCCTACTCTGTCATTGTAATTCACCTTAATTCACCATATTCCGATTACCATAAAAATGTTATAGAATAATACGTCTTTCTAGGACCGGTAAAGACGGTGAAAAATGAATGTTTCTGGTTGATGTTCTCTGTGCACCGCCATCTAGGGTCTTAGTGATTAGGTTTCACATGCTGCTGGCTGTATTTAGCCGGTTTCGTGTCGTGAGTCACCTTTTAGAGTTTCCCATTGCAGGCTAGGACGACTGTAATTCCTTCCAAAGGGGCTATAACCCAGGCGTGTTACAGCTGTAGATTTGCTGAATTCCAGCAGCACGGAAATCTGTTTGGACTTTTCAACATTCAGTATGAGGCATGTGTGGAGGAAGTAGATAAAATGGATATCGATGAGAATAAACCCACTTGTATTCGGGCCAATTAATCTATACAGAATTTCAATTCACATATGATGCCTATTGCTTGGAACTGGATATACTAAGAGAGATTTCGAAACGAAGTCCGGCATTTTGTAGTTCGACGATATTATGATTCTCTCATCAATAGATATCTAGACTAAGTTAAAATTTTAATGGAACATGAAGTGGGAACTTGTGATTACACTTTGTTTCATGTATTTATATTTTCGACAAGTGCGTAGTCAGGTAGGTGGGCCAGTCGCACAGATCCGGATCTGGTATCTTAACTGAAAACACGTGGGCTGGTCCACGGATTAATGTTTTCATACCCTTTTACCGTGTCACGGACTGCCGTTTGGCTTCTGAGAAAATTGTAAAAAAAACAAGACAAAAGTTCTTTTAATCCTTATAAGCAGGTAAATCTATGAATCCATCAAGCAACTCAGAACGCCATAGGCTCTTTTATTTTGTCAGAAACTTTTAAAACTGAAATTCATTTGATCAAATCATGTTCAACTTCATGGAGTAGTCGACAAAGGATTTTGGAAGTGAAGTCACTTATATATATATATATATATATATATATATATATATTACCAGAATCAAATTTGTGGCGTCAAGAGTGTGCACGGAATCTCTTCGTCGAAGAGTCTAAAGAAGAACCATAATTGTGATTCGTTGATAATTCTTTGTCAGTTGGGCTTGTCTAAACTCATGCAGCAGGCTTTCCATGAACAGTATGTGACAGTATGCAGCAGCACAGAAACGAACACTCAATTTTAGCTTCATTTCGCTCTACAGGAACTACCGACTCATTTGGATAATCCGCCGTAAGCTTTGGAGATAATTAACTATTAAATAGACCAGGAATTTATTCGATAACCCATTTTAGCCATTACATGTAGATCTCAACTATGAAATAATTTGAAATCATTAGAAAAAACTGTAACATCTATTCACATCAAATTTTGATATGTGTTGACAACAATCCAACATTAGAAAATGGCCCGCTATTGTCCTTCATAGGTGTTCATGTCATTTTGATGTAGCGTCAGTAATCCCAGCAAGAATTTGCTTTCAACCGTTACCACAAGAAGCTACAAAATTTCAGATTTCATATTCGCTTATAAGGTTCATTGAATTATCAGGTTAGGATATGAAACATACTTAGGATAGGATCAAGATTCAAGCCGTGGGAGATTTTTACATAAACCTTACATGCAACCCAAATTCGCTTTCAACAGGTTGACGTTAGATTCGATAAAGTATTTGGTAAATTCTAGTAGATTGAGACATTGAGCTTCTTTGGAAGACACTGTCGTTTGAATGTTCTGTTGTTTTGAGAATCAGTGGGATATTTCCATCACCACAAAGACAAAACTTCCCCATATGTAGTGCATTCTCTTTTCGTCGATTTTTAAGGATTTCCTCATTTTCTTCGTGTAAGAGTAGACAATTTAGGTGGGAAAAACAAAGCGGAATAAATCTTTTGAAGAGTTGTTTCTGGAATGGTATACGTTGCACGTGCTTTTCAGGTCACTACACGGTATGCATCCACCAACAAAATTTAACGGGTCGGCAGATCAAGGCTGTCACTATTTTATACTTTTGAGCAGGATAGTTTTGTTTCCTGCTTTAATGTGAATAATTCATGCTCCATATGAGCTAATGCTTGGGGTATTCAAATGCTATTCGGCTATGTCTGGACAAAATGGTGTGAAATATCGGTGATAATGTGTTTCAGGATAAGGGGGAAAATATTTTAACGTGAATACAAGTAGCCCTGTGATCGCTTTCAGAGGTGATGGATTTTCCCCATAAAAGATCTGTTCATAGTATTGTTTATTCCTTTCATAGGATCCGAATGGTGGCCCTGGTTAGTTTAAAATTTTAAAAATGCTCAAATCTAGCATTTTAATTAGACCGAAGTTTTTAATCAATTCACAGCCCTCTACAAGTGGTACCAAAAGATTTTAATCTCTCTCGTTCACTGTTTCACTGTCATCATAATAATCCAAGCGATTAGCACAGTGCTTTTAAGGACCTTAAGTCAAGATCACCAGTAAAATTCCTTCCTAAACGAACATTTCTCTGCTCCTGACCAACCATGATTATTAGATCTCAGTTAAAGCAAAATACTCCAAATAGCAAATAATAGATGCAAAGTTCATTTTAGATGGCGTGCTCAGTTAAAACATGTTTCTGTTGAACAAACGAGATTATTACCATTTATGCATGCAAATTGTAATGAATTGTATTACCTACCTAACAGTATTTCATTTTTCGTGTCCATACTTGTCTACCTGGACAGCTGAGGTCCAGCAAATCTAACTGGTCTGCCGACAGGTATAATGAGGGAAACTTGAATATATTCGCAATGTATGTTGAAGCTTCTCAATAAACCGTGAATACCAGAATCAGAAAAATAAATTTTCGAAAGTGTCGCAATCGGTGGTACCAATTTATAGAAATGTAGCCCCAGCCTTTTAACTGTGAATGATATAATGTTAAGAACACACCGTTGTTGGTAGATGTAATGCGCCAAGGTTTCGACTACCGTGGGTAGTCTTTCTCAAGGCAAGTTTTACAATGAAATTACTGTGGGAACGTTGAAATACCACAGTCATTTGATTGTAAAACTTGCCTTGAGAAAGACTACCCACGGTAGTCGAAACGTTGACGCATTATATCTATTAACAACGCTGTGTTATTAGCATTACATCAATCATAATTAAAAACCAATACATGGCGCATCGATTTTTCGATGCACTCCTTACATCATTTGGTCCTGGTAGCCCCTGCCTGTTTGCACGTTAGTAGCTATCGGAAACAGGACGAAGGTGATGAAACAAAATGAAAAAGGAGAAAATAATAACACTGTATCGAGTTCACTGCATACACGTTAGCTTTCCCGTTCTTCTCAAATTCACTGTTTGTTCATTGTGATCCATGATTGACTGGTCGCGGTACTGAACGGCTAGAGCGAAATTAGAGTAATGGTTTCAATTAAGGACCCGTGAAACAACGTTTGAATAGCCAATAGGACGACCTGATTAATCCGTCACTTTTCCAGAGGTGGTGATTGATTTTTCAATTCACATGGCTTTTAGCATGAGCTGTGTTTCAAACCAGGCAATTAACGGCTTCTGCCGTGGTTCTTAAGAAAAAACTTCGCGGCACAAGATTATTTTGGACCCTTCCCTGAGGTAGTGAAAATAATAAGCTGTCTCAAAGCCCGAGGCATTCTCCCCAACCAAATTGAAGCATTTTGCAGACTGTAACGAAAGAGAAGGGACCATGAAAGGTTTTTTCACCGGCACAATGATTCGTCGCGAGATGCATGAAGGCCCAATTAACCGTAGCAGTTTACACATGATTCACATTTATCATGATTAAATCTTTTATCATTTGTCGTTAACTTCCTTTGTTATTGAAACTTCAAAGTGTACCATTTACAAGAACGGGAGCTGAGGCCAACAGAAGGGTGTCAAGTGAAGGATTCGAGCCAGCGACCTTAAGGCTGGGATGTCACCATTTCAACCGGCTCGATCGTATTTTACATTCATTCAGCCTCAAATACTGAACTCACATTCGTTCATCCAGTCTTCCAATTCAAATCATGACAGAACGATGATTCCCAATAAAACTGGTACCGTTCACCGAAGTCGGGTAAAAAAGTCAATATCTCAACCTTGTCATGTCTGTATTCGTAAATGGGCAATAATTCCGCCGTATCGCGCTGTATCGCTCTGTAGCATGTCATCTGTACCCACACTGCTTTCAACTGTCGATATCATCTCTGAATTTTCATGTACGTAGGTCAGTAGAGCGACAAATTTGGGTTCTGTACTGAATTTTACCACCAGTCTAGTGATTTTAGTGATTTTCACAGTTTGTAAACCATCCGTACCGATTTCCGTATTAGAAATCAGATACGCGAATTTTTCGCTTGCCCTCAGTCCTGGTAACCAGGCCGCGCAATTTAGCCTGATTAAATAAAAGGTATTCCAAACAGCTTTAACCAGTTTTTATTGTGAGTAGTGCCATACACGAATGGCGAGAAGAAATGTCAATCACTGTGAAAACAAGCACTCTGAAAGGGAGATTTCTCGTCCCTTTATTTTCGTTGTTTGCACCAAATATTTTCCTTTACCGAAAATAACCATGGCAACAAACAAGTAAGGCGTGCCATTCAGTAAAATTTATCTCCAACCCTCATTTAATAAGCACAGAGTTGCATTTGAGTGAAGATAGGACCCCAACAATATTGATTAATGATTAGCACTGTGCGTTAGCTGTAGTAGGAACCAAAATGCGGTACTGAGTTGCATAGTCTGCAGAAGGCATTGCGAATAATGTATGGTAAATACTCACATCAAAAACTTGTGAACCAGTCCATATGATTCAATTTATTAGTCAGAGAGAAAAATTCATTCGGATTGTCGAAAGGTACTGACCTATCGACTGAATCACCTCAGACATTCACTGGACTCGCGCCAAGGTCAGTAACCGATATATTGTGTGTTGATAGATATTACTTCAGGTTGGAATAAGAGTAAATCCGCTAGCACAAAATACCTTAAATGTTTCAACTCAGAAAATGAAGTTCTGCCAGAGTTGAAAACCAGCTCCTTTAAACAAGATAATTCTTAACAACAGTGCTGTCCGCGTAGACAATAATGAGCCTAAGTTTTGATTAGCAAGTGTAGGAGTTGGCGTAGGACTTTCTTGGAGTTTATTAATCCAGGATTCGCATCCGACCAATTTTTTTCTTGGTTTTGCTCCACTCGCGGAGCCATAGTTTACCTGGATCTGTTCCTCCGTCTAAATTCTACTTTCAGATCGCTAACAACATCAAATCTCTAAAGTTTGGAGTGTTTAACCCTGGAATTCGGTAGATATTTCATCAATAGCCGACTTGAAATCATCAGCACGCAGCGAATACACTTTGCATACTTAGGTTTTACATGGTAATTATATTGATCGCCGACAAGAAAATGACCTAGGGAGTTTGAATGAACTAAACTTGAATTGGTGACAGCAAGCTGTGTGCCCCATCTTGGTTCCAAGTGTATAAGTAAAGTACTTTGGATCATCAGTTTTCGGCCCGCTTTTGAACGGTGCAGATCAAGACGCAAACCCGCTTGAAAAAGAAATGACAACCTCGTGTATGTTAAACTACTAAATTTAATACCATTAACTTGGAAGCTCTTCGTTTTCTCACAAGTTGGAAATGAGATTCAATAAGTCTGCTTTCAAAACGGAAGCTATTCGCCTCTTCAATTGACCAAAAATTGTAGGGTGTTACTTCAGTATCGCTGTTTTGGGGACATCATTCGGCAGTCGACTTTCTAAGCTGTTTTCATAAAACTTGAGTTCTTGGCTATTTGTCAACAAGAAACAAGTCCATCAATTTCTGTTCTCTTTTCTTGAAGCTACCATAATTTACGCTCATTAATCGATGACATGCGCTGTTCAAAATAATGAGTTTCTCTATCAGGTCACATACCGGAATTTGAAGAACAGAGATAGATGCGTTGTTTTGTCGGTCAAGGATGTGAACGTCATTCAGATTGTTTGAATGTTCTTCTTGATCCTCGTGGACAGATTTCAATGAAGGCCAATCATGTCGTCTCGTTTTTAGTTCATATCTGCTATATTTTCGTCAGTTTGACTGGTAAGGGTATGTCACACTCTCTGCCTTGGACTTCGTTGGTAATGTTTAATGTTATGGATGAGGTTTCTAGGACAAAAGCGGGCATTTCAAGGAAGTTCTTAGAATTAGCGGCCAAGATGAAATCTAAAATCAGACTTACTGTAAATACAAGATAGCGCTGAACACATTTGTGATGCACTACAGATGTTACCTCGACTGGTGAGGGAAATATCGTGAACCCGTTTAATGCATGAAATTAAATGTTTGCAAAACTTTGTGTGGTTGTGTTTTCATCGATTGGTCCCAATAACTCAGACAGCCAACGGATGACTGTGAAAATCGGTGTTCCTGGTACGTTGCTTTTGGGATCATCATTAAATCAGATGCCTGCAAATTAGAAAGAATTAGCCTAAAATCATTACTCAATAGCTTTGAACGTTACCGCTGATGTGGACAATATGCTGTTTGTGAATGATGCTGGGAGAGACAAATTATTTGCCGACGGAAGTCAACTGAATTCAGGGAACATGAAGTTGTATTAGTGAAATCGAATCGACCAAGCACTCCCAGACTGAAGTGTTCAATCAGGCCAACTGTGGACTGCTGAATCTGTGGGCATTGTGGCGATTTTTAAAGGAATATTAGACGCACCTGACACAAGAATAAAGTTATAAGACATTGAAATTCACAATCTTCCAAGGTACTTACATCCAAACAAAAATTGGGAATGGATTCGCTTTTCGGCTTAGCTTTTTGATCTTTTCTAAGCCCACAAACTTTGGCACGGTTACAGTGATAGTGCTAAACTCCAAAAACAATTTAAATGCTTTTCTCGAGGATGTAAATACGAGCATTCTTACAATGGACGTAGCTGATAATAATCTCTCTTCATTGACCAAGTTAATCTTATAAGAACAAAGAAAAATTGAAAAGGAGCGCTGATAGTTGCATCCGTTCTACACTTTTGCATACGTCGCTATCTCACACGGTCAACTGGCAAGAAAAGCAGGATAAATGACTAGAAATGTAGTACCGAGTAAATGGTATGCAGGTGAATCAAAGCTAGACGTGTGTGCACGTGTGCACATTCACACCTGATTAGGCATCTTTAAGGAATCGTTTCATTGTGCTTCCAATCAAATACCGGAATTTAATGTGTTAACATATCCTTCCCTCCACAGACGATTTAATCTCACCGTGTTTCCCTGCCCCTGTTTTGTTTCGGTTATTCTAGAACAGTGTCCTACAGTCACCGCAGAGCTAAATTTGCAACCATACACACTTGTTAGGTCTTTGATCGTGCCATACATCTGGAAGACCATTGATGTTTTTTCTTCAAGTACATGCACACATCTGATACCGTAAGTTGGCAAAACATTCCGTTGCATTTTACTCCAAATGAAGTCAGAATTATCCATTTGACTCTACTATGATTCGTGACCTCGTAAAGGCAGTCACCTCACATAGAATCGTGTTTTTGCACACTACCATCCATAGTTCAGCCACAGTTATCCGAAATCGATTTTTATCTCCTATTCATTCGTTCAGCGAAATAGCATTCGGAATATAGGGTGTAAAATATCGCAAACCTGATTTTTTGTTTTTTGAAATACCGTTCAGATAGGTTGATCGTAAAGAAGATTCGGAATGATTAACTAACTAGAGATGTTCGTTAAAATATAATACTCAGTTGGAGGACAACAAAATCGTTTTGACCTTGTAATGTGAACGGGGGCAATTTCAGGTCACACAAAGCCAACTACCAGGAATTGCTTGAAGCCAGTTACAGGAGACTGCTACGCGACTACATTGCACTTTTTTCTATTGATTTTGTATTTGTGCTTGTAGAATAGTTTGGTGGGTCGCTAACCATCAAACTGAAGGCAAATGTGTTTTGTTTTTGTAGAGAAAAATACAAGGTGGTTGTTGAGTTGGCTTTCTTTTGAATTCAGAATATGAGCCAAATGAAGGACTAACTATCTTACACCACATCAAAAGACATCCAGCATTTTTAAAAAGTATACTTGACAACCAAACATGCTTGCGACTTCAAACCGGGGAGCACTAATTTGTTCATGTGAAAATTTTCTCGAGACCACTTAAATTAAGTTTAGTTCGCCAAGAGGGAATCGGTGTGCTCATGTAATTTGGGTGATAAGTTAACGACACTTAGGTAATGTGACCTGAAAACAATCGAATTGGCCCAGTGACACAGCTGGTGAAGGAAGTGAGGAGTTAAAAGGTTCGCGGCATCCGTAGTTGTATTAAACGCCGCCGAGATTAACGAATTTGAGCATTTGAGTCTGAGAACAATCTCACCTCTGATAATCTACCAAGAACATTCGAATATCTTCTAGTTATTTTGTTGCACTAACCAAAGTGAATAGTACATGGGGGGAACAACGTAGAATGCGAAACGGTTATTAGGCATACACTTTCACGTTTATCCTAGGTATTTGAATTGTACACCTGACAACATCTCTGATGGACAAGCGATGGGAATACGTGGCTTGACCAAACCACGAAATCACAAATCGTCGGTTTTACAGACTTTAGTTTTAACTTGATCCCGGCAGAAAATGTACACTTTACGCGAAAAGGATGTGATTTTTTCTCTGAAACAAGATACAAACAAAAACAGAAGACCCTAATATGGACTACCGACTGCTTCCTTTCTGCAAGCCTTCTTTTATGATTAGTTGAATCCGTTTGGTTTCGTTTTTTCCAGATTGGTCATGAAAGTCAGTTGGATTCGATAGCACTGGTCAACTGTCTTGCCTAAACGCTCCTGGAATTTGCTTTAGCATCTCACAATCTGCTTGACTTTGATCAGCAATCTAGTTATCGGAGACATTAGGTTTGTGGGGATAAATATCTTTGATTTTGCTGGAGCTCCTTACTCATTGGCAGGAAATAACATTTCATAATTCCCCATAAATATAACAATTATTTTCAAGTAGTGTGTACGCCTGGCTTCTGTTTGTTGGTTTATTACTCGTTGTCTTTTTCATGGTCGGTTGAACAAAGTTGAAGTCTAGCGGCTTACACACTGGTCCTGTATCAAGAGCAGCAAAAACGGGAAGTGGAGTGAATAATCTAAACATGCTCTTCCAGGCCAGATATGCCAGATCGTGTGACATACCTCGGGAGAAAGCATGGGTAGATAGTAACAGAGTAAAAACATGAACGATAGAAAAGCAACAAACCAAACAACTGTTGCTTTTATGGTTTTGTCGTTTGTGTAGTTTGTTCTTTTTTGTCATTTTTTGGGGTGGTTCGAACACAACCAAATACAATCCCGCCGCTGACTTCATTTTCGAGCCATGTATTAATGGGAAACACGCTAGGTTTCTCCTTGACCCTTACCACTCCAGCCTAGCAGCCGAGATAGGTCTGTGCCTGATATAGATTCTAATATGGCAGACCAGGAATACCCTTAAGAAGTGTTTGGGTATACTTAGGACCGAACTTTGAAGCCTAGGCTACCGGTGTAACTCTTGAAATGGTTTGGCCGAAGCCGAATGGTACATTGCTGGCCCTGATATCCCCAGAGATTCCTCTGTTTGTGTGCTGGATACACGTTGTGATTGGCTAGGTCCGCTACTACTCAGTGTTGTACCCATTTTAGAGCCTTAAGATCCTCATTCTGTTTGATCGCCCGTCCGAGGTTCAAGATGGTTGGTCCTACTACGTTCCAGCATCGCTTATGGACGCTTCTGGACACGCTGTTCCTGGTTAGCAAATAACATACCCATCAGGGGAAAATTTACTCGTTTATTACATACCGATGTCTACACGGAATCGACTAGCTGGCCCTCCGCCTACGGGGCAAATAACTTCTTCGCCAATCTATCACCGACGTTTACTTTTGAGTGCGTGAAGCATTACCAGAACATTTCATCAGGAAACATTTATTGCAGATTAGTAATGAACGCATCTACAAGAAATGCATTGAACACCGGGGTCTATTTAAAGAACAACCGAGTGCACCTTTATTTTCTGTCAGTTTAAATAATTCAGATAAGTGAACGAGGTAGACGACAACATTAAAAAGAGCAAAGTAGGAACACCCTAAACTGATTTAATCGTAAGCTGAAAAAAAAGAATATCGGGAAGGGTTGTGGAGCTTTGGCCTACGTACACTTAAAACAAAATCACTGAACAAAATTTTCGACGGACGAAAAGCGTGAAACCTTGTACGCTGAACATACAGGGTCCTGAGATTGTGAAGAAGGAAATCGATAATAGCATTTGGAATTTCGTGAATCCAGGGGGGGAAAAGCGGACACATGGAAACTATTTTGTTCGCACCGGTTATTGACCATGGATCACAAGATTTGGTTTAGTTTCGGTTTAATGGTCGATATCCCGCTTTGTAGGCATTGACAGACACATGCTGGTTTTGTCCTTGTGGGAACCACGTAGTGCACACTGCGTACTGTTGTGAGAATTAAACGAGAAATCAAACAAAACGAAAATAAAAAGGACCTTTCGCGGAATTAGCTAAATGCGACCGAATCTTATAAGTGCAGAAATGAATCCAATTCAGTTTTCGCAAACATTGAAAGGGGAAGAGTCTTTTTGATTTTACTCACCATGATCGAAGCAGATGCATTCACAGAAAGACAAATACAACTAAGTTGGGCCTTTGTTTTGTGCTTTCAGCGGCTGATTTGTTGCAGTGGTGTTGTTTATACCATCTGATCAACCTATTTTGGCCATTCTGTTTTGGCGTTGTGAACTAGAAGCTTTAATCGAATCGATTGTCTAAAGTGCAAACCTGCTTCTGAACATATCAATTAAAACCGACGATTTTTAAGTATGGTGTAGTCACTGAAATTTTCTATCACCGCAAGATTGGTACAAACGTTTGCTCTCCTAGTAACTTTTCAGTATTTTACCGAGATTACGAGATTGACGTTACTTTGTTACACGCAGCGATCAAACAATCAGGGATGCTGTCTTCTGATTCATTCTTTAGGAGTGTTTTATCGCTGTGTTTTGAAATCTCAATTGATTGGGTGATGCCGGTTGATTAGTAAGTGATTCCGATTAATAATTTGCCTCCAAAAATCCGTTTTTTTTAAATTGGCATTTGCTTGATTTACTCTACTTAGTGAGCTCAATATCCGTCCAGGATCAACTTCGATGTCTTATTTTTTCAGCAGGTCCGCAGATGTAATTTTCAACGGAAACTTTTTCGGGCATTTAACACGACGTCCCGACGAACGCTTTGCTCCGCACTGTGCTCGGAATGACTCGGCTACCTTGAGAAGCAGCCGAAATTGTGGACCAGTATTGTTGAGGGTGGTCTGAAACACCTAGGTTTATGACCGGCTCACGGTCACCACAACTAGAAGCAAAACGGGAATACGATCAGCGCACATTTGTCCCCAAACGCAGTGTATAGTTAGCCATGATCTGCAATGCTCAGACACCGCCTTATTCCTCAGGAGCAGGTGGTTCTGTAAACACAAACTAAAATCTTAATTGCGAATCAGTTCAATTTTCGCAGTCAGCAACCTCTTATTGTGGCCTGTTTTAGATTTCTATTACACAGTATTGTCTAGTTGAAACTAGTTTAGCCTGAAAAAGATATGACTTCTCATTGGACTTATTCCTTCAATCGATTAAAATATGCCTATCTCCAACTGGAAAAATGAAGTCATCGAACTTATAATCAAAATTATCGGAAAACCACCATTACTCAGTTAATAATTTAGTTTTTCATCTAGGCACTACTTCGGTGCCCAAGTTTCTCCCTCATACAAATAGTATGATCCAGTGAACGCTCAGTTCACTCGATTCATCGACGTCGTTACTACCGGCCCCTGACAGTGGCGAAGTACTTAGACATTTCCGGCAGATGCTATTTCAACTTATTCGTTTCCATGTACTTGAGCAGAACCTACCATACCCGAATATCTCCACGTGATTAACCGTCATTCAGAAATACCACAAGATAAGGCTTTTGGAGGATGTAGTCCGGCAACATCTGTTTTATTTCGCGACGACGTGAACCACATGTCCGTCTTTCACTTGCATTGAGTAAACTCATCATGCTTCGAAAATGCCAGACCTCACAGTCAGTGTTCGATGGTGTTTCATGGAGGTCGTTACTAACCTAGACTGGACTGTCTAAACCAAGTGATTGCTGAATTTTACACATCTACAGGCAACACATGGTAATAACATCCAAATACTGAAGTGCAGGTGGAGCGTGGAACAGCTTAAGTGTGCTGCGAATCGTTCCCTGTGAATTATTCATTCTTAGGGATTAATTCCTCTTAGTGCATTCTAAGTACAATGATCTCTATCAGTAGCAGGTAGAAGAGCAAACATCCTACCATTTAATTCAAATGAATGAATTGGTAATTGCTGTCTGCCTGAGTTGTAACCAACAAGGATTGTAAAACCGATCCCGTTTTTTCATAACCAAATTCTATGTCTCTGTTAGCCGATAACAGAATAAAAATATACCTGAATCAATTTTTACTGGAGTTCTAATGTCAACCCAATTTCAAAAGTATAAAAAATATGAAGTTGAGATTTTGAGATACATGCACACCTGCATTTCAAATATGTCTGGCATCCAAAGTTTGCTAAGATTTTTCTCGGCATCCGCAGACAATGAGTAGTCATAATCAGACGAATGAAAGATATTGATTACAGCAGCTTTATACTGATTACATCACAGTTTGAATATAGTAAAACGAAGTAATCAGTGTTGGCTAGTTTCTATCAATAAACCGGTGTTTTATGGTTAACTAATAAATCGAATTTCAGTACTACACACGCCCTTCTGCCACCGTCACAATTCTTACATCTCCAAAAAGCATCATTTTTCGAGAAGTAAATGAGAAATGCTGATCTCAAAACTTTTCTTCTGCTCGGAGACACGTAATCATGGAATAGGCAGATGGCTACAAGTATTGCAACTGAATAATGTTTGAATGTGCACCGGCGATTGCAACTACTGAGTTGATTATCTCGCGTCAACTACATTGAACATTTCAAGTTAGATCACGATCCTAACCCATATCATCACGGTAAGTTGAACAGATTCATTATACTTAAAGTTCGGCACCAAGATTTCATTTGAAGAAGTATATATTTATGAAGATGGATAGAGGAGTGAGTGCACAATACGCGCACGTGACAAGCGGCGACAATCGCCAAAACCGATTACATTTTAACGGAGAACTTTTATCCGTCCATTCGTAAGTGAAACATATTACTGACAACAAAACTCGTGTTTAAAGCTTGTTTCGATTTAGTAACTATAACTTTATGCTCGTCTGCATCGCTTGATAATTAAAATCATTCAAAACCTAGGATTTCGTGCTGAAAATCAGGCTTCGACTTCTAAGAGAATGCATACCTTTTCGAACTAATTATCATCCACCCAATATTAACAATATCAGGGAGATCGAAAAATAACAATTATTTCACAAGATCGACTGACTGACTGACCGATGCAGATCACACACTGGAAATGATCGTTCTTGGGTAAAACATACAGTTACATCAGCAATTAGAGTGCATCAAGAACAGCTAAGGTTAATTATGCACACCGGGTGGCCATGAACTACGTATGAAACCACAGTTTAAACAATGATCAGTTACTTAGATATGTTCCACTGGTCTAATGTGATCCGTTAAATAGAATAACAAACAGTGAACAGGTAAAGTAAGTAAATCGTCCACTGACATCATCCGAGCAAGACCGGAATTCTCTTTCGTATTTCTTTTCTGAGAATTTGTCATAATTACAAGCAATGTCATGCAGCCTGGTGAGAAGTAAAAGTGGTAGACTTGTCATAACAATCTTGCACTTACTAGGTAATGTGGCCAAAACTTCAAACCGAACTTACCCAAAACTTTCGCCACACAAGCAAGATTGCCACCAGCATGATACAGAGTAGCATTAGCAAATACTCGACAGCTATTCCACGCAGACCCGATTTTTCTAAGCGACCTGTGGAAGACCAAGAAAAGTAGAGCAAAAAATATTCCAGGTATAAATCTCTAAAATACCATGCCGGAACGATGAAACTGGGACTTTGGGTAGTTAACATTTTAGGACTTGTCTAAAACATTTGAGTGAACAAAAAGTAATCAAGCATCTTATGAGTTTCTTTTGAAAAATAGCCTCGGCGATAGTAAGTGCGTATGCCTTTTCTTCTGACAAATAAAAATATTCCCCTCGGATGGAAGGTATGGCATATATACACTATGTATTTCACTTTTCGCTCAATATACGCATGTCTTATAAATCCCTTGAATAAATAACATGCAGTGATTTTATCCTGGCTTGTTAACGTGGATGGGATGAATATTCGTTCATTATTGTCTTCGACGAACTAAACTGGACCAGGAAACAATGCACTTGTTTAAAATCAAACACAGGAACAAAATCAGGCTGCGGGAATATAGTTCCAGAAAATGTTTGCGATACAAAAGTTACCAGCCCTACATTAGAAACGAAGGCAATCTGGGAGATAGGTTTTCGAAAAAAAGAAAAAAAGGCTGAACCAGATGGACTGTTTCCTTCATTTTCTAAGGGTCATGGCAGAGTGTTAACAGCAGAATTTAAAAAACTATGGGAATCAGCCCAAAAGGATAGTGTAAATCTCTGATTATATCGATCTACGAGAATAGTGATCGGTCATAATGTGAAAATCACAGAGGGATAAGCCTGGCAGACATAACGTCGAAAATGCTCGTGGAAATTATCATCCACTAGTAACTAGCATTGGAAAAAGTTATTTGCGTCAGAATCAATCCGGCTTTCATCCCGGCCTGGGTAGCATTGACCAAGTTTCCACTTTTTGAAAAATCTCAACATAAGGACTTATCACAGACCCACGATTTATACCTTTTTTGATCTGTAAGCGGCGTTCGATTCAGTCGGCCGTGCGGTTTTTTGAAGCTATTTCTCATTGAAGGGTGGGCTAGAGAAATTCATTTCACTCATTCAATCTGTGAACACGAATAGCCGAGACCGAGTTGGCGCTTACGACAATGGTTTCATCCCAGTTCATTACGAGACGTGCTGTCTGTAAGGATTGTCCCTTTTCATCTTTTTACCCGATATTTTTACTTAGATATTAATGGAGATAGCCCTACCCTTATATGGGAAGTAAAATTGATATCTGTTCTGATAGGAATTTATCTGACTTGGAATATACGGAAGACATCGTGCCGCCTCGTGAAGACCCAAGTAAGTTGCAACTGTTCTCAGTCGTCTGAACGATAGTGTAAGCATGTTTGGAACGTGTTTTACACCTTAGAAGTGTACAATACTGGACTGGATCAAGCCGATCGTTGTTCTTGCTGGAGGAAAACTGCGTGACGTGGATGGACTTAGTTACTTGGAGAGTTGCAACTCACCTAATGGTTGTACGTGGAAATGATTGTCTTCTCGCGCACGGAGGTCCAAAATGGCTTTCACCAATTTCAGGTAACTGTGGTGTTTGTGTAGCATTCGGTTATCGACCAAACGTCGGATATACACAACAGCAACTAGTTCCTTGTTGTTAGGCTGCTCCGAAACAGCCGCTGACAGCAAGTGTGCGATGACTTTGGTGTTTAAAAATCGTTGCCTTGGTAATATTGATTAAGGAGGTCGGGATATGTTTTCCCTGTGGTCATGTCTACTAAACGACGACCTCTTTCTCTGAGTTAGGTACTAGTTGAAGAAGAGGTCGAGATGACCCCTAGCTCGTGTAGATGTAGGTATACTAGCGGATTCGGCCCCACAAGGTCCCCCATGCAATGGTTGGAGGCAGTGATATAGCGCAACGTGACAGTCAATGGCCATGTTGCACTAGTACTTATTCCCCTTCTTTGTCTTTGTTCAGCTTACTATTTTACTGATGCTGTGGAGAAGCAATCAAAACCATTATATGTTGGTGAAAGAATAATAGTTTTAAAGACTGAGCTGAACTCTCCATCACATATCCCACGGTCAATAGACGTGACATTTACAGATAGTTTCTAATCAAACACCAACCCAATGACACCACCTGAGACTTCTCAAAAATAAAATGTGTAAGGCGAAAATCATTCACCATTCGCTGACTGGTTCCTCCTCTCAATCGGAGGTCAGGAAAACTCAGTTGAGCCTTGCGACTTTATTTTTCGCATGAAGACCTAGCAGGATATGGGTCCAATGTCAGTGCGGTCGGACTCAGAACAGAAGATATTGAGTTGGAAACCTCTTCTACTGGCTTACCCGTGTCGGTTGTCAGTGGTTTACCTAACCAATTAAACTGCCACAAGATTTCTACCGCCAATTCGATCAGAATTCAAATTGTGATTATGTTAAACCTAAACAGTGTTTTGGTCTTTTATTGAAAAGTGCAACTCGACAAGGCGAATCATTGTGTTGACGAAAATAGGTCATGTACTGCATGTTTATCAATAAAAGCTATTTAATCCGCTTCACTTCACCACAACTTTCGGTTGACAGAAAACACTGTCAATGTCTTAGAACATCTACGTTCATATCACATCAAAGTGAAATCTAATCTGAATGAGACTGGCCTAGGAAATTGATGTGACAATGTAGAGCTGCGTGATCATGGCCGGATGTTACAGATTTAGTATGAGATTACATCGTAGAAAAATGTATATGTTCCGCAGAGAAGTAAGCACAAACCACTGATAAATTTATGATATTTGGGATTAATAAAATGACTTGTCCAGTATTCTAATGCGACAGTAATGAAACGTGTGTGTGTAAATATAATAATTCGCCATTACTTTAGATCGAAACATACCCTCTGGATGAAGTCTGGGCTCTGGAAAATGTTTATAAACGAATCCTTTTGTGGGTTTGTACTGAACCTGACTATTAATTCCTTCAAATCCCAAAACTTTCAGCTTGGCAGGCGGCAAGGTGTATTCACCAGAATTACGGAGAGAAGCCTGTGATTCTCCATTTTTCAAACCATTCATTGATGGTTTTTCCACAAGGAACGGAACTTCTAGTCCCGTCGAGACAAGTGTACTACCAGTCTTCTCCTCAGCAGCTCTTGCAGCTAAACCATCAGAAGTTTTCGTCATGCTCTGCTGTTTTTTTGAAGCATTAAGGAAAGATGAAATGTTTTTACTGGTTTTCGCTATTTCCAAGGACGTCTGTGCCAATGAGTTCGCATTCCTAGAAGATGAATCCTTTTTTGGCTCCTTCGTAAGCCCCGATGTCGGAATGGGAACCTCAGAAGAATCATGCATGAAATTTTTAGGCAATGAGTCCATGTCTTGACTGGTTTTCTCCTTCTGGTATGTCGACTCATCAGTCCTGTTTATTTGCTGATTTTGTTTCATCTTGTTCTTTAAAATGGGCTCCGGTGCAGAAGAAGCCGTAATTATAGCTGCATCTGCAAACGCATCACCTGATCTTCGTACTGAACGCTGCGGAGAAATATCTGATGAATTTAGTATGTTTGGGGATGGGTTTGGAACGACAGCTTCTGGCAGCAATGCACGAACCCCATCGTCCCTGTCGGTTTTGCTATCCATTTTTCCCAAATCAGTGCTTGAGAATTTTGGATTTTCTTTTTTATTTTGCTCGGTATGTTTGTTCTGCGCTGAAATCATTGAAGTCTCCTCTTCGTTCGGTTCAACCGGTTTATTGTGAGCAACGCTATTTGTGGCCTTGGTATGATCTAACTCATCTTTAAATGCCGCGATCCCCGAAGATTTAGGCGCCTCAATCGGCACCGCGTAAACGGTGTAGTTGGTTGCCAAGGAAACTGAAAATCAGAGAGTAAAAAAACAATTACATTGAGGAAAATGACTACCGCAATTTGTTTACACGACAGGAAGCAAACGCCACATTTCGATTGTTGCGTCCTCCACAATTTCGATTAAGGAGTCATTTGAGAAAACTTATCACTATGTATGCTGATTGTACACTAGATATTAAGTGCTTTCTGCAGTCAACAAACGTTTGAACGAGATATGGTTAATCGCAGCTCAATTAACATCGCAATTAACAAATCTCGATTTATTTTGCTAAGTGAATCCTTCGAGTTTTGCTATACATATCAGTGTATCGCCGTTACCTATTGCTTGTTACGTTTATAGACAAAATACATTGGATATCAATTGCTTCCAGCCATTGTACATACTATTTCGACTCACGTTCTCACAATATATTTACAGTACACAGTGCAAATACCAAATTCCACATTAAACAAAAGCGATTCTTTACTTTTGTCTTTTTGACAAGAAATAGCAGCACCCGAAGTTACTCAAGGAACTCAAACAATTTTAAGTGTTTTGTCCTCTCAAAAGTTTGCCCATATGACTGCACAAAGATTTTTGATTGCAAATGTTTTCTGCTTTTCCCACTGATTATTTCCGCCTCGCATCGATATTCAACTGACACTTGGTCAATTCAAAAATATGCACACCTAATATATATATATATATATATATAAATTGTAATTATTATCTGGATGAGACATGCCCATTCGGAGTGTACAAGCATGAGGACGTTTGGACAAGAGAGCGACAATAAGCGCGAAACCGGTCGTGTGCTCCCGGAAAAATTTTGTTCACTCATCTAGACACTTCCTACAGTTTCTATATATACATATGTATATTCTGGAGCTTTCTGCTCTCGGTCCTAAGGTCGGTTCCGCCCAAATGATAAAGAATTATCAACGAATCACAACTGTGTTTCTTTTGTGGACTCTTCGACGAAGAGCTTCCATGCACACACCTGACACTACAAATTCGACTTTGGTGATATATATATATATATATACTCATAGAGTACTCGTCGACTGTGGTGTACTGCAAGATTTTCTTTGTCAACATTTGGTAGTTCTCAGCATCTACAGGGTAGGCCAAAGTAATAGCAACAGTAACAACGAATTAATCCACATTTTCGTCTGGGTATATCTGATTGCATATTATACTATGAACTGTTGAACGTGGCTGACTTCAAGTGCCAAAGTAAACTTAACTGGACATTTAACATAACAATGATCCAGCGATATTTAAACATTGCACGAAATTTTCGAATAATATGTGAATTTCTGTGATAGGTCTCACTACTGCATCAAGAACACAAATCAGAAAAAAAAATTATTTCGAAATTTCTGAACTTGGCGCTACTGTTCATGTGGCATGAACCCAGGGAATAGAAAGTAATTCAACGATTTCACCGGTTTGTGTGTGTGTGTGTGTGGTTATGCTTACATGTGTGATTTAAAGTGGTAACGTCTATGATACCATATCACGATAAATGGGATAGAGTGATTAGGTCACGAACATCACTCGATCTGTCACGAACATCCTTGTCAATGTTTTGTGTTTAGATGCGCACGTGTTTTGATGCACGTCATGGTGGATGTGGATCATGAACCAGACGATTTTGAGCACAGAAGTTTGGAGTCAAACGTTTGATCTCCAAAGCTTCAGTAGTCCCGAGTGTTCTTCGTCGTATGTGCTTGGATCGGTCAAGCCTCGGATCACAAAACGAAACAAAAAATGTCATGATTTGCGCAACCCCTGCGGAATACGCTTGATACCATTAGTAATGTTCTCCGAAGCAACTGGTAATCGAAAAATTATATTCAGAACAGCATGGATGATGAAAAAGCTGGCAAACCCGAGATGTTCACGGCCAAAATGAATGAGACCTCTGTTAGCTTCCCTTCCAAAGATGACTATTCATCAGACGTTTTTATCATATTTCTCAATTCAACGATAAAACCCCCTTATATCCCCCTGAATTTGCATTACTCATCCAAGGACTCAGTCTTGATAAACACACGGAATGAGAACAAATTGCCTATCCTGGTCACTTCTATAGCAGTGGCGCACTCAGTATCGGTCGAACGGCTCGCCAATTAGCGTGGGAGAACACCAGCGGTGCCTTAAAATTGGGGCGGATCAGGGACGATAACTAGTGCTGCTCTAGCACATCCGACAGATTCTGGTCACCTCATAGTCCTTAACAAAGTGCTTAGGGTCATCTACCAGGTGCCGCCTAATCCATCCACGCACATACCAATGAAATCGTTTTTATGCAGTTGTGCTAACTGCTCGCCTGTTTGCTGTGAGCTGTTATTTTATTGAATATCCTATCCACGGTTATGTTTCTAGATGGACTTCAAAGGTAATCGCCTGATGACTGATATATTATGCACTAGCCGGAGTATATTATTACTGTGGCTCATGCACTGTGCTTTTCGATTAAGACGAATCCCAACTAGTACCAAAATTGACCTTGAAGTCAAAGACTTCCAAGAGGATTCGTTAATTACTTCTGCTTGTCGCGATCTAAAAGTAAATCAAATTTATTGACAATATGTTATGAGGGATCACAGCCTCACTGGAAGACCCTGTAAAATGTAAACCCCTTTGTTTAGCCGTGTCCAATACTGTTCACCAATTACTGTATATAGAAGGAAATAACGAGCACCTCCACTGACAGCTGAAAGTTTGTTACATCAAAAACTATAAACCACGTTATTTATATCTACATTTTTAAAGCACAATACGAGTTCCTTTCTTTATTCCTTTGGTGGGAAATTGCAAATATCTTGTAACAAAGTGACGACATATTCAAAAGAAGCTTCATATTGCGTTGTACTGTGACGGTAAAAATGTCACCTTGCACAGAGCAGAATTCTTCAGATGCAATCGTGTTCCAGTCACAATAAACTTAAGTTTAATGCAAGGTTGGATTGAAATATAAATCTCCTGTGAACCTTGTTCTTATTCTAAACACGTTTGCCATTCTGGAGCAATAGTCCGTTGAAATTCTCAAACGTTAGATGAGTTGTTAAACACACTGTTGGCATCAAGTCGTGTGGGTGGGAATGTTATACTTCACCTTGAAATTCAGTGTGATCTTAGATGCACAATAACGGATAAATAACAACCATTTGCGTAGTCGCTCAACAGCAGCTAAAGTTTTGAAAAAGGCGCGATATGGTTTATTAGTTTGCATTTTAATTGATTTTCCAGAAGAATTCCTTAAATGACTTTCAAAAATAGTTTTATGAATAATTATCATGGAATTCCCCGTAGTTCGCATTCGTGAGTTGAACACATTGACATGGATGTCTCCAGTGAATTATAACGCGCTTCACCAGGCAAAAATAAGCTGCTACTAATTTTGATATAACGAGCCCAACGGAAATTGTTGATCGCAAATCAAATTTTATAAACCTTGATGTGCCCCAAATGCATCGACTCAACCGATCGGTCGTCAAGATGAAACACCCTGTGGACAAGGTAAGCACATGCTATCTTGTTTTATGTACAGTACATACGTCGCTTCCACCAATATCTAAAGCATTACGCGGTTAATCGTCGCTGTCTGCGATATAACATAATCGTTATTTGTTTTATGTTGCTGCTACTCTATGAGAACTTTTGAATGGATTTCTGGTAATAGAAACACGATTAACCCTTCCTAGTAGAATCACATTTGCATGCGCAGGAGATGGAATGAATATTTTTACTTAGGACTCACACGGCGTTTCGCGACAACAACAACAAGACCAGTCGTGTGCTACCGGAAAACTTTTGTCCATCCATCTGTATGCGAAACATAGTACTTGTGAATTTGCCCCACTTTTAATTTGGTGTGCTTTACTCCCCCAAGACACGCTCTCACTAGATTTTTAATGGCATACAATGATATTTCGTAAGGTTCACAGATAAATTTCAAATTTAGCAAGCGCTTGCACTCAGACTGTTAGTCTTTACACTGGGGCATCATAAGAAACTCCTATTGTTATCCCCTTGCCATTCAGCCAGAGAAACAAACTATTTTGAGGAAGTGCATCCAAATGGCGCTGAGTTCCCCTTGGTGTCCACTGTAATATTTCAGACTGGAAAATTTTTTATAATCGCTATTATTCGATATTTAGGTATTTATTCGATCAGTGTTAATAAAATGGACTAGTGGAAGTACACGAGGGGTCTGCACGGTTACTGGTGCTTGTCAGCCATGCGTACTTGTTGCTGTCATCCCAGCTTACCTACATACCAGACAATCTGATTGCAACTTTCTAGAAGAATCTCGTTTGTTTAACACCAGCGGGATTTCTCCTTTATTCCCGTACATATGATTAGCTAAAAGCACCAGCTCGTGCTTCTAGCTGTTGTTCTATGGGTTGTGAGTGTTTAGGCCATTTCGAACAAACAGTGATCACACTTATGATCCTAAAAATGGATTCCCGATCCACCCACGTCCCTATCCTACAAACAAAATTCTGGTGGCAATACATACTTTTATACATGTGCGTCTACATTGATTGATAGGTCCAAACGGTAATCAGATGCGTGAGCTTGCTGAGTTTCGTCGCACTTGCAGTATTTTTGAGATATTTTTTCCAGACGATTCTCATCATTTTCGTTTTGTTCTTCGTAACACACTATCCCTCAAATGGTCGACAGTGGTGTTTGCTAACGAAAGCTGGATCAAATAGGCAAGTGGACTTATTATTAGGATGAATTGGACTGATTTGAACAGAAAAAAATTATTGCTTATGAATTATAGTCAAATGACTTGAATTAGTCTTCGTCACTGCTTCCAAGGTACATTTGTTAGTGCTCACCAGTAGAGTTCATTTTTAGATGGAGTACTCTTGTAAGTAGCGTCCGCAAGGATCACAGATTTCACTAAACTCAGTTAAGGCACATTAAACCATTAAGGTTATGATCAACAAGACAAATGTCACTGCGACCCCGAATTTCAAGGTTTACATCCTACACAATTAACTCTTGGGGTACTCTCATCCTAATTTTGCAGCTCCATTGGACAACGATCCAGACTAACAGTGGCTTCGAAAATAAACAGCAGAACTGAGATCAAGTCTGCACACCATTATTTATGAAAGATGGAAGAAAAGACAGCACGTCAATGGCAATAGGAGTCTGACCGGGTGACGAATAATTCTAGGCTGAGAATGGTTAGATAACTGGCCGCTCAAAATCTGGTGCATTGGTCATGACTGATAAGTGGTCATGTAAGAGTGAATTCCGATCACTCTGTCAAACAACTTGAAAGGACACAACAGTTAACAAGGTGAGATGGAGCAAAGGTTAGGAGAAGTCCTGTTTAGTTGCATCAAAATAATTTGAAACGAAATCCTTGTGGGATTGCTTGTCACATGTAGACTCACTGAAAATGAAGAAGTCCAACAGGAGTAATTTAACCGTACTTTTGAATCTCCCCAGTTCCATTGGCATTTCGCAATTGGCATCAGCGTCAGATAAATTCAGATTATATGGAATTGGTTGTCGTCTAAAAGATCAGAACGAGCTGAGATTTCAGACTCTGAGAAAAAGGCAAATAAATTCAAGCAGCAATTCCTTTGGCTATTATCAGTTTATCATCTTGTAAATTGCGAAGTGGCGAGTCCTTCAGTAATAAGAAAACCATCCCGTTTGAGATCGGTAGCGAATAATCCGTGTAATGAGCAAACTCATCTTTTTAAAGAGAAATCTCTAACTGAAGTAAAATAAAATCGCCCATACTATAACAGCCTTTGCACAGACCAAGTGCCTGCAGAGCCATAACAGACCTCGGCTTGGGAGTCCTAATAAATCGCCTAACTTCGCTCGCGAAAATATATGAATTAAAAGGACTTTTGGTCAATTGCGTGAAGTTATTTTTCATTGGTAAGGGTAAAAAGAAGCAATCTATTCGGATTAGCTTATTAGATCCGGCGGCACAGTCGCATCATCAAGGACATTACATAAACACAATCCTCGCACTCCCTGAGTCATAAATAACTCATCGAAATTTCCCGGGCTAGGCCTTCAATAAATACGTCAATTCAGTCCTTACTCGCCTTTTGATGGGAATCTTGGGAATGTTATTTTAATTCGAAGGTCTGGAGAGGTGATTTAGTGACAACTGAATACGCACGATGCCAAATTGATTTTGTAATTTGAAGTGATATGGTTCAAATGGACGTTAGTAGTCAGTCATATTCGTGCGACCGCTAACTAGTTGTGGCCAACAATCCCCAAATATCAATGAACGATTACTAACAGTAATAAAAAGCATTCATAAATGATCAGCTTCAGCCGTCCACGAAGACGAATCCAAATATCTGCTTTCAGACTTCAGCCAATCAATTGAAGATAGGAAAATTGGGTCTACCTCATCCAAAGGCAATTCCTTATTAAAACCGACAGAATCCAAACAGCCTAATTGCTTATGACGCTTTGGATAAGAATTTTTACCCTGTAATCATTTCCTTACAGAGACCACATTTTTTCCTGTACCTTTGTGAATATTCCTTTTCAGGAAGCCATCACGAATGAAGAGCCCTGGGTCAAAATGAAAGCATTAGTTCCCATAAAATTAGTAGATTTATAATATAGTTGTGAATAACGAAATAACAGAAAAACCATTCATCGGATGTTTTGGGACAAGGCGCACATTGTTGTTGGATTTTACTTAGCTCAAAATAGAGAGTGCATTGGACAATGATTTTTTGGGCACTAACGAGGAGATATGGAAACCTATCCAAAAGTTATCTTTAATTTAATCGGGCAACTGGTGATTTTGTTAGAAATAATCCACTTTTGTAGAAGCCACGTTATTAGAGAACCTGAATAAAAAATTTTCACTTTTTCAATAACCTCACGAGATGTATTTTAGCTTACGGCATAGCTTTCCTTATTTGACGGTAAATTTATTATCAATTCCTACAAAATTTGTGTTCCCATCTCTAGGATTAGAGGTGAATAACATACAGCCGTTTTCTTAACAGTCAGCATCGCAAAATTAGAAATATCATAAAAAGTGAGGTCAAAACCGTCCTTTTTATGCAGCTCTTGAAAAGGAGCAAAATTTTTAGGAATGAACGAATAGATATTTCAATATTTTGATGCTGAACAATCAGCAAAAACGCCTGGCACTAAAGTGCATTCACAAAACTTACGTAAAGTTTGGGAGAGAACCGAAAGTGAAACAAATTATGATGATCAAAGTAAGACAACAAGAAAATGGATTTCAGTGGATAAACAAAAATCCTGAGTCGAAGTCGAAGAATTCGCTAACGTATGAGGCAATAAGCAAATAAATTATTGGATGGAAACCATTTATTTATCAAAACCAATACAAGGGAGAAGTGACGATGGGAAACCTAAAATTCGAAGCTGAATAAGCAAAAAATGTTGTTTTCATTAGGCAATCATCAATCAACAGCCTTCATTTTGAAACAAGTATCCGAGTGATTCTTTGTGGAAATGACCCATAATAAAATAGCTGGCTCCTCCCTGTGTGGAGGTTCGTCATTACAATTTATTTGGTTAAGTACTAGGAGACCAAATGTTTATCACGCATGTCAACGCTTACTTAATCAACAAAAAGCCGTTAAATCCCCATACAACTGTTTAACCCGCATTAGGAATGATTAACGACACATATTCACCACAACCTAACTCAGGCGCGAACCGAGGACGAACGATTGTGGATCGAACGCATTAGACATTAAAGTAACATGGAAAGAACAGCTTCATAATGCTTTCATGAATTTTCATTCATGAATTTCTTTCATGAATGCTGATACCCCATCATGAGTAATCTGACTTTTAGGCAGCATAAAACAGACTGCATATCGCAACTACCACAGTGAGTGCAAACGGAGTTCGTCAAACTTAGCGACATTAAAATAATCCAATCTAATGGACAAAATTTAGCAGCTGGTTAATAATGTGGAGATCTGAAACAAAGATGAAAATAAATGACAAAAGGGAGGTTGGGGTTATCTGCAGGATTGTAAGAAAGGTCGCGCTACCTGTGCCACAATAATACCATAATGTTGAATAAATCACCTGCGAATGCCCATAACGAAATCTGAATAAATTTACCCATGGGGACAGCTTTTCATATGTAATTAAAATATTCCATTATTTTACTGGATTTAGTGTTGACGTCGTGGTTTTGAAATGGTTGTAAATATGTAATGCTACGGAAGGAACTCCATAATTTGCATTGTTATTAAGGAAAGACAGTGCTTAATGGGCGTTCTGTCTCGTTCGCAATATTCCTAAATTAAGTAAATGTTTTGTTAGAAGAGACGCAACGATAAATTCGCTCATATATGGTCTAGCAACATCAGCAGTACATAAAAACAAGACCTTTTGATGGCAAACATCAAATGTAGGACAAGCCATTTTCTTGAGAAACAATAACTGTCTGGTCGTACAATAAAATCGATTAATAGGTCTGGGACCAATTAGAAATGGAGAGCCACCTTCCACCAAAACGAAACAGTAGACCCAAAAGCTCCTGAAATTTGGAACAAAATGCCCATCTACGCGCATGTAAAGAAGGATCATCGGCCGTATCCAGCGTAGCAAAGCCGAAAGCTTATTGACACTATTGCATCAACACACTTTCGGGATAACATCAAATACTATATTTCCTTCCAGTCGCGGAAGATCAAACTAAGACTTAAGCCAGTGTTAACGTCGTTTTATTACTTCTCCATCTGCAAGTCACTGGTCACTGTTCTCCGACATATGAATTCTCGAGGAATACAATAAAATCATGAACAACTGAATAATCTCCCCCAAAAATTTTGCTTTCAAAATTTTGTCAGCGTTGAGCTTGGCGTTTAGATCGCAAAGGTTTCATCACCATTCAAGGTGACATCATCAGTGCCTGCGCACTGGCGATTATGTTCTTTCGATTAAAATGCACTTCCTGGAATGCTTGACTGACCGATCAGTTTGATTTATAAAAGCAAAATATCGTTGTTGGCAGACTGGCCTGTCCGGACCTCACGAATTATACAAACAAGCGTAAGCCTCAACTGTTTATTAATTAGTTATGCGATCTTTGGACAGTGTGACAAATAAAAGTTTTGTTAATTCCACACAACATCCGTATGGACAGATTAATAAGGCTACTTATGACTAAATTCTAGGGGTTGCAATCAGGTAATAAATTCTGTAATACCATTAAATAATAGATAGTTACTTCCACTATGTTAGTTCACACTGATAGAACGATGACAGTTGTGAAACATTGTGAACTGAACTGGGTTTCATTTATAATTTACGCATTACGTTAAGCTTGGCTTTAGTAAGTGTTCAAGAGAGCGTAAAACGTCCAGTCTCATTAAGTGGATTTGCTTCAATGAAAAGAAGTTGAATATGTTGCATAACCACCTTTCTGTTTAATTTGTTTTGTATAATAGAATAACATGTTTCATTACGAAATGCGTTGAGGAAGAATTTCGATGACAGTTCAAATCTAATTAATAAAAGTGGACTGGCGATCAGTGAAAGCGTACCAAAAGCTAACCAATTTTTTCAAATAAAACAGTTGTAATCGATTTCTGATCAGTTTCTGAAACTAAATGAAAAAGCCCACAATAATACTACATGGATGTCTGCCAATTTAATTACACTTGTCACTTATTTCGCAGAATAGACCAGTCATTAACTATTTCTGTCCTAACTTATAAATTTTTCTGCCCTAGTGTCCGATGCACTAACAGGCTCATTGCTTTGTGGAAATTATGTGATAACATAAAATAAATTTACAACTTTTTTCATTGCATATCTGAGGGTTGCGTGGAGTAGAAGAGGCCTCCCCGATAGTCGCTGAGCCAAAAGCTCGAGGGGTTCGGCAGGTGTGATACCGAAACTTGAAGTAAAGTAAAAAAAAGCATTAGATATGTTGTCTTAACCATACGGGCGACAGAGGATTGCTGCCTATCAGCAAAGTGGTGGACGGACTTGAACCGTCAACGTTTCTGGAGCCATAGCTTCGCAATAGACTTACCATCGTGAGTCATATAAAAAGCCACATAGTTCAGGTTGCGTGCGTATTGGCGAAACTCGTGGGACAATCTGTTGTTTGGTTCTGCGAGTTGGCAAACAGAACGATTGTGCAAAATTGCTGTCTGCACAAACTGAACGGAAATGAATTGCTTTTTAGAATATTTAAGTAAACAACTGTTTGAATCCTGATTCTCATCTGCGATAATCTAAAGGAAAATAGCTAGTAAAGTCACACCTTCGCTTTTTCTCCAGTGTCAATCTCATTGTACAAAAATCACCTAAAAGATTGCTCAGTTAAACTTTATGTAGCCTTTGCACAGTAGTATCACAAACCTACTAATCTAATTAACAAGGCATTTATCTAGTACCCAAATTAGCTTTTTATGAGAAAGCTAAGACAATGATTGCACTACTCGAGTGTAAAATCTGTTGAAAACGTAAAAATTTTGCTGTGAAAGTAAACGCAGATTTAAGCTAGGGTGACTGAGTCCAATCAGTAAAGCGCGTATCTGATTAGTTTGGTCTGCTCGACAAAAAATGTTCTTCGTAACAAATTTGTGATTTTCTCCCCAACTTCAAAATAAAAGCATAAAGCCATCTGTAGGACTTGTAACAATTTAGAATACACTAACACAAAACAAAATGGTAAAGACTTCCTAATATTTGGATTATTCAGCGTGGTCTAGGGTGAGTGTCTCAGGCTCCGAGTTATTTGCTCTTCCCGGCCATCTGTTGAAATGGTCCCAAATGACTGTAATTTTGAGGAATTCCTACGTGCTGCCTTCTCGTGGTGGCGTGTTCACCAGTGTTCGAGGTGAATTTTCGGCGTCCTCCACTGGGCTGACTGATTTTTAGGTTTGGTTTGCTCCAATGGGGTGTGTCAGGTACGAAGTCAGCTTTGTTATCCGAAAAACGCTGCTCTTTCTCGTAGGCGAAGAGCTACTACTCCGCGACAGTTGGATCACCACTCCTGGTGAAACATCGACTGCCAACAACAGATTTGTACATCGAGTATAGGTGAGTAAATGAAATATCTAACTTTACCCATCAATCAGATGCCATCAGATTCACTGTCCAGGAACAATATGCTACCGAAATGGAACGTATAGTAATGCACTGGTTTACGAATGCCTCCGGAAGAGTTTACGGCCGGTTGAAGAAAACGAAGATAAACGTATGATGTTCGATTTTTGCCTTGTATCAAAAATGTAGTTATGTTCAGTAACTTAATTGCGCACATCACTTTATTGGAAGACAGTGGTTAAAAGAACCTCTGTTGCATGGTATTCCTCTCTCGTTATCATTTTGCGCAGCGAGACAGCAGAGCGTGAAGAAAATAGAACAGAAACGACAGATACGTTAGTTCGAGCACTTTTAAAACTATTTTCACTGTCTTTCTCGTTTAAACGTAATTTTTTTACCAGAACCCATTTTAGTTAACGATTTATGTCTAAAAAGAAGACAGTTATCATTGTCGAAACAGTTCTACAGCAGATTTGGCCTTATTGAAGTCTGTTCTGAAAAGCTCCCTTAGAAGTTCACAAATTAACATAAGTTGCAGATATAATCAAATATAACACTCAGACATCGTACAACCAATCTAAGTGCTGAGGTGAGGCAAAGAGTACAAGTTACACAAGGATGTTCTGTTTTTCGCTTTTCGGTGGGCTGTCTATTCGGTTCTGTTTCTGTACCGGACTCCCTATGAACAAAGTGTCCTAAAATATCGGATTCCATCGGAAATTCACAACAATATTTCCAAAAAGTCATTCGGTGACTATCATATGTCTAGGCTGAACAGTCACTAATTCAGAGTAAACTACTTCAGTCCATTTTGCTTGTTTAGCTCGATCCACGGAGGAAAGATTGTAAGACCAACGCGAAACCTTAATTCGCACGCTAGGGTAACCGGTTCAACGTAAAAACGACACCTGAGTTTGGGGCTACAAACCGCAAAACCTATGACTAAAGGAAGCTTCTGTCATTTTCATTCTAGATTAGCATTTCATTATCACGTTGTTCAGATTGTCAATTAGAAAGCTCTGCATAGGGTCCCTGAAGGAAAATCTCCTCTGCTATCTTGCCAGCCGCAAAGTGTCATTCATCGAAGCTCCTCCGGTACTTCTTCTATGAAGAATCTTACTAACTTTAATTCTTATGGTAAGGAGACCGTGCAATCTTACACGAGTATCATTGCCACCCTGTAGATCTGCCTGATGGTTGCATTAGCGAAAGTTCAGCAGACAGGTCAAAGGAACCAATTAAGCCTGAACATTCACTTTACTTGGCTCTGTTCGGTGTTCAAAAACCATATCAAAATAACCAAGAACATTAAAGTTACCGGACCTTAATTAGTCTTAATTTCCGGTCGTAACCCAGATTTAGGTTCTCTCTCTTTTTTTACCTTCCAGGTGTCGGGTACTCCGTTTTCTAATGCAAACAACCAACCTAGAATCGGAATTGCTTTGCTAAGGTAAACCAAGCCTGCGCCATCAAACTGAATTCCAGTCTGTTATGGTCGATGACCATCCCAAGGTTTTTGGAGGAGCAAATTTCATTCCTGCTATTAATTTTCTAAGAGAATCTGTCCTTTTCTCAGTATTTCGAAATTGACGTTATTTTAAATATTGCGCGGTTGAATATTTTTATATGTCTGCGAAAAGATTCATAAAAGCCCGTTCTGTGATTGGCTAGTCCACACATCGATCAAGGTCACTCAACAAAACTATATAAACGATAGAGCTCACTTGAATTCTGACTTTTGTTGGTGGGTCGCCAATAAACGCGCGGCAGTACTCTGTGTTCGTCCTCTCTCTTCCCCTAGGAGGGTGGGCTAGCTGTTCGTATTTCACGCCGCTATTGTTCCGTGGGCTGTTCATTCAAGGGAGCAGCAGCTCTGTCCCATTTGTTGTGCGACTACGGGCCTTGAGTCCGATCTTCTTGTGTCTCCAACCTCTGTGTGTGTGTGTTCGTGTCCTACTAGACTACAGGCTGTGTGCTCCTGTGATATCGTGCGCTGCGAGTACTTGTGTCTTGTGCTTCAGTGTGTGCATAGACCAACCAAACTCGGCAACATAACACAGTCAACGGCCTTTTGTGTGAAGTTTGGTTGGACCATCATGTGCGGATCCGCAGAAATTAGCTGAAGTGTATCTCGTGTACATCTTAGCTGCGCGTAAATCAACTAAATGAAGGCTCTGCTGCCGCTGACTACTAACTCTCTCAGAACTAGTACGGAATGCTTCCAAACGTGTGACTGACGGATGCTGCGGTTTTTACCGATGGTTTGCCAAGTACAGAGGGAAATACCTGAGGTCCATTCGATGTCTCAGATGACCGAGCAAACAATGGCCATGATCTCGTTCAGATTTCTTCTGACCATAGACTGCTGTTAGATAAAACCGAACTTCGTTGTACAATTGTAGCATAAGCAAGGTCACTGGGATTAGATTGACGACTTTACTATTGATCATGGATGAAAAACGAGTATCGATCATTTTGATCCAAAGTTCTGGACTCGGTTCTTTCGTACTCCAAGCTTGCGTTCGTTCTCGTCCAGTTTTTGGTCGTATCATCGCGGAAACTCTTTCTTCATAAACGATTCTGAACAGTAACCGTTAACGTGTGTCACAGACGGAGTTTTTACGTGTTTATCGGAACAATCAAGTGCCTAGAATTAGACAAATCATTTCATCTTACCAAAGCGGCATTGCATACTAGTCAGATGTTACGCAAGGTTTCTTAGGTTCTTCTGTCTTTTACTGGCATCTAATATTTAACCATTGCATTCAGATACACCTCAATAGCCTTGGAATGTTTTAGCAGCCGTGATGTGAATTTCAATGAATAGTATTCCCCGTTCAAATTAGGGCTACTGGAGAATTCATACTAGCTATGTTGTTGGAGCACACATTTCATGTGGTTAATTCGTCTGCGAAAGGCCCCACGCAAAGGCACATGGCTGATGTACTCTGTATTGCGCTTGTTGAAAACAGTCCAAGGCCACTAAAGAAGAGCCAGATGATTGCAATGAGAGGAAAGATCCGAAGACCAGTTTACACTTTACAAAAAGTACGTGTTGACATCAGTTGCTCTGCAGTATCTCCAACCTCCAAAATGCTCTCAAGTCGTCCCTTCAGCATGCTTACTATAATGGTATACCCGAACTCTTGGAACGTCAGGTGACCAGAAGTCTTGGAGATGGCAGCAAAGTGAAGATTGGCTACTGACAGTAGGAGCAGTACACGCCTGTTGGCCAGCAGCTCCGGTTCACGAAAACCGGGTCTGCGAATTCTCAACATCTAAGATGCTAATCAGCTCACTTTAGGGTATATTTCAGTAGATTTATTTCCACCCAGAGTGGGATTTGCCAAAAAGCCAAGTTTTAAAAAAAGCATACGGCCTGGGACCATGTGGAATTTCTGCTTTCTCTAATAGAAATGGGACAGAGTTTAAACGTCAAAAAATAACCAGACTTTATGTTAACCTGAAAAATATTGCCGTTAATGGAAACCGAAGATTTGACTAGTTTGCAAGAAACGTAATAGGTCTTCCCGTGAAAACCGCAGGAATTATTTTGATAAGTATTAAATCGAAGTTTGCAATGGGAATTATTTCATGATGATCATTTATCGAAAGCACATAGTTTGTGAATAATAATCAGGCCAACCTCCGACCCAGTGAGGCCGTTATGATTACATATTTACCCAATACGCGATAGTTATAGACATTACTTTATTCGGCTAAATGCCGAATTTCTTCGGGTTCGAACTCTTTAGTATTCTTTCTCTTCTGAATGAATCTTCCTGATTTTCACGACGGTTCTTTCACTACTCTTTCGTCACCTAACTTTTTCATTTGCAATTCTTCGAATTTACGAAATAAAATCATAGCACAAAAGGCAGTCTTTAGCGGTCGCGAAATCCAAATTGCTTTGAAATATTAGCAACAGTATGTTCCCACTTGTTTTTTTGACGCTTCCTAAGCTGCACCTAAATTTTCTTTTGCGCGGGAATCACAGTGAACACGAAGCTTCATGCATTAGGACAGGGTGGCTGTTACATATCGTTGTTTTCAGAAATTCCGCTAATTTGAGAACTTTGCAGACGAAATTTTGAAATAGAACTAACGAAAGTGTGCATATTCTTGTCTTCTGTATAAACCATAGGCAAACAAGGGGCATAATTAACCGTAAAATGTGGTTGGGAGTACCCTTTTGGGCACAGATCACGTGTCGCAATGGCTTTTGGTGCATATGAACTGGAGACGGAAATTTCTTGCAATGTTAACTTGTGCAGTTCCTTTAAAATCCACGAAACCTAAAGTGGGGAGAAAGTCTTGCGACCGAGGTCTGTGATCCGTCATCCAGACAACCCTGAGAGTATTTGGGAGGCAGAATATGAGTCCAATCTGACATTCTATCGTCATATTGGAGCTAAAACATGCAAGGAACACAGAAATGGGAGATTCACTTGGGCCTTTCTTCTCTTACATTCAGTGGACTCATATCCCTCTTTGATACCCGACCAATAAACTTCCTTCCTTGTTTTCCTCTCTCCGTTTGGATCGGGTCTCTTAGCAACTCCGGCCATTCGATCAAGACGATATTCATCTAGTAGTCCTGAGGGTCTGGATTAGCAAATTTGCCATAACAGTCGTTGGGATATTCAATTTACTGCTCGGGGTAGAATATTTAACAGGAACCAAAAGAATGGTTATCTGCGAGCCTAAAAGTAGTATAAACCTTTATCCTATCAGTCATATTTGTGTCATCGGAAAGATCTTGTAATGGCTTGCATCATGCAGAGTGCGGAATTTCCCGGAAACGTACTTGATATTGTTCTTGATTCAAATTAGATTTTCTCCAAACCTACCGTGCGCAACAAAATTACTGCTATTTAGTTAGTTAAGTTTTGATGGATTCTACCGCAATCAGCTATAGAATGAGCATTTTTCTGTGAACTCAAACAAAGCTTAGGTATGTGACTTCATGACGAACATTATTATAACATAGAACATTCGAGATGAAGAATGTGTTTACGATTACTTCTTCTTTTAGTGTACAATAAAGATTTTCCGTCGAATTGCTGGTCATCACATACTATCTAAGCAAGTACCCTAGAACTGCAGATTATTGTCGCAAACACCACTGTCTGCTAGATTCTGAATAAACTGAGTAGGGGGAGCTTTATGAAAAGTGTTTGGCATACCACTGTGGCTTACTGTTTTGTCCCATTGAGAATTTTACTAATTTGGTAAAGCGTTCCATTCTGAATCGACTTTTGAATCTCCTCTGGTTCTCAGTGACCATGTTGATTTACACACCCATCAGTTTACGCGGTTCTTGTAAGGGGGAAAACGAACCGTTTTAGGGCCAGGAAGGATTCGATACCGACGTATATACTCCCGATTTGTCCAATTAGGGTACTTGTTAGCTAAGGACCTTCAACACTTCCACGAAACAAGGAGAGGCGAAAAACGTCAAGAAGTACAAAATTTCCAGTATTTTCCTCTAATTGTACAGGATCTTTTCCTGAATGTTGGATTTCCGATAGCAAAATTGCAACTCCGTGATCTCCTTAGGCCTATCCAACATATTTTCTATTAGGTCGATATCTTCGGGCCAACGTAATACAATTGATCTGACATAATATCGATCAAAACTTGTGAAACAGCGCAACATATGCAAATGACCCTGATTCTCGACCGACATAGACGGGAAAATAATTGGTCAATGCTTTGCTCTATGTGCTCATCACCAGTTTGCAATTCACCCCTATCAGAACAAAACTATTGACATGGCTCATTCTAAATTTTCAGGCAGCATTGAGGAAACTATTTCCGAGCAATCACAATTTTACGTCACTGAAATTGTTTTTGTTCTTCTGCCATCGCAGTATCTCCTGTCCAGCGCTAGTGCCAACTAGTTTGTCAAGCGAACCGACACCAGCCTTGAATGTTTTACTCAGAGAGAGCTGTTGGTTTTCTGGATACTACGGACATCCTCGTTTGAACTGCTCCGAAAAGGTTGTCCCTTTGAAGGCCCGTGAAAAACTAGGTCATTTCTCAGTCCCTGCCTTTGATAACTACCGCATCTCCTCGTCCTTACTGTTCCACTGTACGCCTCTTAGAATTAAAATTTTTCATGAATAGGGAAAATACCCTTGGTTATCTTTCGTACTCTGTTGATAACTTCTGCGTCCAATAAACTTTTATCTGCTGTCCGCCGTTATTTATGATGTCTCTCTGTCATGCGTTATCTTTAACTATCAGTAATATTCAAGATTGATTGCATTGTTAACTCTTGATATTCCCGTATGAATACAGAGGGGTAGATTCCACGTCGTGTTCGTATTCCGACTTTATATTTGAGAGCGCCGGAATCTAATACTCTAGTGCACAAAATATCACAGTACAACATGGTAGTCAATAACTATCAATATATATTGCATGGATATATTCAACTTACAGCTTTTGATAACCTTTACGTTGATGCATGCTTGGCTTTAACTTACTCCTAATGAGGAAGTGAAAAGATCGCTTTGCAACGAACGTTATATATTTTTGTCGTGTGTTGGGTGCTTCTGAATTACAGGCCCCCTGTTGTCGGCCCACTTAATCTCCGACTTCGGCCCACCGTAGCCAACTTACCAAGTCACAACCGCACCGGAATCCAGTCTCTCTCGAAAGATAACCTCATTAAACCGTTTGCCACCCATAAAGGTGCACAGGCCCTGGTAAATACAAGTACGATGCAGGAAATTAGCGATCATCGACTATAGCTACAAAGTTAATCGAAATGCATACATCAGCATTCATCCGTTACCGCAAACCGATGACGTTGTAAAAGAGTACACAGCAATATTCAGTGTATTGGTGTGAACAGTGACTCGCCTAAGATTCCCATGCGAAATCGCGTGCTATTTTTGGAACGTACGCTCGGTACCAGTTTCAATGCACAAAATTTGGGTTACCAGCAGTTCAATTCACTTCAGTTTGCAAAATCATTAAGACTGCATCAAGATACTCTGGTTCTCGTTTCTACCATGAGTCAGAGTTGGTTTGGGAAAGAGAAAGCGAAATCATGAAAGGTCGGCTGCAAAACAGTAAATTTAACAGTTGCAACGAAGAAAGGAATTCAAATACAGAAATACCATTGCCGGCGACATTAAACACTGCCTCAAACCATCGTTTGGGGTTGCAGCAGATCTCGTTTAAGTAGCCGAGTTTTACATACAAAAGCCACTAAACCGGTAGAATATTTTATACTTCGCTGGCATGTAATCTACTGGCTAAATTGATGCCTTGACCAGCCATTGCCTGCCTCGGTCAGTTGGTCAGCAGTTCCTCGGGCATAGGCATGGCATAGGCAAAGCCTGTCCCAACCACCTCAGCCTATACCGATTCAGTACCTGGTCTAAAGGATCAATCTCAGGATTCGGCACTTGCGTTTAAAATTCTGAGCTACTTACAAAATTTCCCCACCAAATTCTGCCAATAATACAAATACACGGTGCTAATACACCACAAGTCTTCGCATATCTTCCGTCAACTGCCAGTTTTTGGAGTCGTAGATCGGCACTGACCTCACTGCTGCTGCTTAAATGCAACGTATGATAGATAACCAAACATCATGCTGACGGTAAAGACGCCTAAAATCAGTAAATGCCAATGGAATCTTCAGCATGCGATGAGACGCTATCGGATGTATAGTCGCAAGTGGGAAACAGCTGGTCGGAAGACTAAATATGTCAACCCCATCAAGTTGCCCCCTTGCAGGAACAAGATTCAGCTTTAGGCCAATCCAGTCCTTCCACGGCATTTTACACTTGTAAGTTAAAAAATGCAAGCCATACATAACTATACAGCCCTTTAGATGGTCGAGAACAATTAGTAACTTACTGAATCTTCACCCAATACCACAAAATCGCCTGCATATTCCGAGTCGTAGGGACTTCTTTCTGGTTTAACTAAAGTATCGCCTCTGGTTTCTTACGTCTTGAGCAGAAAGAAGTAGGTTTTTTGAAACTGATAAGGATCATAAATAATCGACCAGTCTCCTTCCACGCTGATGACGCATTGTTATACAGGCTTGTTTTTCATGAAAGCAAGATACTGTTAATACTTGCTGATACTTCGTCAATATCGTTCGTAAAATTTCAGAGGCAAATAATTTGTGTGATTGCCAGTAAGACCCTCATCAGTGACCTGTTTGACGTCCCTCATTAGTCAGTCTTACAAAGATGAAGACGGAATACAACCGAAGTCAATCAAACCATTCCTTGGATGTAGGTCACCCTCACTCTCCAGTTCCTTTCCAGATGAAGGTAGCCGTTACCTAACCATCACGCACTTCGAGACTTTTCACTAGCCGAAAACCTGCCCAATATATAAAACCATGTGTTACTTGTTTTCCTTTTCAAAGGATGCATACAGTTCTTGACCGAGAACAACGATCGTGATGATCTAACTGGCATCACCTTTAAGGTTACGAAGCGCATGGGCTATGAAACCATTTTGTTCCTTCATCAACCGCGGCACAGTTTTCAAAAAGAGTTTTTTTTCTTTCTGACTAAAGAACATTGGGCCATCATCATGTTTCACCCCTTTCTCAGCTCTACCAAGGCATTTTATAAGGTGACAACCGGTCAACTGGTACCCATATGTATGCTGAGACTTTGGACTTCGAAAATTGTTGTCTGGCTTCCCCATGGTTGAATGGTCTTTGTATGGCAGGTGATCTTCTCGTAGCTTCCTGACTTCTGTTGAAACCGGTTTGTTGCTGACAGTGGTTGAACTCGGAGTGCTGTGCTCGGTCTACTACTTTTTCGTGCATAGGTTGGAAATTTTTCAGAAACATTCAATCTCAGTAACTGTCTTATGCTGATGGCCTGAAGTCCTACTGCGAACTTCCCCCGAAACGAGGGAAGAACTGGTGAGATATAAGCATGGCTCACTAGCAAATCCCACCTGGAGACAGATTTACCAATTCCATCCAGAAAATGAAGCCTGTATGCACTCTGGCTGATTCGGGTTACCTATAATCTAATTCTCGAAAGATGTACTTCCCTCTACTTTAGACACCGAAGTTAATCCAGAATTAATGATGCGGTCTTCATAAAAACCAGAAGTGAGGCAGATAATTAGGCTCGGAGGGTCGATTATATTACTTGCCAATTCTTTAGAAAACTGTTCTGTGATACATCCGATAAGCTACATACAAAAACAACTGGTGTTTTGTTGTATATTATTAGTATTACCTCTGTTTTTCCCTCTTATCAATTTTCCGTAAAACTTCACTTATACGCCGTTGCTTTGGCACCGTGCTTGTTTTCATGCCGGTTGTACGCATACATAATTATATACCTACGTGGTGGTGACGCTATATTTCCGTATACCATCGCAAGGGAAAGTTGCGCGCGGAACCATGCGAAAATTGTCAAATCAGATGACAACCAAAGATCTAAAATGCCTACTCTCCTAAGTTGAGGTGAAAATCGTCCTTAACTGTGATCAACATTTTCTTGAAGATCTGCACTCGGGAGCATCCCTTCACCCAGCTGAAACCCGATTCTTTAAGGGCACCATTGGACCCCAGTTACAATCTATGACTAAAACAGTGAGAACTGGCTTGAGAAAGTAGACGATTCAACCTCGAATGGGGAAAAAGCCGCTTCCTTCTGAAGAATCCCGCTTTTGCCTTTACCTCCTTTATAGAAGTAAATGTATCGATAATTTCCAAAAAGGAATCCGAGACTAACAAAAGGATGCTAAATGGGGAAAGTGATGGGCAATTGTAAGAATCAAACTAACAAAATTCAGTTCTGAACGTTACGGTCTCATCCGCTTGAGCACCGGTGATCAGAATGGGTCTAAAAATGGGTGATGGATAAGATACTTGACTGAAACTTTTTTATTCAGATCTAGAGGTTAAAAAACTCTGCTTTGTGTTTTCTGACAATGTAGAAGTTGCTGCAATTGTGGCTTAGTGTTTCACTAGGCAGGCACAATAAATTTTCTAACTCTCACACGACCGGGACGTGTATCTGAAACCTAGAAAGTGTGTACAGTCCTTTCAAAAACTGCCGACCTGAGCTAAACGTTTAAAATTTTTGAAACCAGTCTTCGCCGTCTGAATGAGGGTTACGTTATCCAATGTTAGCGATGCTTCAAATCGGATGGTACTGAAGGCCATTTGGCAGGTTAAGAGGAAACTTTAAACAATAAAAGTTCTTAGTTGCTATTAGACGCTCCAGTAGGCCCACTCTACCGATATTACTGCCCAGCCTTGTGGAAGTACGCGACAAGAAATACTGAATTGCTGGAATAGGTCCACATGTGACTTACAGCGTGAGTCGTGGAACTAAGGAGGTCGTCATAGGATAGCGGTTCAAAATGTTAAACCGCTTCTAGAAAAACCATCAAAAAAGCAGAATAAGCTTTAAAATGCTTTCAAACCAATGAAATGAACTGCGAATTTAGGGAATTCCTCTAACATGTGAGAAAAGCACATGAAAAACTCCTTCCGCCTGCGCGAATTATATAACTGGAACAGACTGCCTAGTGGCGGAGCGGCAGCGTTAAAGGTAAGAGGAGTCCAAACCATGAATGTGTAGGGGTCTTGGAAGCAGCTGCTTACTGGTGGACATAGATTGCATTAACAAACTCCTTTAAGCCATTGTCTTCTTCCCTGGGCCATTCTTATAACTACTTTCTTGCCCTTACCTTTTCTCATTCCTGCCCAGAGACTTTGCACCTCTACCTTTTCCAACATTCGTTACATCTATATAGAACGGGATATAATTTATGGCCTACTTAAGGACCGGTTATCAAAAAGAACCAACTGTGTTTTCTAACTCGGTGATACCTCCGTAAGGCAGGTAACTTTCCTCAATTGCTTTACTGTAAAGGGTCTTTCTTTTAAACTGGGTGATGTGAGTACCTCATAGTGCGTGAACGCGGACAAAATTTGGATTGGCCCCATATAAGTCTCATCCATTGTTTGTGTCCGCCATCAATGGCTGAGAATTAAGGTACAAAAGCATTTGTAATTTGAATAAGCCGTTTCGTCATTTCTGTAGTTTTTGGGATAAAGGTGGTTTAAAATGAGCCCCTGGCCATACATATACTTAAATGTTTACCTTATTTCATCGTCCATAAATTTTATTGATAGAAAAGAAACGGTTCGTACGTATGTTTGCAGTCTGCAATCAACAAACATCTCCAGATACTATCATGACACTATTCCGCAGAGAGGTTCAAATCCAGGGAAATCAGTCTGTTTTCCGAACATACATTACTTCATTCTAATGTGAAGTTTTGCTAAGATAGGGGAGAGTAAAACAAACCGAATACTGTGCACAATGCAAAAAACAACATAGAAATAACACCACCATTCCGCGGTTAGAATTCTACAGTTCGAGGCAGTAAACACTAATACGGCACCGGATAAATTTCATTAAGTCATTTTCTTCGGTCTGTCGCCTAAAGATCACCTAGCAGAAGCCACAAAATCAGAGTTTCTAACCTTTTCAAAGTCTCCATGAAGAATAACAAGAAAACAGCAATTTCTTCTTCGAGATTAAATCCAAGCTAGCGTTTTCCACAGAAAGATGTAAGCGAAAAATCTAAGTCAGAGCCCTACAGAGTTTCCCTCAAATCTTGCATTGAAGAAGTAGTAAAAACATTGCAAGAGCAGACAAACACAAAGAAGCAGTTTAATTGGTTGTCAAGGCTTGTAAAATGTTGACCAGAGATATGAAGAGACGAAGATAGACAGTATCACGAAATAAGACAAACCAAGACGTCCTTGAGTGTAGCTAGTATACTGTCTGTTATTATTGCAGTACGAATCTCGGAAGATTACGAGATGTCACTGAAGACGAATGGATGACAAAGCAATCCGCGGCAATGTGTTACTTCTTTCGTTCATTGCTAGAGTTATTGCGTATGCCAGTTCTATTTTTTTCTTGAAAATGGGTGTTGACTCTCCTTAGAATCGGATCAGACAGGTGTCGACAAATATCCTTTGGAGTTAATTTTGATGCGCATAAAATGTTGAGCCGCTGACATGAATTTTGACGACACCACAACTAGCAGGTGGCTCAAGGTTAATAGCCTTTCTGATGAGACCTCGATGGTGTAGTGAAGAGAGACTTTGCAGAAGAAATGCTCAAAGACGTCAAAGTCGAGGCAATACGTTGGATTTGGTGATAACAGACAAGGAGTAGGGCATGCACCGAAAAACCCCTACCTTGCTTAATACTTGTAGATCACTGAGCAAAGGAGAGTTGCGGTGACTACAAATTGGCACTCTGCCACAATTTTACTTTCTTCATAACACTAATTTCTCATGTTTGTCTCCCCCAGTTAAGGATTCGATTACGGAGATTGCGGCTCTGAAATCACAAGCTAAACGAAAAGCAGCGGAAAGCAAGGTTTTTATTACTTAAGTATGCACATAGTATAAATTGGATTTTTATTCTGGTTATTTAGAAAGTGATGAGTTTATCGTGTTGTTAAATGCTTATTGGCTGACTGTTAAAATGCTTCTGGGTAAAAGTAGTACAGCGGATGTTTGGTTATCAAGTTGCATATCATAAAATCAGCAAGCTAAATGTTTCATCTAAATCGCGCCTACTAACTGCTTGGTCTCAAATGTGGAGCATGGTGTCAGCACAAAAAAGGGGTACTTTCCGCGGCGTCAAGTAATAAGGCGACTCCCACATTATGCATTTGCTCGTTTATGTTTATTGTTTGAGACTTCTGAAGGCCAAATTCGTTTTTTGTTTGGAATGTATCCCCAGAGATACTCAAAAGGTTGTCGAAGGACTGTTTGGATACCATCCACCTGAACACCAACAAAGGGAACGCCACAGCAACATCTCGAAAGGCAAGCTTACTGCTAAAATGGACGCTGGCCGTCGCGATGTTTGAAGTCCTCTGCGTATCTCTTATTTTTTGGTTGTGGACAATTTGGTGGGATGCATACCCGGGCACTACACATGTACCACTGACAGGCACATGAGTGTAACTCTGATTGTCTCCTGACTATCAGCGAAATCCTTTTCTGAGCGCGGAAGTGGTCATTCAAGTGACATTCGATGAAATTATATCGCCGATATATCGTAGTTATAAACATGCGCTCACTACCATAGTAATTGTTCAGTGGAGTTGATCTTTCGGAGAAAACCGATTATTCGCGTACACCAATTTTCCTAAGATCTACCTTGAAGTTTGTTATCTAATCCATGGCATTTGATCGGTGGCTTTTGCTTTATGGCACAAGAGATCTGTACGTTTACGTTCACGCTGTAGTTTTTGAAACCTCTCGTCTTCAGGTCGCTTTGACCACTGAGCAGCTTGTAGCGGAACATGGATTTATTACTCCGGGTCACTTGTTTAATCGAATGCTGACCACCAAGCGCGGTTGCCACTTGTGCATTGCTCACATACGTCACTCTCGCACGCTCTTGCCAAAATACACTCAATCTGCTAAGCTTCCCATTGTTTTCTTCGTACCGGTCAATTGTCAGGGCTGCTAGTATTACAACCGTAGAGAGCCGAGTGATAACAACGGTTAGGGGCAAGCGAACGAAACACGAGATCCGTATTAAGACAGTCCGGTTTTACAAGCTCGCTGTTGTGGTTTGCAGTTTTGCCTAGTGTACTATCAATACTACAGCACCGATCGGTGCTACTTCGGCTTCAGGAAATGCACAATACAATTCTTTCATCCCATTACCAGTTCAGATCATTTCTACTGTGTCGGCTGATGAGATTAATCAGTCGCGGCATCAAGGTCAGATAGAAGATATTTGTGGTTGCACTTTGAACGTCTTTCACAATTGACTTTTCGAGTGTCCACATGATCAACTAAAAACAGCATTTTCAAAATACCAATACTCTAGCTGTGTAAAAGATTATTCATGACTTTGTTTGAGTACAGAACGTTTCAAACCTGGAGGCCTACGAATCAGCTGTAAAGAACACTTCGAAGTGTACTCACCTAACGATCTTGGATCGATGGCCGTTAGGTGAGTACGGGAGAAAAACTCGACCTGCGTTCGGTAGTAACAAGTGCTCATATGCATCAAAGACTAGAGGGATACACTATAGTTAAAACTGGATATCTGTACTTAGGTCTCAGAAGACGAAGTCTGCGTGCACAAGCATGTGTATACACGCATACGTTCACGTGTGAGCGTATCTTGTGGAATACGTTAAATTGAAAAGTATCACAAAATTAACGTCTGAACGGCAATATAGTCTTGTTAGGTAAACCTTGCAGTGGGTCTTTAAGGTTTTTCAATGACGGTTCTCGTACCTCAAACGAACGTCTAAGGTGTTGCTGCGGCAACGCAGAGCAGCAACCAAAATCTTATAACGTTCAAGGTCACTATCAACTCAGATCAGTTTACATAGCACATGTTTTGTGACTTGCCATCTGGGCTTGTGGAGATCTTTCCGTTTTGCACTCTGATTTGGGCATCTCTCTAGGTCCGGTTCATTGGAAGTCAATAAAGGAAGCGGAAAACAGGATGACTGATTTGTGCCCGACTGCTAGAGGTGCTAATGGTCCTAAGCGTTCGCAGCTCAAACAAAGGACTCTGGAATAGACAATCAGGAATTTGCCAAGACTTTACCCATTACCGCCTTACCCCGGGACATACCGCGTCCCAGTTTCGATCTAACGGTTGGCCAAACGGAAACTCGCTCCCCACTGTCGCGAAGCCCTCAGGGAGTCATTTTCATTTAAGTGCGCCACTATTACTAATAAAATGCGACCTAACCAACAGCCTAGCTCGTATCCGTGCAAGCTTCTTATCATGTCTACGTGTTTGAGAGCCAACTTCTTGCCGAAAATTGCCGTATGGGCCTGGGCCAGACAAGCCCGTCACGACAACAAAGGTATATATTAGGTCATTTCGGCATCTCCCTCTGACCAACGAGGAAAGATCTCAGTCAGGCTCATTGATCATATGGCCCCCAACCTTACCCCTATGTCACGCTCCAGGCTAACTGCTGCATCCGTTCAGGACAGGTAGTATTCTTTGAATAAAGAGATCCAAGCTTGAACATAGTGTCCCAGGTGAAGTTTTGCTGCGGACTTACACAGGATATGAACATCTTTGTCCACAGAATTTTGCTGCACCAAGTCTGGTTAGTACTTCTCCTACTATCTTTGGCACAACCTATTACCCCCTAGATAGCTAATTGTCGGGCTTCAAAACAATAATCAAATCCCTGACTTCTGACATGCAGAGTAACCGTCTACTGTCGACTCAATCTGCGTTATTAGTCAGCAGCTGGTTTCCTTCAACATTTGATGGTGGATCCCAACTGGGCGGCCATCTTTTTATTTTCTCTGATTTAAGAGAGGTAGCCCCTCCTACTACTGTGACATCCTCCGAAATGATAAAACATAAGCTGGCCAGTTCGTGCGCCCACTCACTCAAATATTAATAGCATATGTTTTTCGATTCTCAAGAGACATGCGCTGAGGAGCGATCAAAATGTGACGACGAAGTATACATGGACAAAAGGTTCAAATGTTCGCAGTTGTACACGCGTATTAAACTGAGCAGGGGACGAAAACATGCACTACCATCGTTTGATCAAAGATTATTCGCTTTTCAAAATAGTCAGTAGAAACTGCACTACATATAAACGACGAAAGATGCATGTGCATAGTTTAGTTGCGAGCTTCAGTTCGTAATGGCCCAGTGCAGAAGATATAAAACTCGTTGCCTTGGGCAACTTGAAAGTTTGGGCCAAATGAAGGGCCCCGCTTGGAATTCTTGCGGCTGAGATCAGAATGAAGTTCGCACAAGAAATTCCACAACTGAACTAAATTATGAGGTGATGAAACAGCATGCACAATGGACGGGATGCTTTGTGGGATAAACCTAACGTTCAGGACCATCAAGAAATGACATGTTGTTGTGAATATGGGCATAGAAGAGGGATAGGCATAAACATTCTAGGCACATCGCTCGTGACATCTGGTCACACTTAATAACCAGCAGGCCGGTCGTTGATGCCACAGCTTCCCAAGAAGCATATCAGACTCTGCTTACCAGACCGGGTTGCACCGAAAGTTGGTGGTTTATATTACGAATGAGGGCGACTCATGGGGTCAAAGGCCTTTCCAAAGTCTAGGTAACTCGCCAAGATTTGATGCCCAAATACATGTGGTGGGCTGTTTCATCCAGAAACATCAGGAGATTAGTGAAGCATGTCCGATTACTGGCAAGGCCATCCCGTGCAGAGGTCAAGAGGCTGATTTTACAAAGAGCAAGCATTATTGGTCCATAATTATTCGTTCTGACCAATAATGCTACATGAACGTCAGATCATTACGCTTGTATTCGTCATCCTTATGCCCGGGAAATGATTCATATGCTTCCACTATAGTATTATGACCGGGTCCAGCAGAAGGTCTCCCTTCCCAACGGGCTTTTCTTATAGCCCCTTTATAAGCTTGCATGGGACATCTGGAAACGCTACGAGATATCAGAGTGGATGTTTTCCGGTCCTGCCTATCCGTGCTTGCTCGGTGCTTTTGGCTCCCAATGCATTTTGTTTTCATTTGGACTGAACACATATAGCTAAGCCGCCGTCCCGGTATATTGGAAGATCATGGGACCGTCGAGCTCTCCCTTGCGGTGCACAGTCTTAAGCCAGGGCTTTCGGCTCTATTTTAATTCACAAATGCCAGATTGCCGTGAACCCCTTCTTAAGTCCCTACAAATTCAAGCTTTGTCCTATTATACTGCATATGAGCATAGAACCAACGTACTGTGTTCGTGACATTGATTCAACCAGTCCAGTTCTGAGATTGCAGGTGATACTAAAACAGAACTCAGTGAATTCTTTTCGCTGGCAAAGACCATTTGAGCTTTCGCCACCAGCCGTGCCCTTGGGTGCCGTTTGTGAGCGGAGCTTTGACTTTTGCATCCCCAGATAATTCGGTGGTGTATACCCCAGCTCGACTCCAGAAAATCCCCTCCATTCCGGTTAGTGGATGATCCTCTTCTAAGTTCAGTAGACAAAGGAGTTTTTGCGGCAGACGAAATGTGTCTGGTAAACGAAATTGGCAGTAGCTGACTTTAAGTCATGCACATATAACCGAAGGAACTATGGATACATGGTTGACTGCCAAGACCGCTATTGACCTCTGTGTCGCATAAAGGTTGCTCATAAAAATATCGAATGCTCTTGCCTACGTTTATGTAACTGTTTGAGTATGCGTTAGACAGACTCTCCTGTCTCTAGTTTGTTTTGAAACAAATAAGTTCCGCTTGACGACCTGCAAAGGAATTATGCCGCAGCGATGGTGCTTGTCATAGAATTTTAGATTGCTTCGAATGTTAACTGTGTGCATTCCGTTAACTTGTGGTTCTAGACTAAGTTTTCCAACTGGTATCTAGTCAGGAGAGACGAAATAGCAATTACTTTGGGCCAATAATAGGGAGCATGGCGAAAAACATCTATGACTAAAAAGCGGCAGGTGCTGACGAAAAATTCCGGAACATTATCAAGAACTAAAATGTTGTAACTAACTCTCATCCATCCTGGCGTCTGCGAAGAAAACCCCGGAAAACCGGTAATAATGGAACCCATGTGACTTTCCTTATTGCCAGTATTCCATTTTGACTAAACACAGGCATTACATCTAATTAATCCTCAGGGCTTTTTCCGGGAAGAACCCAACTTTGGCAGACTTTCTTTAAAAAACTATTACGACCGCAGGTAAGTTGCTGCGAAAATCCCTAATCGCCCTGTGGTAAAATGAAAAACTAAGTCCTCGAAATAAAAGTGAATACAAAATATGTAAATTATAACGCAACCACCCCATAACTCGGAACTCTTGAAGGACTTCTGGAGCGACGCATAAGAAGCCCGCCTGCCTCCAACAAATCTATTTAGACTTAATAAGAAGATTCAGCTCGCAGAAAACAATAACACAGCCTGTCTTCAGGCATTATTATCAAGGAATCCGCAAGCCAACACAGATATGAAAACAGAAAATAACAATAACTGAGATCGTTATAAGCACATTGAAAGGCCTGCAAATTCAAACGATAAAAGAATGAATTCTTAGTGCAGATGGCACGCGAACCAACATGGCACACAAAAAGGATCGAAAAATCAGTCATTGGAACATCCGAAAAGGTTGAAAAGTCCTCTCTCCTACTCTTTTCGTTCCTCTCTCGATACCAAGCTCTTCCCGCCCAACGTGCTCGTAATGACACTGAATTTGGTCTGGTTTTATTTTCAGCTCGAAGTTTTGCCCCTCATTTTATCCTCCCTGCACCCTTTATTTGAGAGTACTTACGGACGTTTGGTGCAGCCGCGGGTCACTTGACTTGGGGCGGCTGGTTTGGTTACAGTTCACATTCGTTTATCGCTGACGTTGGCCGACTATGGATGTTTCGTTCGTTTACATTGAGTTTTGGATGCCGCGCTCTGGCAAACGTTGCTAGACCTGATCAAGCGCGCATTACCTCATGTATTTGCTAGGACCACCAGACAAAACCTACCATCTATAGCCTTTCGTCGCATGTTTATTGTTATGCGAATTTTTATCCTCGTTTGACCGCCTTCTCGCTGGATAGTGACTGAGGCTCAGTGTCAAGTGTATAAGTGTTTTGTTCGTAATTTCTAACTCATGAGTGGTACCGCAGAATTTGCGGAGCAACCTTGTTCTTTGATGGGCTTTTCTTCGTACCTCTCTAATGGTTAGTTCGACTTTTTTAAGTGCTTTGTAGATCACAGGATTTCTGTTTTTGCGCGAATCCCTCTGTGAATCTCCGGTCGATTCCCGTCGGACCAAAGGTTGAATGGTTGCTCTTCATATTCATGATTTTGTTTGCTCCTCCATTTCTCTGGTATATTGTGTGATATAGTATTCATCCGGATCTAGTATATGTTGCCCAAAATGCCACCTTTATATAAGTTAAAATATTAGCGCACACAGTAACTGACCAAAAGGGATAACGTCTCCAACACAGAATTAATTAACTTTCACTCTCATCTCCAAAACCCGCAACAACTCCTTCCCTTTTTTTCGGAGTCTAATTAGGATTTAAAAGCCATCGCAGCCCTCAACTTGCTTGTCACGAGTGAAGTCATTTACCCTTTGTTCCATATATCTCCTTTCCTCTATCCCATCACCAAGTAGGACGCGGATTTGTCAGTCCAGACTGCTTGCTTAACTGATTGTTGACCGCCCAGTGCGGTTGCCATTTGCGCGTCGCTCGCGCATACTTTGCTCAGACGTCGTTGTCAGATGTACTGAAACCTCCTACCGCTTTCGGTTCTCACTTTTTGTATCGTTCTAGTGTCCGTGTTTTCAGCATTGCGATCTTATAGAGAACGGTAAAAGCAACGCCTGATTGCTCACAGCGTTGAACAAAAAGCGAACGCGATACAAGATTAGCTTTATGATGATCTATTCAATAAGCTGGTGAGCCCAACTTCATCGACGAGTCACCTGGTTATATGTTCCGTTTACTGTCAATATTTTGACTCCTTGTCCCTCATGGGTAGGATTTTCCTAATATTTTTTTGTTGAATTTTATCGGAAATGGTTTTCTATTAGGGTCTTTCAGCACGTTGTGCTCATGTGTATTTTTCAAATGCACTGCCACTTACCCGGAGCAATTAATGTCCACATACCTCGACATAATGGCCCTAAACATGTGTATATTCATTAACAACGCCCGGATCTCGACTCCGGTTTACTACAGTTGAGGCGGAGCTGGAAAATTAGACGACAGGCAACGACGCCAGCCGTTTTAGATGGGCTGTTGCCCGCCCTCTTCTAATAAATTCCCCCATCAGCTGCGCATTCTGTCACCATTATCTATTGCATTCAAAAACTAAGTATGTAAAGTAGTCACTGTACCTTTTCCCATTAATCTGTACCGCCCATACCCACTTCAAGATCGAGTATATGAAACTGGATTGGGCTTCTGGAAAACGCGCTGATGTCACCTTTTCGTTCATTGCGGAACGAAAAGTAAATCTCACTACTAATGTCATTAGGAATCAACCTAGTCTCTTCCACTTCAAACAGAGCTTCGACACCAGCGCATGCTACTTAGTTACGTGCAGTTCCATGTCATATGACTCTCACCGTTTCTCTGCCTGAAAAATGGTACCTATCGCTCAGCAGTCTGACTTCATATCCATAAATCTTATCGTTATAACTGCGTATAGGGTAGCTCACCCATAGCCCTCTCTCACCCACTCACCTTACTAATCCCAACACCGTCGCCAACACGGTGTGGCAACCATAACCTGCAACCGTCTTCTAAAAAAACAAAAACAAAAACATTCACTATCATCCGCACCCTTACTTTTCATTAACTCTTCTCTTCATGCAAATGACTGGCCTGTAGATATCACCTTGTTTCTGACGAACCCAAACAATACCCTCCAGACAAGATAAG
>LUCM01002516.1:337506-390417 GCA_008360955.1 Fasciolopsis buskii | reverse complement strand
TATCTTCCAATTGAACTCTGCGTCTGCGATACGCATTAGTGTTTCTCTTAGTATGCCAGTTTTGCCATTTTCCCCTCATTTTGTACCCGAATGTTTACCTGCTCATTCGATGTGACTTTCACTACACCTGTAACATTTGATCACACAACCAAGCATGTCTTTCGAAGTATTCAAAAAATATACCAATATATATCAGAACTGAGTCCCAGTGCCCTGGAGTATGGCTCTTGGGGAAGAGGACATGACAGTCACGACCCTAGGACAATGCTGGTTAATGATTGCGTTGCACTCTTGAAGTCAATATCGGCCCCGCGCTTTGCTTGAGGTTATGTAATTTTTGTGGTGACGTTGATGAATACTACGAAAGGACGTTTCGATTCTAGCCAATAGACTCCAGTGTTTTGGATGGACTGAAAGGTCGCATTTCATTGCATCCACGGCGTTACTAGCCGTGGTAGCAATTTTGCGGCAAACAGGATCACCATTATACAAGATGAAACAAATAATGAGCAGCGGATGGATACGCAATCAGCCGACGACACCGGTAATCTATGCTTTCGGGGCGTGGCGAACCTACAACTACTGGAAACATGAGTTGTCGGCCCAGAAATTCTCAGTTTTTAAAAAGAACGTTGTCCTGCGTGCGATGTCAACGACCAACCCAAGCCGGCGCTGGAAGCCCGCGATACCAAAATGGCAACTGTCGTCCATATGCCTGCCTTCCTCATCTAGGCTCAACAGGCACTCGCCACAAACCCGATTGCTCAGAGCATCGGTTTGGCTGATGAGAGTCAAAGGGCAGTTGGTGATAGTGAAGGGTGTCCGCTCGTTTGGCGGCGCGTGTATCGGCGCTTGGACCGCGCATAGTGAAACCCTTGCCGCATGTTGCAATCTAATATATTTGGTTTACGGTCGCTGGATAATGACGCCAGAAAGTCGTGGCGATAATCCGTTCCTTGAGGGGCTGAACCCCAGACCCGTTGAAATTCTGCTGCGAGTAGGTGGGAGATCAAATGATTTCAACCAATGCCTCGGTACCACATCTCCATTCGTCCTGCCATCCCGGGAACACGTAAAACATGCACGCACCGGAGGGGCATTCGTGGGAGAAACACGTGCTAAGCACCATGCTAAAGCGTCGTTGGATCGCGGTCTGAAGAGCAAAAATACGGGATGCGTGCAATGTCAGAGGAGCCTTTTCATGGTGGAAAGACATTATGATAGCACTTTCTTAATACATAGTAAATTCTGGCTGGTATCCATTCAGCGACACCGAAAAGGCCATTTTGGCCAATCGTGGCTAAGTTGCGGATATTGGAAGGAATACGGACGTATACTTCTTTGCACGAAATATTCAGTCGTACACCTTGCATGGGGTTAGGCTTATATACTCACCTGGATTACTCGAGAAGCACACTCAGAGGCCCTACGAAATTCTTAAATATAGTGCGCTTGGGACGAGTGTGCGACTCAGAAATAAAATATTTATGATCCTTCTGGGAGGATAATTTGAGGTTAGTTATTACTAGAAGACTGTGAGTCGTTTTTATTCAGCGGTTACAAACTGGCTTATCGTAGAACAACATTTGGCCGGAGGACGTTGGAAAATGTCGACATGTGACCAAAACATTTGAAATTCGGAAGGCTTATGCAATGGAATGAAGGTCAATCCCAGACGAGAGAATGGGATAAACCTTTTTGAAAACCAATGCAGGAGTGATGCATGTTTGACCACGGTAATGGGCCTGTGTAATGGTGAAAATGAGGGCTGAAGTAAAGAGTTACGATCATGCCAACCAATTTAAGAAATTCAGCTTCGGGTGTTTGTTGTGCCTAAGTTTTGTTATCGCTTTCTGCTCGATGATTCGCGGATTCCCAATATTTCACCTGGGTGGTTTGGAATTTCGAAGAGTTATGTCCAGGTGTTGAAGGGCTCCCTAAGCTAAGGACAATTCACTTTTACGATTCGCGAGGTTGAGCACAATCATCAGTGTTCCAAAAGGATCAGTTTTATCTCTGTCGTCTGCTCTGTGCATGAGCGACCTCATATTGTAACATTCACAGTTTTTCTTTCAGATAATGTGTTCGTGACAAGTGATTGCAATGGAAAGATCTATCGAAATACTTGGAGTAGGCGACCGGGCTATCATAGTGAAAGTCTCAATGAATATGAGTTAGATACACTCGCACACCCAGCATCTGACGGATCGACAGTCACAGAACAACATGACATCGCTCAAAGAGTCTCAGGTAACTAGTGACCTCAAAGTATAGGTGGCTGCAGAATTCAGATGGGCGGAACAATATAAAGAGTTTGCGTGAAATCTCACGCAGAAAGCCCTAAGCAAAGGTCCGCCATATCTTGTGTGCAATCGGAGGTGTTCGGCCCCCTCTTCGAGGAGCAGTTAAGCCTCGCTTGGAAAACTACGTGTAAGCTTGGTCCGCATTCTTAAGATAAAGCGTGATTTAGACTTGATTTCCAAGTCATTTCCGTCACCACCGGCGCCGTTAACAGCACGGACAGCTTCTCGTGTAGTAAAGCATTTTAAGACCGTTGAGCGGTGGAAAGAGGCAATCACTGAGTTCGGGCCTTAGAGGTTGGTCTGAATAGGATAGCTGTGTACTGGGGGTGTCCGGCTTATTGAATGTGTTAAATTTTCACTTCACACGGAACGACCACGCATTCGCCTTGACTCGCTGTGGTTGGGCAGGTGTTTTTCATCTCTATTTGCAGCAGAGATAGTGCCGGCGGTGCAAGGCTGCTGAACTTTTGACAGTCCTACAAGTGGACCCGTTCTGAGTGAACCACCGAAAGAATTCGCGGGGATCATTCGGGCTTACGGGTTATTTCTGTTGTGGGTCAGCTCAGTTTACACTAACCAAAGTCGCCTCCTACCTGGATATAAATTGCCTTTGTTGTCCGGCGGAGTCGGATAAGCAAGCACCAAAGCAGCTCCGAGCAGCAGTAGTCTTGCTACCCTAATATATCGGGGTTGAATGGCATCAGCAAAGCACAGCAAGGGCAAATAAATTGACCAAATTTTGCTTCATAATCAGTGAACGCAGACGGTAGCAGAGGGGATATCCTTCTAGAGTTAGGTGAATTAAAGTGTCAGTCCACTCGATGAACTCAAAACCAGAGCCTTGACATAAGCCAACTGCTATCCACGAAATGCCAGATTAGCAATTGGCCGTTTCACCGTGTATCGCAGGCTATACATTTGGAGGCTATCGTCGCCAAGGAACTTTAGCCGCCTATGCAGCGTCCCGTGATAACCGAAAAGCAAATGTGCCAGTAATTAGGTCAAGTGCAACCCAAGCATGTATTGACCTCTACGTAGAACACTAATGCCGCTTGATTACAGCACGCCCCCATGAAATTCATATTGAAGCGAGGGTGTAAACCGGGCATATAAGTGCCAACTTCAAGCAGCAGGAAGAAGGGCCGGCCGGGGCGTTAATTAAAGCCGAACTTCTGCATGGCCCACACATCCATTCAGTGAAACATAAGCACAGCAATGTTCTTCAGGAACCATCAAGACCACAAAGGGTGTAACCAGCTTGGTCACCCAAGGCCCTCAGGAGTCCTCTGCAGGTTTTGGGGCTAGAGGGTATGGACTGAAGAAAGAAAAATCGGATGAAAGCCACTTTTTGGTGCATGTTCCGCCCATGATAAGTGGAAGGAGAGTGCCCCACGGTCACATACTATTTGTGTTTAGGGTGGAGAGAGCTGAGGCATTAAACGGAAAACAGCAAATGACGTAGGACCAAATTAAATTGCAAGTCACGTGTGGCAAAGAGACGGCGGACAACCATTTGCCTTCCACCCACAAAAACTGCAATCTATGAAATGAGCTATTCGGTCGGCAAATGGCTTTCTTGAATTTTGTTCTTCTAGATTTTACTTCTTTTATTAAAGGATCAGTGATAAGCATCGCGTTTACAAGAATAGTCCACAGCCAACCTAGTGCTGACAAGCGGGAACGTTTGCGGAAGGTGGACGGATTGGAAACCGCGATCATCATGTCCAAACGCCAAAACCTTACTCTCTCCACTCTTTAAAGTTTTGTTCAATGCACGCCAATGTAAAATTCTCAACCATCTCTGGGCTCAAACCGGAGAGCAGCTATCCAGGACCTGATGACAAGTATCAGAGTACAGTTGACCCGTCCCTCCACACCTGCCTGCAGGGGTACACAACACCGCAGTAAATTCATATGATGGACCACTCAGATAACATCCACCCTACGAAAAAGAATAAGTTCAAGATAAGCACAGTAGTTTAAACCAAGAAAACCTGCCGATGTCAAAGTAACGGGGGTGTCGAACCGGGGGTAGTTTTTGTACGTGCACCTCACAAACCGTGACTAGCTGTCAGAAGCTCCCATAAACCTACTCCCATTTTCGACGGGTAAGGAAACCTTCCAATCACGGTGAAGTTCTTAGTTATCATCCTTAATGGTTTACCTCGTGGTGGTGTCGAAATCTCACCCGCGAACCAGGAAAGAACATCACTGCATTGAATGGTAGCAGTTTTGGAGGCTTTCCACTAGGGAGGTCCTCGCGAACAGATAGAAGACTGTCGGCCGCTTAGCCCCATGTGCAGCTTTTGCACGCATCTTGAGAGACTGCGCAAACATGTGAGTAAGTACTTATTGATTCACTAACTTTTCTGTAAAGTATACCATGGAGGTCGTGTCTCGCGAACCTCCAGAATGAGGTCACGAGGACACCTGATGAGAGAGTCCTGCAAAGACTTGCCACTTGGACTTCAGTAAGGCGTTCGACTCCCTGAGTGACTGACTACTAACACACAAGATCCCGTCTTCAGGAACTTAAGACTCGTTCGCAAACTCGATTTCGGATTCCCTGACAATCCTTCTGTGTCACGGAAGGAAGCGATATTTCATGACGAGTCGAACAACAAACAGAATACCGCAACGGTCAGTTCTTCGAACGTTAATATCCCCTCTCTACATAAACGGCCTTGAAACACAGTTGTAAATCCGCGTTCCATCGTGACGGCCATGAGATCAAGTAATCTTGACGGGTAAGCAGGGGACGTAAAACGTGCTTGACGAGGGTGGATAGCGGGATGTTACAAAAAGAAAGTCAAGTGCGCCTGTTAAGATGCATGGGCGTCATCCCTTGAAAATTATGTGGCTTGCTCCGAAAAGGTAAACGATTAGCTACTAGAACGGTTGCAGGACATATAGGCAAACCATACACTAGAAGGCTAAAGGACCTAAACCAAAGTTCAGTAGAGGAATGTAGGTTGACAGGCGATATGGTCGACGAGTTCGAGATATTGAGGAGTTTGACGAAAGTGAGTTCATCCATCCGTATGCAAAATATATTACTGATATGGGAGGAGGTTAACTCCTTTCTACTTTTAGCGGATACGGGATATCTGCAGTGAACCAGCGATAATAAAGCTGCCAGCAAAGATCTTGGTAAATTCCTTCACACAGCTGTATGACTCGTCTCTGGAAGAAAGGGCTAATTCTAGAAGGGCTGGCTGCTTTCGAAAGTCGCACCAGTGCATAAAGTCGAGGACAGAGCTAAATGTGGCAGCTATAGAGTAGTTCGTCTGATACCCGGAGGGACTTCCGGGCTATGAACCATAAGATTCTTCAGCAGAAGGTGAAGGCTTTTGGTATGAACGCTAAGGTGAACACTTGGATAAAATAGGGACAGGTTGGCAGATCTTTCGGGGTAAGGGTCAATGACTGTCCATCAGGCATAGGACTGCTGCACCACTGCTGTTTTCGATGTATGTCAGCGACCTAACCAACTGGTTGGAAAATTCGCGTTTTATATTTGCAGATGACAACAAATTATTAAATGCAGCAAATAGTAAAGCAATACAGAGGTATCTGGACAAAGTTTACCAATGGCCGGTGAAGTGGGATCGCCCGCTGAACTTGGTCAAGGTTCCGTGGCTGATGGAGGAAGAGGCTAGTCCGACTTACCATGTGGGTCCGCCTCGGCATTAGGTCACGATGGGACAAACCTCGAGATATTTGTGAGTGCGCACTTCAAGCATAGTCTGTTATTCATAAAGGGCCCGAAAAGGCATATTATGCCTTATGCTGACTTAGCAGGACTGGTGTTTAGGAAGCCCATGGTTTTTCGCCATTTGTTCAAGGAATTTGTTCAATCTCATCTAAAAAATTGTGTCTATGTAAGGAAGCCACATTTCATAAGGGGTCTTGATATACTGAAACAGGCTAATCGTATTTTCACAAACTGGTTCGGACAGCTGATGCACATGGCATATGAGCAGAAGCAAAATGCGCTCGACTTGCATATAAGTCCAGAGGGTATAGCCCCTTGAAAGGAGTAGAAAAGAGGTGTCTTGCTGCAGGCGTTCAAGATCGTTTGGGCTTTACCAAGGTACATGGTCACCCTGAGACCGAATTCTCGGCAAGCGGAAGCAAAACACCCACAGGCAAGAGGAATATGATCACAACAGTGTGTTTAAATGCAGCTTTCAGAATTGGTGAATCACTGTAACGAGCTACCATAGGAGGTGGGATTAGTGAGAGGATTTCGAGGCAGAACAGGCGATGAATGATTGTCTGTTTTCGGAGAAGACAATGTGCAAGTTGTGGGTATGAGGAGGATGGTCGAGGGGAGTGTATGATAATAGTTACTCTTTTCAAAGATGAAGGGATTGACAATTGGAGTTACATATAACAATCCATGTTTTATCACAGAACCTAAAGAGAGCTTCCAACCTCCTGCTTTCCAGGCACCAGCTGATTAAATAGGCTTTGGGTATAATAATCTGGAGGCTGGGCATCCCGCAGTGGTCTTAAAAACAAAACTGTTGAGGATGGCTTTCAAGATTTGCGCATGCTGTCAAGAGAACTCTGGAAGTCTGCCTAACCGTTGGGGTCAGTACTGGCCTTTACAGTACGTGTACTGTTTTTCGTTAGTGGTGAGCGCCGCAGTAGTTGCCCCAGCTAAGAAGCTTAAGTCCGCGAAACCCAAGACTCTGGCTACGCGCCCGATTGTCATCGACGTGGTGAAAGCGGCTATCATCGCGGCCAACGGCCGTAAAGGGACCTCACTACCTACCATCAAGGAGTTCATCGTCTTCAACTACAAGGCCGACGTCCAGAAACTCAGTCTCCATATTCGTCGTGGAATCTTCCATGCCATGTAGAAGGGCGTCCTGATTCGCGTCGGCAATGCGGGTAAAGAAGCCCCGGGTAGCTTCAAGTTGGGAGAAATTACAGCTGAACACAAGCGCAAACTCATAAAGAAACAGAAGACACCCAAAGTTAAAAAAGCTACTACTCCCAACAAATGGAACTGAACTGAACAGCGTTTGTTTGAGTAGGCCACGCTCATAGAAGTTCATCCCATTCTCAAGGTTAGCGGCACTTCGATCGGTGGAAATGATCAACGGTTTGGATTCTAAGGTTCTTCGGCTTGAAACAATTAATCCTCATGTTGTCAATATCGAATATGCTGTACGTGGACCCATTGTTCAGCGTGCACTGCAAATAGAAGAAGCTCTGAAAAAGGTAATTTGTGTGCAGAAACAACGAACATGCCGCAGGGCGAAAAACGAAACTTCAAGGAAGTTATCAAGTGCAATATCGGAGACTGCCATGCAACGGGTCAGAAGCCCCTCACGTTTTGTAGGCAAATCATGGCCATGTTAGCTTTTCCAGAACTTGAAAATGATGAGCGTTTCCCGGACGATGTGAAACAACGTGCTCGTCGTATTCTACAGAGCTGTGGGGGCGGTAGTGTCGGTACGCAGTTTTCGCTGTTCATAACAGATGACCAGTTTCCAAAATTTCTTACCCTTTCTATTCACGCAGTCAAGCTGATAATCCTTAGACAATTCTATGCTTGTGAATCCACACAGGATAACCCAGGCGAATTGTAGGCAGCCGCCAACTAAACTAAATTTTTACATAATCATGCCACCTGTCAATTGGACTGGCCTGAAACCGGACTTCTTTGTTTGCCACAATGTTTGTATGTATGCGAGAGACTGTTGGTTTTAACGGACTGTATATATAAGTGGCGCACGTGCCACGTGTGGCATCTTATTGCATGAACATTTTTGCACATGTTGCTATACCGTATCACCGAGCTCGGTCCTGCTACGCAAAGTGATCGTCGGAGATGGGAAATGTACAAACAGTGCCAGCGATCGTATATTAGTGTAGTGTTTGTCAAAATCTCTAAACTGAATTGAATCATGTTTTCTGGTGTGTTAGAAGAGGCTTAGTTTTGAACTAGGCATATGCATACTAGCATTTTTAACAACGCAACAACCTTAAAACATGTTTACGGGGAAGGGAATATGCGAGTGCTTGACGACGACACGAGGCTTGGGATTGATTGCTTGTTTCCCGTTCTATATGAACATTCAGAAACTGATTGAAGACTTACCTGCCTAAAATGACATCGGTCGTAAGCCTTTTGGGTTTCATCTTTCCTAGCTGTAATGTATCAAGGTACTCTCTAATGTATCCTAGGTTATCCATTTTCTTGTAGTATTCATGTGCAACCTGAAACAGCAATATCCCCACTTCGGTTTCGAAATCTGGACAGAACATCCTCACAGGGTGACTGTGGAGTAGCTGATGATGCGAGTGGAAATTTTGGGAGACGTTCGGAATGCGACCCCGAACGTGTCTTCTTTTGGATTCTGAAGCCACGGTTGACAAATTCCCCCCAGTCGATTAAATAGAGAAGACTCGAGTCAATAATCAAATGCGAACAATGTGTTGAATATATATTGGTACCAAAATAGCACCGATTCGACGATACATGCACAAAAAAACCGCGACTTGAAGATCCCTATTGGTCGGTAGCATTCGAAAGCAAAGCCTCTAAAGGGCGACATCTCGTGTGCGATAGAATAAACGCAACCAAATACATGTCACAGAATTGATGTCAAGCGTCAAAGCAGGGTTTAATGAAGTCGATGCCCGAAAATAATCGATTTTCTCCCAAAGTTCGATGCGACTACATGGTTACTGGAGTCCTCACGCAGGGTTCCAGTATGTTTCTCTTACTGTTTCCTCTATCGTGATCCCAATAATGCTTGTATAATTTATACACGTATATACACATACACATGCATGTCTGCATATATTTGGTAATGTTCCTTACAGTAATTTGCCACTAAGGTCAGTCCCCTTCTTTCTTTGTCATTGGCCTCACATTTTTGGCCGAATACCTTATGGACTTTTTAGCTCTTTTAAAAACGCCCATAAACAAAGATGGAATGGTTTGCAGTGAAAATAAAAACAGCCGTTCCTTTTTGCATACTGGTTTTTCTTATTTCCTGGTGTCCGATATCGAGTTAGATTTCTCCAACTTTTTTGACGGAGTACATTTGGCTAATCAACTTACCTTGTTTCAAAAGTTGTTTATACCCAACTGGTTTTCCTCCTTTTTAAAAATGAGTAGGTATAACAAAGTCCAACCGGCACAATTTAACCGACCTTGGGTGCGCCATTTAGCTTTCAGAAAACTGGATTTATTACTGGAGTAGGAACTAGACAATTTTTATGCTCAGGCGCTATCATTGTAAACGCTCATGGGGTCGCAATAGTTGCTTCTTTGTCTATTACGAAATTTTTCTGACTAACCCTTTATTTGCGTCATACGTAAGTCCGAATGCTTTGTCGCCGAAGTGGTGTTTATCTAACTATTTTTCAGGCTCCTACAGCAACTCACTCGGAATACAGTGTATTAGGGAGGATGTTGCTTCGTATATTGAACGGCGCGATGGGATACCCTCTAACAGCGCTGATGTGTTCCTCGCAAGTGGTGCCACTGAAGCTATTAAGGTGAGCGACTTTCTGGTTTGCATCTCTGCTGATTCGCTTTCTTATTTTGCCTCTTCCTAAAAATTGTGTGCGTTGGTGGAAAGTGGTGATAAAGATGTTGCATCCATTAACATTGGTGAATCGAACCCCTTTCGGCTTTAGAAGTGCTTTGAAAATGAAAGTGGCTCTCCAGAAAAGGTATCTTAGTTATTCTTTGTTTTATTCGTTCTGTTTTCCGTTAATTATGCATACCCTTATTCTACCCCAGAGGCGTTTAAATTCTTTTCAGTTGCGTTTGAGTATTGGCAAAATGGCTCAAAATGTTTTGATTTGCATACACACTTGTAGATTATATATGAGTACATATATACATATACGTGGCACTAGTTTGTTCGCTAAGCTGGGCAATTTGATTGCAAACGTCGAATCAGCAATCAAATTGCCCAGCTCAGCGAACAAACTAGTGCCATCCTGTTGAACCTGAGCTACGAGCAAAAATATTCTCTAACCTGTTATCATATATATATATATATATATAACGGGTGGTAAATCACGGCAGCTATATTCAGTGAGCTGAAACGTCTCGCATCCACCCATGGCTTCATTATCTCTGGTTTCGATGGTTTCATCGGCGATGTACCAGACGGCGGTTTTAATTTCAAGTTTCAGTCATATCGAGTATTGTGCCTTTCTGTTTGTTATTCAGGCGCACATTTTCGCACTGAAGATAGTGAATCCTGTGCGCTGATCTTTTTTCTTCAGTACATATTGCATCTTATTTCCACTGGTGAAGATGGAAATAGACGGGCTGGAGTTATGGTTCCGATACCACAATACCCGCTATACTCAGCAACGAACGCGGAGATGAACGCTTACCAGGTATGTATTCCTTAGAATGCCTAAAATGGCTTATAAGATAGCTCCCTTTATTTTACATGCTATAAGTTGCCTGAGTTTAGTTAGCTTCCGATGACTTGATGAGTTATGTGTGTTTTATAGTAGGATGTCATGTAGTTTAGTAATTCCGCAGGAACTAAAACGTTATTTTCTTCAGCCCTTGAATTGAAGCATGGGAACAATAAGCTGCAGCTTATTCAGCAATATTGTGCCAATTCGAGTAGCAGTTGTTGGTCTCTGGAGGGTTCTTATTCCTTAGCATGGTTTTTTCGGTAATTTTGTGGTGCGAAAGTACATAAAATCGAACAAAATGAACCAGGACCAACATTTTCAAAGTCGTTCATTTCTAGTACTTTTAAATACTCTCACTATCTCTCCTGTTATAAACATACAAATTTAGCAAATGAACAAATAAGTGCAACAAATTATAAAATAAACGGAGATGAAAACAACCCCGTTTACAGTCCAAGGTAATTTTCCTAATAACCGCAGTCTAAATCGAAATAGTATTAGCTGGAGTAGCCCATGAATGAGTGCGATAGAAAGTACTTAGTACAATTTCCTGATTTCAGGTTTTGATCAGTTTTAAAATACCTGATTTAGCCTTCTTCATTTTGATCAGATTGTCTTATTCATTTTAGGCGAAAGGTCTAATGAACTTTGTAGTTAATTAATCTTACTTTCTGCTTATTTTAAATCATGTTTTTTTTTGTTTTCGATAACATCGTGAATGAAGTATTTTCTCGGCTCGCTATTGGGTAATGAAGATAAGTTCACCTGTGGCTTTTATGTTGGGCAGATTGAATATTATCTTGAAGAAGCCAACAATTGGGCACTCAATATTCGGGAGCTGGAACGAGCGTTACGGGCATCCGATGGATGCTGTGTCCCTCGAGCCCTGGTTGTGATAAACCCTGGCAACCCAACCGCCCAAGTCCTTTCTCGCAGTTGCATGGAAGATGTAATTCGGTTCGCTTATGATAACCGATTGGTGCTATTGGCAGATGAAGTCTATCAGTTTAATATTTACCAACCGCGTGCGTGTCCATGGACTAGTTTCAAACGCGTATTACACGACATGGGACCCCCATACGCCACTGGGGTTGAATTAGCTTCTTTCATGTCTTGTAGCAAGGGATTCCTGGGCGAGTAAGTGCGTATTGGACTTTAATTTGAGTATAACTTCTATGTATATTTACTACCCGAATTTCGTCAAGTGAATAAGTTTTATGGTTTCGTATTGCACGGATTTTGTTCTGTCCAGAAACAGCGCGTAATACTTTTTCGGAACAACTGCCGTTAATTAGTTATCTTTGAGCAATACTGAACTATTTTGCCATATCAAATGGTATAAAAGCCAGCAACCCCTCTCCTATCGAGACTTCTTTACATTGGAGAGGCTAAAGAGATCAGTTCCTTTGGGGACAACGAACCATATGGCTACCTGTTTGGTTCCCATCTCAGTACTTGGGCCATCTGATAGAAAAATTTCTTGACAAACCATTGCGGTCAACTTCCTTACTTCAGTTCGGGGTGTATGTCGCGAAGCCCAGGAGTAGTCATCTGGCCAGGACAATTCTCTCAGATTTTTTATATTTTAGTCAAAAAGATTTAAAATGCCTCTTCGAATTCCCCCATGTCGGGCAGCCCTAAACTGGAATGAGTGACCGATTTTGTCCGTTTCTAATTTCGCATCGTAACGGCTTAACTTACAGAAATCCGGTTAGCGGACCAAGATGAGTATCACTGGCATTGACCAGATGCACAAACTCCTTCGCACTTGCATTTTCGCCTGTTAACTGCCACCTTCAGTGGATATCGATCCAAAGCCCATTTTACTGAGACACAATATCAGTAGGATTGAAGACCAAGATAAGTCCGGTTTACCAAATGCGGTCAGCAACAAAACTGAGTCAAATCGGGTTTTGGAAAGTATTCGAAACGACTCAACATATATGCCTATTTAATTATATTGTGAAACCTGTACAACCATTATGTTTACGATGTACCCTCTGAAATAATAGTGGTGGTGCAGCGATGTAGAATAAGAGGGATGTGTGAAAATAAAATTCTAATTAATACCTTTTTTCCCAATCTAACGGGAACCGCGTACTTAAAACAAAAGAAGGGTTTAACAAAGCTAGATGTGCTGTGTGAAAGTGCAATATCATACAGCGGTATTTTTGGAAATATCCACCATAACGTTCAGCGCTAAACGGCAGGACAAGCCTCACTGACCTCTGTTATTTCCCAAAAGTTAAATGATCCTACAAGATCCCGAACAATCCCACAGAGCACATTGAGAAACAACACAGTGTGATAAACTAGCTCGTTTTCAGTTATTCGTAATCATACCAATATATAACATTATATATGATTTACTCCAAAAGAAAGGCGGATGATAGGATGCAGTTTTAGTAGGCAAAACAAGTCCATTGTTGTGTGTGTGAAATGAGAGGTGGTCGAAATTATAGGTTGGGGGGATGCGGTTCACATCCATGACCCAGGTCTGTAAGGGATTCCATAGATATCGGGGGTGCCAAGAGGTACAGGGGAGATTCAGTGTCTGCATGAACTGCTTTTGGCCACACAACGGAGGACGAACACAGTAATGCATACGGCCTCAGATTAAAATTCCCTAAAAAGGTTGGCTATGCAAGGAAATTAGTTTGTTGAACAACACAGGCTGAAAAAGGTAACGATGCTGCAGCAGTCAACACACGGAATACAGTCCAACTGCACAAACGCGCTTTTCCAATCATTCTGATTCGGACAGAAAAATGATAACACGACCGCCACTGCTTCACTTTGTGTTGCACTCCTTCAGTGTCTCAGCCAGGCTAGTTGGCGGGTAGCTTTCGGAACCCAATCCGAAGACGTGAGACACACTGAATTTACCTACAGTCACTGAATACTTTTCTTTCTTCCACGTTGCACGCATCTTGGTTGACCCTCCATATGGGTTTCCCACGTCCATGGGGGAGGGGAACGTGGATAGAACTAATGCTCGCCGTGCGCAACAGCAACCCAAAACCTAATATTAATAACTCACTATTTCAATTACTCACCGTTACTCCATCCACTTGCCAGATACTACGTAGGACGATCGGTTGGTCGAAATGTTCTACACCGACGAACATCTTCACACGCTTTTACTCCATTGTCTCGCAACCGTACAACAGAGCTAACTTCATGGCGCACCAAGTACAACACGGCCCTTAAATCGAGTGCTAAGCATGCCGGACACCACAAGTGCTTTCGAGGTCGGCGTGCGCCACTTAAGCCTCAGATATATCCATGTTGCACCTCTGGTGGCCATGCTATTTCTTCGTCGAACACAGGACACGCTAACAGTAGCGAACGGTCCAATCGTCATTCCTTTCCATACAGTATCGAGTTCGGGACTTACGGTCGTCATCTGTGGTAGCATTTTAATTTTGAAGATGCAAGCATATGCGAACAGTTATGACCTCGAAAAACCTGGTCTTATGTGCGCTTGTTCATTTCCGTACCATGTGCGACAAGCGTAATTTAGGTCACTCAGCTCTCTTTTGCCGCTATCGTGGTATCCCTACTTCAATCGAGACCCAGGCTTCCTCCAATACCCCTTCAATGCCATGAAGCTAAACAGAATGACAAACACGAGCATTGACGATCTTGCTGTCATTTTCGTATCGAATAAAATGAATTGGATTAGTATGCTGTACAGTTAGACTGTGTTCGTATGTTCCGGCAGCATTTCTTATCTTTTTCCACTCCTGTTCCACTAGGATATTCATCTTTTCATAGGAAGGTTCTGTAATTTCGCGGAAACGGTAGCAAAGTCATCTAGGTGGCCTTGCTGTTTTATGCTGAATGATGATGACAGTGATGGATGAACATGATGGCAAATGGAACACTTTGGTCGAACACCCATTAGTGGTTTCTAATGAACTAGTTCACCGTATACTCTAACGCTACCATAGGTTTGCAAGTACAATGCACGCAGCAGATTCACGAAATTCTGTAGCTTACCCTTGCGGTAGAGAGCACTGAATAGCCCTTTCCGGTCCGCTGAGCCGGACGCTCCCTTTTCATATCGAGAAAACCCATGACTGTGGGTGGCGGTGTGTGTGGCAATTTTCGGGTAACCGTCGATGGGTGAAAATTAGGTCTATGCAACCTCTACCTGGATGGCATATGGTGTGTTGTCCGTATATGTTACTCACGACCTTGTGTCAAACGGCGTAGCATTATGGAAGCTGACACCTTAGTAGCTATCAGAACTGAACTAATCCGACCAGGATTGCAACAGTGTGTCCCCTTTCTGAGGATGGGCACAGTCAGTGAGTCACTCCTTTGTTCCAAATACCCCGGATCAAGGATGTGACCGCTTTCGTCGTTTTTTCTCCATCCAGATTGAAATTGATTGGGGGAGTTCGTCTTGACCGACCGGCTTTCCTGCCCCAGTAGTCGGATGTTTAACTCTACTTACACATCCGTCGGTGGATCAATAGTCATCGCATAAGGATTTCCCTTGTGACTGTCGGACTAACTACTTCATCGCGCGGCAGTCGAACTGGTTCTTGAAGTGTTCAGCCCGACTTTCTACTCTTTTCTGTCTCCCATGAGTGGATTGTCCATTTCAACCATACACGATTTCACTAACTGAAGTTCGCCGCCCACCGATGTCGTGTAATAGTTTAAACACTAACTGCTGTCTGAACCGACTGCTGATTCCATTCCTTCGCCCACCTTGATCTACCAATTTTTACGGTCTCAGGGCTGATTATTAACTGACTCTGCAGCCTTCGTCGTATCTTATTCGTCGCGTCGCAGTCAGGGAGTTGATGTTTTTGCTCCATTAGGGTCAGTGACTCATGCGAGCTCCAGTGTCTCTATTGAACGCTGAATCTGGGATCATAGGCAAAGCCTGCCGCCAAATACATCGTCCGCTTGATTTGGTCCTACAACTCACCTACATTGCTTCTCGACGGGGTTCTTAATTCGTCCGATAGCTCTAGTTCCTAGCTGGAACGAACAGCTGAATCAGACAGACGTTCTGTGGTCAACCGTTTTGTGGTCTGCGTCAATGGTCGTTGAGGTGCATTAAAATTCGCGTTAAAACTAGCGCATGGTTCTGATTCTACGTACATGAACTTGAACAATCGACAGTTCTGGACGGAACTGCACCAACGGTAGCTGGTTGCGATATGGTCCATCTGACTCACTACCCGTCGAGTTAGAGCGCCATGTCGCTGTGCGACGCGAAATGTGTCGAAAATTCATGATAGACAAGAACAAACGATCGTCCGCACAAAGTTGAAGAGGTCTGTTCGATGAGCAGGCAAGCTGCCTGCGCACGAAGTTTCTCATCTAGTGCAGTAAAACCACCTGTTATCAATACAGTGTCAATGTCGTGGCTGTTTCCCCTGCAATCAAGTGACGAGTTTAGCATAGAACTTGTCTTTTTGTGTGTCAGCGCTACCAGTCGGTTGGGGCGTGTGTCGAGATGACAAGCAAGTCACGCTTGACACAGCTGTCCTTTCGCACGCCGACTGATCCCTGCCGTCTTACAACACATAAACGACCGTTAACCGGGATCTAGTCTAAAAGGGCCGCTTCAGCATCGCCACTCAAGGCTATTCCCACACCTCGTTGACCCACAATTTGATCTACTTTGTTTCCTAAGTTGCGCAGGAATTATTCTGATGAGACATTAGGTGCAGTTAGTTAAAATACGCTACCTGAATCCTGAATTAGTATTTCACTAGTACAGCAGATATCAACTATCAACGCCAAACACGCCTGTTGATCAGCCTGCATGAGAGTGGGCTCACTGAAGGAGCTCAGATTCAGAGGCTGACTTTGCTGAAGGAAATGAGCTAGCCGATTCAAAACCACTTACCATGCTACTTGGCAGTGAACCGTTGCGAGTATTGGGCGTGGGTTAGTAGATGTATTATAAGTATGCGGAGCAGATAAAGACATTTGGTTTGGGACAAACGCGGTTGGTTGAATATTTTGATGTGGTCAATGTACGCAGTACAGGAGGATTTCAACATCAACACTAAACTGTTTGCATGTTAGATACAAAAGTGATTCCAGCATGGAACCTTGCAACACGCCGCTTGTTTCGGAATATCACGAAAATCATGACTACATCTGTCAACTTAATTTTCCCTAGTCCGTAAGACCATCTGTAAATGGAAACAACATCCTTTCTCCCCATTGGAAAACAACTTGCAGCCGAAATATTCACTCCTATCTGGACACTGCACACCACGGTTTACCTCAGCTGTGTCTTCCCTTTTAAGTATTTTGACGGCCACATATTCGCCAAAATATCTGAATGATTATTACCCTGTGTCTTCATTTCCAGATGTGGGTTCCGCGGTGGCTATTGTGAATTGGTCAACTTTGATCCGGCGGTCGCAAACCAGTTGTATAAAGCCCTTTCCGCTCGTTTATGTCCTCCGGTCATCGGACAAGTAAGTGCCTGTCTGTCTGTCGAACTCAGCCGATTCTCCCAGTCATCGATAAAAGCAGCTGGGCTGTGAGGTACACAACGGTAATGACTTACTCATAACTTCGTGGTTAATGATAGAATCGCGATCTTAATCGAACGTTCCCCCACATTCCCCAAATGTCTTGTATTTTGACCGTAAAGTGTCCTCTTATTTTGTAAGTTACTTTATACATAATTAGAAAAACAACGCCAGCGAAGTTAGTGGACCTGCTGCGAACATTGTACTTGCATACCTATGGTAGCGTGAGAGTATACGGTGAACTAGTTCATTAGAAACCACTAATGGGGTTCGACAAGAGTGTTCCATTTGCTCATTCATGTTTCATCATCATCGTCATCATCATTCAGCATTAAACAGCAAGGCCAGCCTAGATGACTGCTACCTTTTCCGCGAAATTACACCTTCCTATGAAAAGAGTGAATATCCTAGTGGAACAGGGAGTGGAAAAAGATAAGAATGCTGCCAACATACGGAACACAGTCTAACTGTACAGGCATACTATTCCAATCATTTTTATTCGATAGAAAATGACAGCAAGATCGTCATTGCTCGTGTTGTCATTCTTGTTTAGCTTCATCATTGAAGGGGTATTGGAGGAAGCCTGGGGTCTCGATGAAGTAGGGATCGAAGCGGCAAAAGAGAGCTGAGTGACCTAAATTACGCTTGTTCGCATGTACGGGAAATGAACAGCGCACATAAGACAGGTTTTCGAGGTCTATAACTCGGTTCGGCATATGCTTTGCATCTTCAAAATGTAAAATGCTACCACAGGACTGGACGACCGTAGTCCCGAACTCGATACTGTATGGAAAGGAAATGACGATTGTGGACCGTTTCGCTTACCTTGTTAGCTGCGTGTCGAAGAATGAAAGCATGGCACCAGAGGTGCACATGGATATATCTGAGGCTTAAGTGGCGCACGCTGGACTGAAGCACTTGTGGTGTCGGCATGCTTTATCACTCGATTTTAAGGGCCGTGTGTACTGTGCCGCAGTGAGTTCAGCTCTGTTGTACGGTTGCGAGACATGGAGTATGCGTGTGGAAGATGTTCGTCGGTTAGAACATTTCGACCACCGATGTCTACGTAGTATCGCTAAGATTGGATGGAGTAACCGGGTGAGTAATGAATAGGTGAGTTATTTAATATTAGGTGTTTTGGGTTACGTGTTGCGCACGGCGAGCATTAGTCTACCACGTTCCCCTCCCCATGGAGTGGGAAACCCATATGGAGGTCAACAGATGACGTGGCAACGTGGAAGAAGAAAATATTCAGTGAACTTAGGTAAATTAGGTGTCTCACGTCTTCGTGATTGGGGTCCGAAAGACCCGCCAACTAGCTGGCTGGAGACACTGAAGGATGTGGCAACACAAAGTGAGCAGTGGCGGTCGTGTTATCATTTTCTGTCGAATCAGAATGATTGGAAAAGCGCGTTTGTGCAGTTGGACTGTATTCCGTGTGTTGACTACTGCAGCATCCTTACCTTTTTCAGCCTGTTTTGGTCAACTTTCTTTTCGTTGCATATTCACTTTTCTTATAGTAACGTTTATCTCTGGGGAAAAATGTGGTCAGCGTGACCTTCTGTCTTATTCGACGCTGTTCGGTGGTGATGTTGATTATGACGATTATTAGACAACCATGTAAAACTCGGGATGGTATGATGTTGACTTTGCAGTAGTTGTTACCAGTGGCTGAATCGAATGGCTTACGGTCCCATTCACGTTAACAATGGTGATTGTCTGGTATGTCATTTTTTACCTGCAGTGTCCAACCATAAGTTTAATTGGTGATTTATCTATGACTGGCGGATTTGTACCGCAAATTCACGAGAATCAAGGTTACTTCACCCTCGGGATACAAGGTTATTTGTCCATACGCCGTTATGTTCTTTCCCCCATTACTGTCTTGACCGTGTTTATACATTCATCCGTATTTTATCTACTTAGATCGTGTCCGTCATAAACAACGTGGAGTAGTCTGTGTTTATTCAACGAACACGAGGTAGTTCTGGCTCTGGAAATATTGACATGATGCTTTGCATACGTAAACTGCTGGATTCACGGTAATACAAAATTGGAATGATATTAATACCGCTTGGTGGATAACAAGTATGATCCAGAACAGTGTTTCTGTCACCATTCGACCGCTGTGTTTGTGCTTTAAGACTGTTTCTTTTCGTACTCAATCGAAACTTGAAAGACAACTGGGTTGCTTGGGACTAGCTGACTCATTCGTTGACTCATTTACCTCTCTTAAAAAGCCCATCAAGAGCAAGGAAAGACAATACTGTCTATTAGCGAATCACTTGTCCCACTTCTTAATCCAATATGACTTGGTTGTCAATCAAAACGCAGTGGTTGTAAAGCTAGGATACCTCCACCCCAAAACAACAATGAGCACTGGTCGCTTATCAAGAATGCCCTGCATTTTGCCGGCTTAATGAGTTGTGGCCTGACCCATTCCGTTGAGACATCGCTAATTTTTGCCGAAACTGCCCCTTTTTGACGCTCGCCAGTGCATCCCGGCTTGTAGCGAGTATACTGAAACAGCTTGTAACGAGATGTAAACTCAATGCAAGCTTCCGTAGGGATCGCGAGATCTGGTGGTCCCAACTAGCTTTGGATATGGAGCATGCTGTCTTTACGGGGAATTCCGGTAGGCTGTTTTATCTTATCCGCGCTACCTGCAGGAAGGCATTGAGTGTGAGCGAAGCAATTTGAAGTTGAAGATTTGCCTATCTGTAAATCGTAGTGACGTCCTGTACACTGGGTGGAGTACTTTCAAGCACAATTTAGCTGGCCTCAGCGTCAGCCCCTCTTGCAGCTATTCCGACAAGCTTCCGGTGGTTTGTCAAAGCAGATTCATCAACTGAAACGGAGATCCTCAGGGAAATCCGAGCTTTAGAAGGTCGTAAGGGGCCGGGCCCCGATGCCTTTCCCCGTCCCTGTTTGGAGATGGAGGAACGGAAATGGCCAGAGAGCTTCAAGTTTTGCTCTCGTAGGTCTGGTACTCTGAGAAAGTCCCCTAGTAGGTGGAGTTGATTGCTGTCCCCATCTTTAAGAAGGCTTGCGTAGTGATTGTGCTAACTACAGGGGTACTAGCCCAATCCCAATAGCGTCCAAGCTGTTTTCGTCCGTCATTCTTCGCAAGCCGTACAACACGCGTGAAGGGCAAACTCGTGAGGAACAGACTGGGTTTCGCGCTGGTCGTAGATGCCTCGATCAAATCTTCACCCTCCGACATGTGTTAGAGCACCGTTTTACTTTCCAAATCTCAATGATTATGATGTTCTTAGATATTCGCGCAGCCGTTGACCCTGTTGATAGGTCTGCACTACGGCACTGTTTCTTGAGTAATGGAAAAGTACCTGAGAAGTATGTGTCGGTCCTCAAAGAGTTGTACCGTCATACATCGGGTCGGTTCAGCGCTTATGGTTAGCTTTCGTCACCCTTCGTTGTCTCCAGTGGTGTACGGCAAGGCTGCCTTATATCCCCATTTCTTTTTAACTCTGTCATAGAGGATGTTCTGCAGGACACTTTATTTGGTCTCTTGGATAGTGCGGTTGAACTCTTCCCAGACAACGGACTTTCGATTTAGGGTATCTTGATGACATCGCCATGCTGATTGAAAATGCACAGACATTTAAACGATCATTAGACCATTTGGCGATTGAGATGTACTGTGACTATAAGACCATAGCACTGATGATGCCATTTCCGCTGGTGATGAAAAGTTTGCAATCAAATTCCCTGGCTCAGTGAATTGATATATGTATGTATATAAAGGGTTAGATGCTCTCTTGTGAGAATGACGCTGTTTAAGGCAAAAAATCACCGCATTCTTGACGCACCGTTGTTGCTTCAATACGCCTAACCTAGTATTATTCACGATGAGTCAGCAACCTGATAGCTGCTCTCCTAGCACGGCTCTGAGGGCAAGCCAGGTGGAATCCACTCACGATTCAGCTGGAACTCGGATGAAGACTTGATGCAGTCTGGTTAAAGCAAGCATGTTATCGAAAGATGCCGGAGTAATGATGCATCCGTGTCACGCCTTGTGTGCCAATAATTATGTTTAGCTTGCGCACAGACCCTGCTTAATTGACTTCAAAACAAACTTGCAGATCTCCCTTTTCACGTGCCATTACCAGTCCGGTACTCTCACCTTCAACCAACTCGGAACCGTTTGACCTCTACCACGTCAGTCTGCACTCTGTTTCTGCGTAAGCACTTTTCGAGGAATTTTCTCTTCTATTTACCAGGCTATGGTTGCTGCCTTGGTCGATCCTCCGACAGAGAGCGAACCGTCCTATGCATTGTTTATACAAGAACGGGACAGGGTATTGGAAGACTTGCGAATCAAAGCGGATCTGGTGACGCGAACACTGAACTCTCTACCTGGCGTCACTTGTAATCCTATTCAGGGTGCTATGTACGCGTTCCCACGAATCGAATTGCCACCCAAAGCTGTTTTAGCAGCCAAGGTAAGTTCTGAAGCCCATTTGTCGGCTTCATAATGGGGTGAGTAGTTTGCTTGTTTCGTGTATCATAATCAAGTGTTCATTTTCACTCCTGTTATCAACACCACCTTAGTGGGACACAAGGATTTCCGTTTACTTGGGTATTAGTCTGTTAGCCTGAGTTGTTTAATACATTCCTTTGTCGTATCTTCTCAGCCTCCTCTCCAGGTCTGCGGATAGGTTAACCCGTTTTGTATGACCGTCAATAAGGTGGGCGCACCAACTGAAAAAGCGACCGCATATGAAGTGGGAGATTTGTATGTGGCATGTGATCGTTCCAGCAGTGCTGCAGGAGTCTGCCGATGTGACTGTGAACCAGATGAAGTGATCCACCGTTAAATCGAGTGACATAATAGCATTATTGCTGTGATACAGGTGTTCCACCATTGAGAATATTCGTACATCTTCCGTCCGTTGTGGTCATGTCCTTGCACCGTATAGCAAAACCGATCTGTACTACAATGCATTCTCGACCTTCGATCGGTAACCAGAGGTCACTCGGAAGCTGCGGATGCCCCCAGTTGATATTGACCAATCGAGCTCTTTCTATAATCGAAGGCATTTCGCGCGATCTACAATTCCCGTGTTGTAACTGCCCAAATGAAAGACTGACCTACTTCACGTAATTCTTTTTCTCCAAAGCCAGTCCAGTCTGGTACAAAACTCATGATCACCATCATCGTAAGCCTCGCTGGCCACTGCCTTTTCCCGAAGGTTACGTATGTTTGTAAAAAGAATGAATATCTAAGGGGAACAGGGTGTGGACCTGCACAGGCGGAAACAGGTAAGGATGCTGCAGTAGTCAACACACGGAATACAGTCCAACTGCACAAACGCGCTTTTCCAATCATTCTGATTCGACAGAAAATGATAACACGACCGCCACTGCTCACTTTGTGTTGCCACATCCTTCAGTGTCTCCAGCCAGCTAGTTGGCGGGTCTTTCGGACCCCAATCACGAAGACGTGAGACACCTAATTTACCTAAGTTCACTGAATATTTTCTTCTTCCACGTTGCCACGTCATCTGTTGACCTCCATATGGGTTTCCCACTCCATGGGGAGGGGAACGTGGTAGACTAATGCTCGCCGTGCGCAACACGTAACCCAAAACACCTAATATTAAATAACTCACCTATTCATTACTCACCCGGTTACTCCATCCAATCTTAGCGATACTACGTAGACATCGGTGGTCGAAATGTTCTAACCGACGAACATCTTCCACACGCATACTCCATGTCTCGCAACCGTACAACAGAGCTGAACTCACTGCGGCACAGTACACACGGCCCTTAAAATCGAGTGATAAAGCATGCCGACACCACAAGTGCTTCAGTCCAGCCTAAGCTGTTCGAGTCTTCCATACATGCGTGTTTACCTCTACTGCGGAGCTCCCATCGTTCGACACGCAACTACGAAATTTAATTCCTCTCCATACGCTATCAAGTTCGGGACTACTCTCGTCTAGTCTTGCAACAGCCTTTTGCACTTTGAAGATGGAAAACATGCTAAACCGAGCAACCGGCCACGAGAATCCATCTAGTGCACGTTGTGAATGTTTCGGGAATTCGACCAGGCATACAACGTCGTCGGCGCAATCTATGTCGCGAAGCTTTCCTCCATTTCCGTGTTCGACTCTTACATTTAGAGGACCTGTCTAAGCATTGTCCATCACCTCGTCCATGACGAAGTTGAACAGGAATGGAGAGACGGGATACCCTTGTCGAATGCCGCTAGTCATTTCGAATGAACATGATACTTAACCTTATACCCTCACGCGACCATAGGTATGCGAGTATGATGCTCGCAACAGGTTCACGAACTTCGTTAGCATACCCTTCCGGGATAGAAAAATGAATGGTGCTGGTCGATCCACGGAGTCGAAAGCACCTTTCAAGTCCAGAAAGACTACGATCGTGGGCGGCAGTGTGTGTGTGGCGCGTTTCGAGTATTTTGTGAAGAGTGAATATCTGGTCGATGCAAACTCGACCTGGCCGAAACCCGGTCTGCTGTTCGCGGATATTTATCTCGGGAATCGGTGTCAGACGGCGCAGCATTATTCAAAGTTACACCTTAGTGAATATCGGAATTGAACTAATCACACGATGATTACTGCAGTCAGTCCGTGTGCCCTTCTTGATAATGGGCTCAATCAGTGGCTCGCCCCGCCATAAGGGAATACGCTCCTCGTTCCAAATATCATGAAACAAGGAGGTAAGGGATTTCACCAGAGCTTTTCACCCAATTTGAAGAGAACCGGGGAAAGGTCGTCGGGACCGACTGCTTTCCCCCTTTTTAGAAGCCGAATATTCGACTACAATTCCACTTCCATTGGGGGATCGATCAGGGATTCGCAGCTGCAGACGTTGGACTAAATACATTAGCGTGTGGCCAGCTAAACTGATCCTTGAAGTGCTCTGCCCAACGGTCCAACTATTGTTGTCTACCATGGATGTAATCTCCATTCCTATCGCACACGACTTCACTAACCGAAGTTCGCCAACCACCGCTGTCACGTATAAGCTTAAACAGTCTTTGACCGTTACCTGAGGCACCCGATTCTTCCGTCTTTTCTCCTACTTTTGCCCACCTATTTTCGCGGTCATTTTTAGGGCTTATGGTCAACTGACGATGCAACTGTCGACGCATTTTATTCACTGTCTAGCATTTACGAAGCTCGTGTTTGTGCTGCATTAGACCCAGCGACCTTTGCGAGATCCAGTGTCTTTGGACGCTAGATCTAGGACCACAGGCGAAATCTGCTGCTAAGTGCATCGCCTGCTTGATTTGATCCCACTGCTTGTCTGCATAGCCGCTCGTCGGAGTTCTTAGTTCCTGGGATAGTTTCTGTTCGTAGCTGTTACGAACAGCAAAACTCATCTTGTCCGTGCGTTCGTTGCGACTGGTTTTGTGAGAGAACGTTTGCTCCTTGGAAGGGTTGCAACTCAGAAGGTGGGCATCCGCATTTTTTAATTCAGACATTTTCTCTAACCAAATGTTGATGCTACCATTCATATGTGAAGTTGAAGATCTTTCCTTAATCGTTTCGAGTGCAACGATTTGGAGAAATTATGAACAAAAGATAGTCATGACGAACATAAATTTCTTAGTGAACTGCGGTAGAAAATAGTCACCATAGGCACAAGTTCGACTACTTGTGCGTGAACACAGGAATTGAAAAACATCAATTTTCTGCCATTGTGTTCAGTGAGAATCAGCTTCAGAGAACCGCATGATTGTCTGAGTCAGATGCTGCTGATAGGTCAAGGAAGATGACAATCGTGAACCTACGGAAAGTAGTTCTGCACTATGAAATTTGCCGGTGAGTATAAATATAATCGATACGACATCCGAGGTATATGAGTTCAACATGCTCCATGCTGTGGAGGCATTAACATTATGGGTAGAAATTTCCTGCCCAAAATTTTTACCACAGATGTGTGCATCTCTCTGAAAGTATACACTCATCTCCTTGAAACTACTGTTTCTATTTTGGTCTGCCCGCCAATTTTGAACTTGTCATGTTCTCCACATTGCTTTACAGTTTCAGTATTGTTGATCTGATTTATGACTGGTCACTCACCACCGTCTTGTTTTCCCCGGAATTCTTCTTGTTCAGGAACAAGGCCAACAACCAGACTTCTTTTATTGCCTTCAGTTTCTTGAAGAAAAAGGCGTTTGCGTGGTACCTGGATCCGGTTTTGGGCAAGCCGAAGGAACGTTCCATTTTAGGTGCGGTGTTTTAGTCGTTTTCAATTTTCTCTATCGGTCACTTGCCCGTTCTTTCCCCACCAGGTACAACGATCAGTTAGTTTGGTGGAAATTGGAAGGGGTTCTGCCTCCCAGCTACTTTCGAGCCATTTGTGTTTGTTTTGCCACATGTAATTGACACTGTTGCGCGTTTTGACTCCAGATGGACAAAGAACTCAAATAATGTAATTCTGAATGGACTATTGCCGCACTTTTGAAGGTTTGTCATTCCTAGGTTAGTCACAGACGTTAAAGCTCCGACCATAGCAGGCCACTCGTCTTACGTATGACGTGGCATAGTAACTGGAATGTATGTTGCCAGTATGTGGTGACTGGAAGTTCGCCCAATACAGTATAATCGGGGTGACTAAGGCTTCTACCAAAATGCTGTTGACTGGTAACCTGCGCAATAGTTGTGGCGTTCATTTGCCCTTCCGTCCTGGAGTCGTCAGTTGTTTCGGGAGGTCCCCTGAAAGAGAAACTATGCACCGTATTAGAGGACTGTCGCGTGGGTGGTATTGCCGGACGCTAACGTTTTCTGGCGAGCCCTTTAGAAATTTTTTCTGTGCTTGAGGTCCGGATATTACAAAGGGCATGTCATGCATTCCCGAGTGCTCATTTCACTTTGACAGATTCGGCAACCTGACAGTTGACACATGGGCTCCAAAATGCTCTCAGTTCCACGCGTCTTACTTATTTCTCCACATACCTTCGCCTCCGTTCGACTCAGAATTTTGACATTTTGAGCATTTGTCACTCGCCATGCCTACCAGATTTACAGAATGCACTGATGGAGGTGGAATAAAATTCCAGATATTATGCAACGCTCTAAAGGGATGTAAAGTGCTCGTAAGACCAAGATGGAAATCCACTCATTTCAGGGATTGTACGAACGTTTTATTTGAAACACTTTGGCAAGTCAATATTGACAGGTTTCAGGTGCTCTTTATCTAATGTTTAGTTTTGGACCAGTTTTTTAACCATTAAACTGCCTTTGGTTGCTTTCTCACCACGGCTTGTTCAAGTGAGAAAATAGCTGCTTTCTTTATTTTGTCATCTGCACAAAAAGCCGTGTAACCGTCACAAGCCTTATCATGGTCATCTGGATATTTTCGGTCGGCCAACTGGAAAACTAAGTGCCGTAGTAAACATGAGAAAGTGGGCCAGTCCACGACTCTAACGGACATCNGACGGTGCTTCGACAACAGAAGAAAGCGCTGCCGCGACTCCTTTTATTTCAGTTCAATTCAGTTTCCACAGGACAAGTTTTGGCCCGCGCCATTCGAGTGTCCAGAATTCATTCGATGGTATGCGCACACGTTCGGCACCCACCTCCTTCAGGTTCATTGCAATAGGTCTCGCTAAAAGAAGCAGAAAACGGAATTCCTCACCTCGCCCTGGCGGTGAGATATTGCGGGTTTGGTTCACTTGGCACAGGACAAAAGTGGCCGCAACGCTCGAACGAGGGTCCAAATTGGTGTTCCCGGCGATTTTCCTTGGCTTCTAACACTGGTCGGGAGTCGAATCTTTCTGTTTCACGGAAGACAGATTTTGGCATAATAGCATGCTCTTACATACAGGCATATTTACACGTTGTACCCAAACATAAAAGGCGGAAACAAGAAGACCGGGTGCCCCGCCTCCGTTTACATTCTCAGATCCAGGAATACCATACTCCAGCATGAATCTAGAGGCCGTTCGAAAAGTTCCGCTGACGTGCAACGAGCACCACTCTTAGGGGATCTGTTTCAGAGCGGCCCAACCCGGTTCATGGAAAACCGGGATTTCAGTTCTAGCCTACATGGACTTCTCTGTATCTTCAGGTTTTGTACCTCTGTGCCACCCATGGCGGCAAACTCAGCAAGATCGCTACCCGCTATGACTGCTGGGCCTTTCGCAATCATGATGGTCTGTGTTAGGTCTGTGTTTCATCGAGTACACACCCAGTTCCTGAAGTCCATTTACATAAATATTTTCCTACTGCCCAGCCCCATTCTCGTTTCCAGGCGTTGAATCTTCCCTATACAATCGATATTTCCGCAGTATTATGGAGCCCAGATTGTGCACAGTACATAAGATGGCGTATTAGCACTTTGTGTAAGGGCGGAAACGCTTGAGTACATGATATTGTTGCACGAAGTTTGGTCAGTACTCCTCTGGTCTTTCTGGATGCCACCTGCTCCGCTTAAACGGCTGAAAGTCATGCCTGGGGATAATCTCCAATCCTTGATCTCTTACACGATGCACAATGGTCCATTGCTGGCTTGGTTTACGTTTGCAATCAACAGATGGCATTTGTGAATATTTAGTGGTCGATCCCAGACGGTCGCAAGCCTTTCCAGTTCAAATCACTCAATTGACATCTATCCAACGCTTTACCTCATACTGCCTCACCGCGGGACAAACGACTTTACACTTTGGCTCCGAAGCCTGACTAAAAAAACCCGCTGCGCATTCTTACCATGTTCCCAGACAGTAGGTACCGTATTTTACGACCCTGTCACAGAAGAAGCGCTGCCTAACCAGCAGCTTAGATCTTGTTTTTTGCTACAAAAGCCATCTGGGCTAAGACCCGAAAAGCCATTCACAATTTTAAAGGTCTCCATTAAGTAACCTATGTGTCTCCCTCCAACGAAAAAGGGTTCGAATCATACAGTCCTTGATCATATGACTTTCTGCTTTGCCGCTCGCGCATTCTTGCGGCTAATTGCTGCACCCATTTGAGGCGAGCGGCGCCCTTTTAAAGAAGGCGACCAAATTTGCACAAGGTATTCCAGATGAGCTCCTACCATGGTCTTTTACAGTGGCATAAAACGTCTCCGATTTACGGCAGGACCAGACTGACTGCAATCTAACTATATCATCTCTGGCTTTTCGGACTCTCTCAGTACATTGCTGCAATTATTTAAAATCTGACCTGAGCCCACACTTTAAGGAAACTCATATTTTGGCTCCTTCATAGCTCACCGGAATACCTTTAAATGCCCATTTCCGTAGTGTTTTGTGCCATTCATTTTAATAGCGTCGATGTATTCCTGTCATGAGCCTTGATGCGACTCCCTTTTGGAGCTCGAGAAGCCGGACATTTGGCTCCGTTTTACCGTTTCATTGGCCGCACGCTTGTGATTAGCTTACTTGTGTATTTTCACGTTAGCCTCACTCAGTAACTTGGAAAAGTGTTTTGACTTGCGATTTACATCAGTTGTGCTACGCATGACTCAGGTATAATACAAATTAATATTAGTTAGGTTTGCTTCTTGATCTGCGAGAGGCAAGCGCAGGGCATGAACAAATTTTTACATGGGTGATTCAAAGGAAGCACGAAAAATGTAAACCGGAGGGATTTTGGGATATATGCTACTTTGGGTCACTCGGCAGGCGCAATCAGATTCTGCAAAGCAATACGCGATGCACAAGTATGCCAGTCAAAAACCAAAACGGGTCAAATCTGTACTCAAGTATGTGGGGACATTTTGGGGCTGTTCGCGAGCAACGGACTGTTAACCAATTCGTGTTCGAATGCACAAAATGTCTCTATCGCTGGTGAAAAACTTGCCAGGAGCTCAGTAGCGGATGTCGGATTATGGCTGGAGGCCGAAAACGTCGAGGGCGCAACTTTATGGACAGAATCGTTGACCCGAGGAGATGAAAATCAATGGGGATATGATAATTAGATGGTAATTAGTCAAAAACAAGCGAAGCATCATAGAAAGTGGATAAAATGGTCGCAGATAGCAGCACTAAATAGCCGATAAAGTGCTGGAGAAGGCGGAGGAATACTGGCAAGTCGCCCGAATTATTTAGAAAATGAGATTTTATGAAACGTTTCTACATACAGAATATGGAGCTCTCAGGACCGCCGCCTGTCTTCCTATGCGGCGGGCGGCAAGCTGGATTGATATGTGCGAACGAGAAGAGAGAAGTTTTGGAAAAATTAATAACAGTTCTTAAATACACTAGTAATAACTATCCCTTACGCTGTCACTTTTTTGTCGCAGTCTTTAGAAGAAAACCGGTATAAAATGGCACAGTTTTAGTGACTAATTCGTCCAGGCAGCCTTCGAAAGTTTGATCTAGACTGATATTCGTCCCACCCAAGCTGACAAAAGAGGATGCGTTAAAAATTTGGACAATACGATCTTGAATTACGTCCGATTCCAACAAGATCGGACGTGGCTCGGCAACCCATTCCATAAGGTAGAGTAAACGCCTGCAAAGAATTTTGACCTAAAAGAGTTTGAGATAGCGGTCGATTTCATAGTGGATGATAACGCTCCTTTGCGAATCGGTTGGGGCTCCAAGTCCCGTGTGATTGCGACCCTAGGAGCTTGAGAAAGAGTGTGGGGTTTCGCTCGACACGACGTTACCAAAGGTGGTCGAGGTGTAGCAGCTCCCATCGCTCTTCGTAACGTAGGCTGGATGTTGGACCAAGAGTAGTTTGTAAATGAACGTTGTATTAGTTCTACTTCAACACGATCAACTCTGTGCACGTTTGAGAAAATTATCAGACAGTACTCCAGTTGCGATCTACAATGTGATTTGTATAGAATCAGCCTACATCTTTGGGTGCGGAATGGTTTAACGATGAGGTCATTAGTCCTGTTTGCGTCTGCTATTTGGAAAACAGTTTTCTTGTGTAAGTTGAATGAGCGGGAGAACTGAAAGCCTAGATCTTTCACACGCTGAGTGGTTAGCATTGGGAGACCTTTTGTAGAGAGCCTTCGTGAGAGCGTGTCACTCATAGGCAAGAACATTGCTTTCTGTAGCGGGGAATTTCATCGCCCTTTGCCCACATCACTCGCCTAGTGAGTTTAAATCCTTCATGATACTGCCCATGGTTTTGGGTAAAGAATATAGCTTGGAAAAACGAATATCTCTAGGTCGTCGAGGACTAAGAAAAGCGTGCCCTGGCGCATTGTGCGAAGAATGTCGTTTACATAAATAGGTAATAATAAGGGACCGAAGAAACTACCTTGTATTACATCGCTAGTGATTAACTGAGGTTTGGATAGGATTCCGTTGATACTGGCGATCTGAGAGCCGTCAGACAGATATTAAGTCCACCAAGAGTAGATCGGATCAGATTAGCCATAGGATTTGATTTTTAACGACAACCATTCATGGGACACGCAATGAAACTCCTTGAACACGTCAGGGAAAATTTTATAATAACCCTATCGACATTTAATTTGGCCAGATCAGAATAATCAAGGTCGCATGAGTTTCACGAACTCCCCTCATGAAAACCACGCCGGGATTCACCAACTAGTTCGTTGGGCGTGAGAAAGCCATTTAGCTAGTACTTGACAATGCTCTCCTTGAGTCTTGGCAGGGTAAGTGTATGGTTTGTTGAACGGTAGTTTTTCTTTTCTTACAGCGGTTCATATTTAGGGAGAGAAACAATGGGAAGACCTTTCACTGAACGGCAGATACCGCAGTTGGCATGGAGGTAGTGAGCAAGTTTCACGATAGACGTGCTATGTCGGATCTGCCGAACCTGAGTATGACTGTTTGGCGAGGTCATGCGCCCTCTCCATTTGCTCTGTATTAAACGAGATAGAGGAAGGTGCGTGGCCTGTTAGACTAGAGAGGTTGGGTAAATTGGTGGTATCAGCAGGGAAAGGGGAGGAGAAGCCTAAGTCAAAAGCCCCAGCAACTTCCTCCGGATCATCAAGCTGCTCGCCGTTGTATATGATGTACATAGCGGTAATTGATTTATTAGAAAAGTTGTGGGGCAGCAGAAGTATGGCCACATGCGGATTGAGATTTGATTGTCGAAGAGCAGCTTTTTCCTGTTTACAAAGTTGGTCCTCGGATGACGCAAGCAGGTCGTTCTGAAGTCGATTTATCCTCAATATTATGGAGAAGTCTAAAGTTTGCGTGCAAATATTGTGCGATTTAAGAATCTTCCAGTTTTTTACAGATTTTCCTTATTTGCATTGGCCGGGGTTTGAGACTGGTGAAAAGTGAGGTTGTTAATAATCAGGTGCCAGTGTGCCAGCAGCTTCTTGGGAGCCAAATGAAAGGAAAAATATGACCAGCAAGGGATCCAGCATGCGGCAGTCAGAGCAGCCCAGTGTGCTAACGTGTAAGAGACGCTCAAGGACTGGGTAGCTGTCGCAGATGTTCAGGGTCTGGGACGAATACGTAGAAAGCCGCAGACAATCTTCTGTTGTATTTTATTGTATCGTAGAGAATTTTGAATAGAATCAATAATGTCGTATTTCGCTCAAAAAGTAAGCGTAAAAATAACAAAGAAAAATACATAAACAAATAAAACAAAAATACGCTCAGCCTCGTAAATATATAAAAGAAATCATCCAGGAATAATCATAACGCATTATGAGAAGGTGCTCAGGAATTCGGCTGAAACTCGGTCACGGCTTGTTCAGATGCGTGCTAAGTATGGAACAGTGGATTTCCTATAGATTTTTATTTTGGTCAGTGTGGAACGAACAGTGGATCATGTAGAAACATTATAACGGTAATTTAAAAGACCGCTGTACAGAGGATGTGTGGAATCAGAAAGGATTTTTTGGGCAAATTACCCGCATGCTAATAAGTGCAGATCACATAGATTGAAGGACAACTCGTTTAGTAGTATAAGGGACACGGCTAATAATTGATAGACCTCGGCAAAAACTGCAGTCTTTTATAAGTAACCATGAAGAAATAACAGAAGAGTAAGGAGTAATCGGAAAAGCACACTGGTATACAAATCACAAGATGGTGTTTTGTTTCACCGCATTGTGTCGAAGCTTCCTGATTCGAAATTACAAGCGTCAAAGGCTCTTTACGTGTGTGTGATAAGTGTGATAAGTTTACCTCAGAATTTTATGAATAATAAATCATAGATGTTTCACAGAATCAACCCTAGTAAGTGTTTCTGAGACGATAGAGAACATTTCGAATGGATAGGCTGAACGAGAGAGAGAGGGGGAAAACAGACATTCGAAGCATTCAGATGCGTTGACATTTGAGCCAGCTTGTGCAGAGAAAACGTAAACAGAAGATAATTTGTTGGAATACTTTGGAAATCATGGTCGTTCGGAACGGTTTGAGAGAGCAAAATCATCAGCGTACGGAATCAGTTAACGGGGAGAGTTAGTAGATAATTCGCTGAAATAGAGAAGCAAAACGGTGAATAAAAAGTGCCCCGTAATGCACTGAATTGTTGAGCAGCGGTTTGGAAGTTTTAGCGTCCATTCTTATTCACTGGGTTCGGTTTGTAAAGTAATTAGAAAGCTATGCTAATAAAAGCCTAGAACAACCAAATGTTTCCAATTTGTGAAGTAGAATAGGCCGTGAGACGGAATCAAATGGTGACGAACAGTTCGGGAAGATGCAGTCTACAGATTTCATCGACCAATCTAAGGACTTACAAATGTGATGAATGAGAGAGGCTACAGCGTCCAAAGTGAACCTGTTAGATTTGCAGGCAAACTGAAAAGGGTCGTCAGGAGGATACATAGAAAGACGCAGGCACTTAAGTAAGGCACGTTCCATCAATTTAAGACAAGAAAACGTTAAGGCGAGTGGACGAAAACTTAGGGATGGGAATCATAGTGACGGGTCTCCAACGGTCGGGGTTGGAATACGAGTTAATCGGAGAGGTGAAGCATCCGTCAGAGCCACAGCACCATGCCTTAAAAGAGCTGAGGACAGACTGTCTGGACCGACCCGCGCATTATTTTAATGGCGTACAGGGAGTCGAGCGCCTTTTCCCTAGAGAAATGTGCAACCGTCATACCATCATCTCGTAGAAATATGGCTGGGTTGTAAATGAAAGCACGATTGATGTTGTCGACATCCTCTGAAGGTTTCGTATGCTTATGGACACAGAACACTCAAATGCCCTGCCATAGAACTCGATTGTTGCTACCACTCCAGAGTTGGCTGGCGAAAGTAGTGTCGATGCGTTTGATTACCGCTTTTGTTATGTTGGAAATATACGGCACACCTGAGTTATCACGGGATCTATAGAGGAGCTCCCCGCTTTGGCTTAGAGATTTCAGTTTCCTGGTGGAGATACGGTCATTTGAGACGAATATTTTTTCTAAGGGACAGCAAATATCAAAGATTTCATTGACCGCCTCTGTAAACTTGACACTGCCGCTGAACAAAAAGAAATTTCTGAAAAGTACAGTTGGTGTGCGTTAAGGTACGAAGGCGAACTCGGATTGGATTTGTGAGCCTGAAGGAATGTAAAGCTGACCTCGACTATATCTTGGGCCTTAGGAGATGCAAACATAGATCAGTGCTTGAAACCGGCGCATGCAGTTTTAAGGGAAAAAATCAAGATGGTTTGTAATAACCCTATCTAAATTGGAACCGCCTCTGGTAGACGAAACGCGAAGATCACTCAGGTTAAACAGTCACTGGTAGATGCATAATTGAAATCACCCACAATAATATACAGATTATCCTCAAGAAGAAGAACAATAGGTGCTAGGAAAATTCAGAACAAAATGTGATATTCCGTTGCGAGCTAAAATGGGCAATATGTAAGTTCGTTAGGAGGGTACTTATATGGCGAGAAAACCTAGGATGACACTGTGTCACGAAACAGTCAGTTCCGTTTAGTGAGTACGTGTAAATAACTTAGAACTTACCAGACCAGAAGGACTTTATGTATGTTGCCACCCCACCTCCAGTCTTCTTGTCTGAAACTCGGTCCCGCCAATGGAGTCTGAGGCAGTTTATTGACACCAATGAATCAGCAATATCCGGGTTCAGCCCCGATTCTTGTGTGCAGATGACACAAGTGTGAAGCTGATCAGTGCTTGGAGCGCGAGGGACAGATCCGAAATTTTCGTAACCAGAGAGCGGATGTTAGTACTCGACAATGCTGGAATGTGTACACCTTGGTCTGAGTGGTGCATTTAAAAGCTGTCTGACGGCACGCACGGCTGCCTGTTTTAGATGGATAAGAAGATTGTTGAGGTGCAGCAATGGGCGATGACAGTCCATGTTGAGAAACGATACGGTTTTTGAGCAAAAGTAATTCCGACCAATTGTAGCGGCGAACGGAAACCATAATCAAACCAAATATCCGACAGTAAAATATCGATATACGATGACAGAAGTGTGGATCAGCCGCTCAAAAAGCGCACGGTTGCTGTATTTATGGGTTTGCCGCCGTCGGTCACATGACGACTCGCGATGTTGCCATTCTCGTTATCATCTCCCTTAATTTTGGATGTGGGCGCAATCTGAGGACTAATAAGCTGCAGCCGTTTGCTGGGTGACTGGTAGGGAAATAGCTGGAATATATAACCGATAGTCCTAACGCGACTCTCGCGTTGCATTTGCTTGCCCTTGACCTTTTTGAGCACTCTCGCTGGGCCCCGTACGATTGCAATGCTGGTAACCCTGACGCTTGACCGCTACAAGGAAGGGTCGGAAGCGGCAGAAGGTTAAGTACATTTGTGTGGTAGCGTGGGAGCCGGTGCGTGCGTGAGCAAAGCCCAAGTGGTGACTGCATTTAGTGGTCCACATTCGGTTAAACAAGCTATCCGGAGGAACATTCCATGTTATGCCACAGGATGCATCTAAGTCGACTGCTGTTTTATATGCTGCTGGTTTCCTGACCTCTTGTAAGGACAACCTGTCCAGAAAACCCCGAGGTGAAGAGTTATTAGAGTATTTTGACTTCGTGTGTGACGTTTTAGCCAACGAATTTCTGGAACTTCGGTTCGTCTCTCTTTGGGTGCGTGTTCTGTCGGCATTTTTAATATTCTTGAACGGCGTAACTTGGGCAATTAACGACGATCTGCTAATAAACTGCTTAGCTGACATCTTATCGGGAAATTGAAAGATCTAGGGTCCGTTGCGCTTTTGGAACACTTTCCTCGGCCTGATACAAGAAAATTAATAATGGGACTTTTTGCATGCATCTATTTCGACGGAGCTTAACAGTTTCAGGAGGTAGGCGGTCCGGAACTTTGAGCTCTAAAGCTTTTACCTGTCATCAGTGCATTTGCGAAGCTCTATGGAAATGAAATATAAAGGGCAGGTAGTTATGTCGAGAGTTAAAGGACGCGGGTTGATTCCAGCCTCCAAAATCTCGAGAAGTAAACATAAGCGCGACACGATCAGTGGCCCTTCTGTTGTCTATGTCGCAAACGTCAACGAGAGTCGCCGAGCAGGAAATAACCCCGAGAAGGACCTTGTTGCTCGAATTACCACTTGTAGCAACCGCACTTGAAGTCCTTTTCTTTGTGTGGATCATGGAATGCGTGTTGAGAATTTTTGAATTTTTGTTCGTCGCTTTATTTCACATAAGACTGCAGTGCGGGCGGTTTGTGGCAGGAGGATATAAATGAAAAAGGCTGGGAAGAATCCTCGACGGGCAATATATAGCTTAACTTAGCATCCCAACTACAGTGATTGAAAGGAACAATGTTATTTGCTGCAGCAGACTTTGCCTATACGGAATGGTCCGGATGGTGGGCTAGTAGGCCACAAAGCCCTACTACGGGTAAGGATCGTTAAAAAGGCTAGCTTTAGTAACTAATATATGGTGTTGATGAAGAAAACAAAACAACTGCTTAACTTGACTTTAGAGCGACTACCCATTTCAGTTTAAAGTTGACGCTTTACATCTGCCAGCAACGGTGTTATTAGCATTGTCATTTATAATGGTTGCAGGAAGGTTTGATGTATCCGTCATTTACTTGACCTGGAGCCGCTTGTTCTATGGCAGTCCACTTTTGTATTATCTTTCACAATGAATGGATGTAAGCGTTCTGCTCTTTAAATTGATTTTTTGCCGTCATGCGTAAGCACATGTTTGGTTGGTCTGATCAACCTTGCAAAACCTCTTGTGTTTCCACGAACCACGGGTCAGGTACTTTCTATTTAATTTATCATCAAATATTCATCTTTACCCAAATTTTGACCTATTTTTGATCAATTTTTGACTGGCCAGTACCTAAGATCCACTCTCAAATACGCATTTAACTCAAAATACTCGAAAAGCTACCGCATCCTTCCTTGGATTTTGCACCAAACTAGACTGAGCCCTGCCCTGAAGATTAGAATTGCTATCCAGAACGTGAAAAATTTATCTTGGGGACACTGTGCTGTGAATCGCCGAGTGAGTTCAGCCAAGCCTCCCTTTGTGCGTTACCCTGGTTTTAGCCTTTCTGGATTGCGGTTCAAACACAATCCTTGTTAGAGGCGATTTCTTCAGACTTTTGGCTACACCAACGAGGCAAACGAATCTCATGGTCAGCACGGTGGGTGGCATTCCTGAGAGTGAATCGGCGGAAGTACGCAGACGAATCCAGTCGACTGGGGATAGCAGGTCGGTGAGCCTTCCAGGGCTGTTCACACTGGATAAAATGCCGTTCATATCGCCAGATACGATCGGGGCTTTTGCCGAGCGATAGTTTCACCTGAGGGATGCAACCTTTGCCAAAGTGACAGGAGCGCCAAAGTGCATGATTTCAGGATGCACCAAAAGCACATTGGGTGCTAGGGCACAGATCGGGGACTCAAACGAAATCACTGACCATGGGAATAGTTTTTAGTCTGGTCCTTTCCGGACCGTGCAACAGAATGGAAAACTGTCGTATCACAGTGGGAAAGATTAGGGCATAACTGAAGCGGCTATAGGACCCTGAATTTCGGGCCCCACCAGATGTCCGGGAAAAGATCTCACAAAATGATCGACTAGCACTGGCGGTGATGCAAGATTACAGTATGCTTAAGACATGTGTGATTTATAGACTCACGGTGGTCCTTGGAGTGACAAAAGTGATTTAGTAGTCCCATGTGGAACCCGCCAGTAATTCACTTGCCTGTTGCTGTCGTCTTCTGAAAACGCTAGGTGAATTATTGATGTGGAAAAATGGGCCAAACTTTACTAGTCAGCGAGAGGAAATGACCCTCATAGCAGCTCCCAAAATGTCGGACTAGATCCAGGATCCAAGCGCTCCTTTCTGAATTTCTAACCTATGCAAATTGACGTCCTGTTGGACCAACTCTTCCATCTTTCTGATTTGGCCAGGTTGCTCCTGGCAGCTATTTGGTTGACAAAATAAAAAGGCTTGATAAATGTGCGCACAGGAAGGAGGCTAAGAGTTACATTGAATTTCGAGGTGATAACTGCGGCACAAATTGGAGAATCCGAACGGAACGTTACAAATCTTTTGCAGCCAAAATATTTTTGACCGGAGGTGAAGACCCTTAAAACGGTCACATCCGCCTCTGCAAATGGGTATTGATTGCAGAAAATCAATTCAGCGTTAAGTGAAGGAATGCTTACATTTGAGGACGATTTGAAAATGTCAAAGCAAAATTTGAAAGTAAACATCTGGTGACGCTGCCTAGCGGACAGCACCTCATAATTAAACATAACCTTACAAAAAGAGGGCAGGCGTTAAGAAACTAACTATTGAATAGTTTAAGATAAAAAGTTTGTATTGTAAACGGCTGGACAACGATAAAACGAACAGTTTTATGCTGCTTCCTCTGATGAAAGCAAAAGGTTTCCATTAAAACGCAGCTGGTGTCCCCGCTTGCAGTAGCCAGTAAAGGTGATTGTCAATGGCCCTTCGCAGAAATGGGAATGGGTTACTTTGAGTCCACAATCGAGAAAGGGCGTCAAGCTCTAGATAACTGTGCGGCTTTTTAGTGACATGTCTTCAAACCAGGGATGCTCACCGAGAACTGTCTTTCATGGCGAGCACACGTTCCTTCCTGATGGCACTATAAGAGGTTGTTGCAAGAAGAGATACCCTAATCAATATACCCCCGGAGAACGGATCTACCTTTTTCGGTGCACGAAAAAGATCTCGAATGACGGTGGCAACGGATTTGTCAGCAAATCGACAATGAAACTAACATGAAGTGTATTCGTTAGTAGTTCGATCCGCATTGTTCCAGCTGCCGTGGCAGATTTTGGGAGCGTCCCATTTGGTCCACTCGAAGAATTTTGACAGCTGTTGCTGTACAAGAACCGAAAGATGACGAACCGCTGCGCATGCTTCTAGTAGATAATAAAGGAATCTTTAACGATCAGCACTAAGTTGCAATAATGTCAAGCACCGCGGACTGTCTGGTGCTCATACCGATTTATCTGCTGGTCCAGAGCTTTAATGCAGAAAGCCTAGCAAAATCGTCGTTAGGAATGCATACCTCAGTCGGCAAAAGCATGCAAACCGCATTACACAAGCGTTTTGAAAACGTTAGGCGGGAGAGTAGTTGCGACCTTGTAACATGTGCAGTAGAGGAACATGCAGGTTTAAACCACATGCCATAAAAATTTAAAAATGCCCACCCAAACCTACACTTTACACCGGAGAAAGAAACAGACCACCGCTTACCACTATCAGGTGTATGCACAAGGCGTCAGCAATGCGGGTGTGAACAACCATAGAAGTCAATGTCAAACAGTCAGCACGTTCATTTTCACAGCTTTTTATCATTACAAATGAAGGGAAACCCAATGTGTTTAGTCGATAGAGCAATAAAAATGGGTACGAACCACACAGTTGAAGACGAGCTTTGTTTCCTGCTGAGCCTGTTCGTGAAAAATGGATGCACCAAAAGATTCATAAATAAGGCCATAGAAAATCATAGAGCAAGAGGACAAGAAATAGGTCCAATAAAAAAACCCGTATAGTTTCGCTCACCTTTCACGGTTGGCACCGAAGCAGAAATCATCCAAAAGAGACTATCAAGTTCAGCCAGAAGAAAATTATTAGCTGTGCAGTTGAAAACTGTTCCCATGCAAATCGGCCATATCTCCAACCAAGGAACCTATTGTCAGAGTCTGCAGCCTCAATCTGTGTTTCCATTCACCTGCTTCAGTGGGACTAGGTATACTGGCGTCAGACCAGGAGTTCTCCCAATCGAGTTCGTGAATACGGCCCAACGTTTTTGAGCGTAGGAACAGTTGAGATAGTTACTGGCATGGTGTGTTCGCATCTCGTACGAACAAATCACTCGGTGAACGTGACTAGTGCCTTAGTATCAACGACAAAGTTAGGAGTAAACAATCAGGAACTGCCGAATACCGCACCTTAGACACGGCCGAAGCCGTACGTCCTAGACTTATCTGGCCTATATGTCATCGTCTAAAAGTGGCTTGCAGCCTAATCGTGTGACAAGTTGATCAACTGCACACGCACATTCTTAGAATTGTGGACTGTTGTGGTTGCAAACCGACAATTCCCGTGATCCATTCCCAACCATATTTAATGTTATGTATTGGTGCGATTACGAATAACTGAAAGTGAGCTTGTTCGCTACGTTTTGACGTTTTCCGTCATTCTGGAGATTTGCTCCTTAATTTGTTCTAACATGATAATTCAATGGACTGGTTATTTTAAGCGTTAAACCTGCTTTTACAAAGCGGTTCATAGGAATGATATGCAACGCTGAATCTTGGACCTCTGTGGCTCCGGCGTGAGAGAGCTGTCCGGCAGCAGCTGCCTCTTGACTCCTCAGTTCAAGAACCAATCGTCCGGCTCCGCGCGAAAGACTTTACTCTCATTCACAACCGGCATAACGGCGACGGTTGTTGGAGCAAACGCTTTTGTCGTCAGATATTCTCTCTTATTAAATTTATTGCCCCAACAGTTGCGCCGTCCATCATCATCTACCATCGCCTTCAAAAATGAAGTTCAGTGATTGTGGGCAGCACACACTCGCTCGGGGACTCGAGAATGCGAACTTGGTAATTACTATAGCGGGCTCTTTAGAACTTTGGCTTCATTTGGCACCACCACGTATTGTTTTCGTCGGTAATAACAAGGATGGGGAATTCCATGTCAGGTATTGCCACAGTATGCCACCAATTATATTAACGTATAACCCTTCACCCCTCAAAAAGGAGTTCTGAAAACATGGTATAACTTGAAACATGAGTTCATAATTCTGGTGAGCCCATTGGATCTGATCTTTTGTTCAACCGGCGGTCTGATTTTCTTCCAAATGCTTCCGTGATGTCTAAAAAGTCTTCCTTCAACGGCGCCCTCCTGCTGTCGACCGTTTTGTTTACATCAAATAAGTCAATCGTTCACTTTGTCGAAGATTTCATTTGGAGCATGCTGCTTTATAAAGGGTAGACGAGCTTGTTGTCTGTGGGATACATCATGAGCTCATTTTATTCAAGTGCGCCGTGAATCTGGAGATATTTGCCGGACAGCTTATCGCCTGATATTTGGTGAGGCCGCGTTGTGTGCCTTTCTCGTTTGAGTGGATTATGATAGGTGTTTTCCACTGGTTGATAAAACTGCCGTATTTGGGAGAGATTGAATAAACTGGCCAACAGAATTTAACCCCGCCCACAGATCGAAAAATGGCCTGAGGCAATTGTTCGGTTTAAGTTGCTACCCAACTTCCGCTTTTGCCGGAAGCAGAGCTGTATTCCTCGTCAAAAATCCCCATTTGAAAATATTTCCCAGATAGTAGAGGCAGAACTCAAAGTTGGAATATTGCTGTCAGCTGTCAGGGATGATGCAAATAATAAGCCAAAGACCTCGGGGGTTTCTTGAAGGTTCTTCATAACAGAAGAGCACGGAAAGAGTGGCTCTTGATATTACTAGTTTTGCCAGAGCTGCTTGTCTGTTAACTTGGTTGAGAACACAAAGCTCGTGTACTGAACTAAGGGAGTGTATAATGGTTTCTAATATATTGAACGGCGATAGATTCGTGGAAAAATTCGAAGTCTCGCAAACGTGGTAATTTTGCACTTTATTCATTCAATACTGTTTCCTTCGGTGAACATCGGGGGAATGTGAGCTGATGTTTTACTATCAAGGCATTCATGCAGCGTTTTATTAAAGCTAGTCGGCTGCCATTTGAGTTTTTGATAGGTAAACGTAGTGCCAGTCACAGCTGCGGAGCAGCAAAGTGGAAAGCCACTTTGGAAAGACCGTGAGAATCGGCACCTGACGAGCACGCGGTCACTTTCCAGATAACTAACTATTGTGCGAACCTAAATTAAACCCCTTCTAAGGTTGGATTTATAAGAGTTTGTTTTTTTTCGGATCCATTATCTATTGCATCTAGCCCCTTGCTAGATGTTAGCAACAGGTGATAGCGGGCAAGTGGGACCAGTAAAGGTAGACTAACGATTAGGTGGAGCGTTGGAGACTCTCACCAGGAAGTTGAGACCTGGTAAGTTGGTAATGTGGATAATTGCTTCAGATGTGTAGGAAATCTTTCTGACAATAACCTGGTGGTCGATACCCACGTCCAATCAAGAGGCTTTTGCTACCATTAGCGACCCTAAGTCATCAGGAGTCTTGGATGCAATACCCCAATTTTCAGGCTGCAGTGTACGTTTTAGTAACTTCCTTTCCTGAGCCTTTCATAAGGTTGCTCGCTTCTTAATCCGCAGCTGGCAGCTAGGCCAGTCCATTGGTTTTCCACTTATTTTTCGTTTAGAAACCAGGTAGTGTATATCTGGACTTTGATTAGTGTCCATCAGTGTCATCTAAGGCAGCCATCTGGGCTCCTGCTCTTCCTGTTAAACGTTACCGATGTATTCGATGTTAGTCAAAACGGCACCCCGTTTCTCTTTGCAAACGATATAGAAATTGTATGCACTTTTTGCTCTGAAGCTTTAGAGTCCACCAAGAGTGACATGTCGGAAGACAGCGTTGCTCAGTTCCTGGGCGATCGGCTGGATGATGAAGTTCTCCGCTAAAAAGGCAGCACCATGCGGTTTAAATACGTTATACCCCCAAAAGAACTGAAGCTTAGAAACCGAGTCAACCCGTTAACTGTCATGTTAGAGACGCAGGCCTAGATTATTGCTGCATATTAAACTTTTCGGCGCATGCTCTCACACAAGTTGCGAAAGCAAATAAATTAGTGGGTCTGTTATACAGAACAATGAATATGAAAGAAAGCAAAGTACAACTTTACGAACCCGTGTAAGACCCATTCTGGATTATTTCTCCCTAGTCTGTTCTAACATGAGGCAGTGCAACAGAGTAGCAATTGAAAACGTCCAGCGTGCATTTACCACGCAGTTGATTGGCTACCATGAAAGCCTAAATTACATAAAACGCTGCGAGTCGCCGAAATTAGATCTGTTGTGGCTCGGACGCATAAGAGCAAACCTAGTGCTCTGTAACAATACTATTAAAGGGTATAGCTGCGCCTTTGCACCTCGTGGTAGAAACCGACTGGCCTAGTTTCCCAGAAGTGCGGATTCCATTATTGCTCTCTCAGTTCCAAAGACATCCTTTAGAGCCAATTTCTTTATTGTTAAACAATCGTCATTGCGGAAAAAAATCCACAAAAGGTTGCGCATTTTATCAGTATCAACTACTGTATTCAAAAGCAAAGTACGTCCAGTAGTCACTATGTCATTTTTCATTAATCTATATCACTCATAGTCACCTGAGGAATGAGTGTATGAAACTGGATTGAGGTTCTACAAAAAGCACTGTCGTCACCGGTTCGCTCATTGTGGAAAGTGAAACTGACCCCCTTACTCGTCACCACATGAAAGAGCGAATCTATGCCATCTCGACTTCTTCGCTTTTCATTCCTCATCGTTATCTTTCTGTCCATTTTGGAAACTTTGGAATTCATATCTTCTGCATCGCCATATTAATAAATTCTGCTTTTAGGCTTTTATCATCTCATTTATTTCATTCTGATAAAATTTTGATAATGATAATGTATATTTCTCGATTCGCGAGATGCATGCGCAAGGCCAGATCAACTTTTTACATAGATGATGCAGAGGAAGTACGGAAAGTATAAATCGAAGTGACAGGGGTGAGAGCGACCCCTAGTAATTTAAAAGATTTGTTTGTTTTTGTATATTTCTTGACATACGAGAGTCATGCGCAAGATAAGATCAAAATTGGGCCAAGAAGACACAGTGAAGACACGGAAAACGGAAATCAAACATACAATGCAATGTGGTTTTGCTCGCAAGATCATAACGGGCATTGTGATTTCCCGAGCAGGGGGTTTAACTTGAAGCTAGATAATGGTTCGCAAAGATTTTTCTGTGGTTGCGTTCCAGTCCTGCACTGCGAGTCATCTTGTTTGAATGCAACAAAGGTGCGTATCGCGGGCGCGAAATATGACTGGAGGGCAATGGCTGTCGCCGCCTGTTGGCCGGAGTACTCGATAATCAAGAGAGTTACATGGTGGAGATGAGGATCAGTATGGATGCGATTACGGAATGGAGATGAGTGAAAACCAGACTGGATATCAAAGAAGGCAGTACAAAACTCGAGAAATCTGGAGACACAGACCGTTAAGCAAGGAAAGCGGCGACAATGGATGGGAATGGTGCGATCGTAATACTAATACATAAGGTTTGTTTCGAGCAATTTTGAGTTCATAAATTTCGGCTTGGTCTAGAGAGGAAGGTGGCTTTGGAAAAGAAGGAGAACCGGAGTCAAATGAGTCAATGTTTGTTGCACTCGTGTGAAGAACCGTTACCAGGAGCATCGGTCTATTGCTAAATTCCGCAGATGAGAATAGAGGTTGATGAAAAACGACGGTCTTCAGCTGTTTCCGGGTGTCAATATGCATCTGTGAACGTCAGTTTATATCAGATGCCAATAAAAATGCTGACCATTCGTGAGTCCTTTTTGTATGGATTTGTTAGAAGAATTTTGGGAGGGAGCAAGAGGAAGCCAGTACAAAGTAGTGCACGCGAAATTATGAGCTACAGTGCTATTTACCACAACAGTGCTAATGTGTCATTTTCATAAAAAGGAAAACCATATAGCTTGCTGCCTCGTCTCGCTCACCCCCGACTTCAAACTGAGCTGCGACACTAGAGCATGCCAGTTATTTGCATGCGGTTCAACGTCGGCTGCACCTCATCTTTTCTTCTTCCTGCGGAAACGATATGTATTGCTTAATAATCTGGATTAATATCCATGAACGTTATCGTTTTAACTGCCCAAAGGGCTGCTCACCCAAAACTCTCTCCCAACGGCTCCCCGAACTAATTCTGACACCGTCGCAAAAACGGTGTGGCAACCCTACTCGGACACCGCGTTCAAATATAAACGCTCGCCATCTGCCTCACTTTTTTGCTTTTCATCGTTGCCTCTCAACAAGCGAATGACTTTGGCTCATTGAAATCACCTTTGTTTCTGACGAACCCCAACGGTTCCCTCCGGGCGAAACTGGGTCAGCATCTTGGATTCATTTTTCTCACTCTTCGTTGATATCTTTCTGTCGATTTTAGACACTTCGGGCCTCATACTATTTCCGTGAACACAGATCCCTGTGTAGTTTATTTAATTCCCTCAGTAACCGTATCCACTTGCCATACCAGCTGGTTCCGATCATTTCTCGTATTTGAAAGGTATGGTCTCCCAGAGTGGAATACAATTCGTGGTTTCTGCGTTGTGAATTTAGTCAGTCCCTAGTGCATCTATCTTTTCTAGCCCGTTCATTGTTTATGTCTGCAGAAGTTTTTCACTGTCCGTCCCTCCAAATACCGGTTTGTTTCTCTTTACTCATATCGTAGACAATCCACACACCAGATCATCCTGTACACCTACTTATACACGCCCCTAAATAAACACTCTGGACTGCTCACATAATCAGCCAGCACCCGTATATTCTGGATTGCACTGTACTTTGTTGTAACTGCCTTTTCTGAACCGCTCATAAGATAGATCACTTCCTAATCCGCAGCTGGCAGTTAGGCCAGTCCGCTGCTCATGTGTCCTCTCTTCCGGGTCGTACAGTTCTGCTTGGATGAAAACAATTACTGCGTGCTCTGACTGCCGCGGTTTCGGCTATTTTGAGATTAACGACTACCGGGAAAATGATGTCTTGCTTCTCTTACCTATGTCTCATTTGCATTCCTTCCTTTACCTCCCCTGTGCAACACCGTTATCACAAAGGCGTGGACGCCGTCGGATCAATCGCTTTGGCTGGCGCACATCGGGCGGGCAGCTCGGATGTAGCGGGGTTTGGGTGCCCATACGTTGGCGGTTTACACCCTTTGTTTTCAGCCCTAGATTGTGTATTTCCGGTTGGGTGTCTAGCACTCGTCAACCCACCCAGTAGCTTTAGTTTGGTAAAGTACGATCTAGTCCCTATGTTTACGTGCACCATTTTGTGCTGCCTTTTCTTGTTCCTTCTCAAAGTTTTTGCCCAAACTGTACAAAACGGACTTACGGGGGATGTATTTTTATGGGCATCTGATATGAACTGACGTTCACAATGCATTTCGACATTCGAAAACAGCTGAGGGTCGTCAGTTCTCATGAACTTTGATTCTGCTCCGCGAAATTTGGCGACAGACTGCTGCCTCTAGCAACTGTTATCCACAAGAGTACACCAGGCTTTGCCTTCTTTGGTTCCGGTTCCCCTTCTTTTTCTAACCCCACTTCCAACCCTGGACCAAGCTGACATTCATGAAATCAAAAATGTCGAAAACACCTCATGCATTAGTTATACGATTGCACAGTTTTTATCTCATCTCAGCCGCCATCTTCCTTGCCCAACGGACTGTGCTTCCAAATTTTTCGCGTTTTTTACTGCTAGCGTCCGTTCAGTGTACCGTTCATCAGACTGTGCATTCTGCGATGAACCTCCTCCAGGTTTGCTGTTCTCGGATTTATTGCATTTCTTCTTGCCACTCGTTATCCATTCTGAAAAATCCTTTTCGTGTTTATTCCTAAATTTCGGAAAACCTACCACCTTAGGAAACTGTCCGGTGACGTTATCGATCCGTTTCGGTTTGCTGCGTGCATACAGCCCCCACGAGATGCGCTACAATAAGACCGAGCGATAGGGACGAGAAGTTACGTTGAAATCAATTGCTCCACGTGGAAAGTCATTACTATTTATACTCTTACCAAGGTTATGACCTGATGTACGCATCATTAGCTCCTATACAGGCCCTCAACGTTTGTGCATGGGTGCTTGTTTTTCTTTTCCGTCGCTATCGTCGCACGTCATGATCATACGCACTGCATGCTCTTGGCACTATCCCAGAAATAAAATATTACTTTCATCATTATTATAGCAGATCAAGGCGGCAGGAGTACACGACAGCCTGGAACAAACGGACAAGCCTGAGGTTGCAAGGCCTCATGGGGTCCAACGGAGCTAGTAAATCCGCCAAGGGAGGCCTTGTTGGAAGCCTTCATCCCGCACTATGATGCATCTCCAGATTAGGAGTAGCTTCTCGCTGAGTGAATGACGTCGCCGGACAAAGACGGGACAAAGATTACTGCGACAGCTGTAGATCGCTGAGTCTGGCATTCATCGTGCCAACAGCTCTTGACTATGCCCTCAGAGATAGGAAAGTCAGTCGCCTGGAGGGAAACAAGATGGTAGAGAAACATGGCTTTTAGCACAAACGACCTTGGCGTAACAACGCATAGGAACGATATGGGCGAACCAGTTGAAACGCGTTATTCGAACTTCCAGAGGGCCTTTGATTCCGCCAACCAAAGACTTACGGAGTAGAAAGTAATAGATATCGGTTGGACGCAATGTTGAAAACATGCATAGCACAGTCTGTAAGGCAAAGCTTTCAGGATAAGAGGCGAAAAATGTCTGTCAGACGCGGTGCTGCTAAACAACGGGGTGATTCAGGGCCCTGTTTTGGGACGATTGCTCTTCCTGATTTACGTCGAGGACACAAAAAACGGATTGGAATATCCGCATCCTGTGTTTACGGATGAAAACAAACAGTGAAGCCATTCAGAAGGATCTAAATAAAATTTACCATAGTCATGCAAAATGGCATATTTTGCTGAAATAATGCACGCGCTAAAGTCTCAAGGAAGAAGCCCATCCTATTTGTCGCTTGGGTCTACTTGAGCAACAGGTCGCGTGAGAATAAACACAGCAGACAAGGGACCTCCGGATTGTGGTGAGTGTTGCCTATAAACTCACTCCGCAATGTCAGAAGACGGTCAACGAAGCAAGGTTTGCCTCACGCCAACTTAAGAGAACTGTAGGATTGAGGAGTACCGAGGTTCTTCTGCTGCAGTTCAAGACGTTTTTCTAACCGCATTTGGAACGAAGTATCCAGGCATGGAGACCGTATCTGGTATGAAATATGAAAATGCTAGAATAGGTTCATCATACATTACACGCTGGTTTGGTCACTTGGGGCATATGGGACATGAGCAGAGGCTGAGGGCGCTTGGCTTGTATGCCAAAGAAGGAGGTAGGTAAAGCGATGATTTAACGCAGGACTTCACGATCGTTAGGGGCTGAGATCCGAAGTAAGCCTGGAGCCATATTCAAGATAAGGAGAATGAACGACTTAGAGGGAACGGGAAAAAGATTGTGCGACAGCATTTTACCGCCGGGTTGAGAAGCAAACTGTTTGCATCATGAGTGGCGAATGGTTTGAACAAACTATCTGAAACTTCAACCCATTTTTCGCAGTCATTGACCATTAAACTTGAATTCGTGGTTGTTCATGACTGCCGGGTGCACTTAGCAATGCGTTTATATACGCACACAATACATGAGTCTTTGAATACTTCCCAGGGCTCTGAGGAGCTTGGCTGAGTTATTTCTATATTTGAAGTTATCTGTGTGAGGGGGCATCCAATGGTGAAAATGCTACCGTCTTGTGAGCTTCATGCTTCCCTTTGGAAGTGAGGGAATAAAATGCTTTATTAAGTCGCTGAAGAAGCAGTCGGTGTTCATCAGAGCACATAATGAATTCGCAAAATGTAGATCGTACCTCTGGAACATCCTCTGGTTCTGAGACGAAGTTATGATGAGAAGAATTTAATGGCGGTAGGCAACTAAGGTTTTAGAAAGGTGCATGATTTGGTGAATCATCGGCTGCTGATGTATGATGTTTTCTTTTGGAATTGGATAGCGACCACTCTGACGGAAAGAACCTGGTACGTCAGAATAGAAAGTGAAAAGCTGGGGCTATTAGGGTTGTCCAGTGGCGTGCGGCATGAATCTATTCTTGGATCATTTTCATTACAGTTCAGCAAGACCGGTCCGGGGAAAATTTGCGAATACCGCGTTTTATTTTCACAGTCCATGTGGAGGCTTTGTTGGCATTTGGAAGAGAAGGTTTGTCCAGGGCTCTTCAAAGATTAGTTAACCGTCATATTGGGTGCGAATCGTCAATAAAATCTAACAGAATTTATATACTCGCCAGTTTCCCAGAAGGACTGGGTGGTTTGCAAATAGTGCATTCCGGCGTACTAAGGACCTAGGAGTAGTTATGATTACTGATTACAAGTGGGCTGAACACTGCAACATTGCTAGCCGTAAAGCAAAGATATGGCTCTCTCATCTAACTTCTGTGATTGTCCCAATATCCTTCTCCACCGATTTCATGTCACTTTCCCAGATTTAAATAAAACACTTTAAAATTCTTCAAATAAGTTCTATCGATTATCAGCCGAGTCACCTTCTTGCCACTAACTGGGTTGTCCTTCAATCTGTGTGGCTAGTACTTAAATGCACGTGAGAAATTTGCTCACATTATTATTTCAGATCCCACGCGGCTGCTGCACAACGACCTTTCGAGGTGCCGCTCTCCTATTTCAACACGATAGGATTTTCCTCCTGTGCCCTTTAGAAAAACCATTTATAGAAAATCTATTGTCCCATATTTAGTACAAACTTTAAGAACTCGTGAACGGGTTTCGACCAAATTTCTGAACAACTTATCACAATGCGTTTTAATTCTTCCTCGATGAGTTTTTGTCCACACTTTGCAAGTTGATGAATGCAAATCTTTTCCTGTATTTACCGTCACTTTTTGTAACTAAAATACGACATTATTGTTTACACGTATAAGTCCATACAATACAGTAGAGTGGATTCTTGCGGCACAGAGGTGTTTCAGCCCTGCTTAGGGTACTATATGCAAGCATGAACGCCACTCACTGAAAAGGCCACTGCCTACCTCGAAATTGCCCAACGACAGGGTGCTGGAATGTGTGAAGGACGGAAAAGCATACTTACCCTGAATGGCCAGATCTAAATTTGCAATCAATGTGTGAGCATAGAATCAAGAATGATATGGTTGAAACATTCACAATATATTCAGCCAGACCGTCGAAGATAGGGCGCAAACCAAGAGCAAGCAAGTTATTGGTTACATTTCTTTGGAAACGTCTTTCGCAATGAAGTGCTCGGGGCTTCATGCAAGCTACCAACAGAAGTTGTTAGCGCCAAAGATGTAGATGCATTTAGAAGGTCGCTAGACGGAAAGATGTATGAACTATTTCCAAAGTTAGCGAGTCAAGACTCTGAGAGTGGCGAAATAGGACACTAATCCTGTGATGTCATCATGAACTGATTAGGTAAAGAAAAGCTTGCTCGACAAATTTTCTCTTACTTCAATGTTGATAAATAGCCTCGAATTTCATTTTGACGGAAACAAGACCTGTGGAACAAACCAAATAGGAACTGGCAGTGGTAGATGCCCAAACTTGAAATACTACAAGCGAAGCTTCGGTAGTTCGGTTGTTGTTCCTACAATCCTGGAGCAAGTGGACTGAACTGAAATAAAATAATTTTACGTGATTTTTTGTTTAACCGCTTTGTTTAAATATTTCGACGGATGCAGCACTTAGCTGAACAATGCGCGAAAGATATAAAAGGTGTTTAGTGCATAACTCGAAAAACATGAATGCGTTGCTTCCCCAGTAAGGACTCCATAGCGGTGAGCAAAGGTCGTTGAGAACAGTAACCTTTGATATATTGAGGTATCGCAATATGCTCAGTTGTAGCTTTCTTAGTTGTTATTTTGCGTGATATCATTCTGTTCTATATGTTTACGTCTTTCAAATTTTGCACCGCAAAGAGTAGAAAAGAAAGTCGTAAAATGACGCCGGATTTGTTTCACGTCATTATCTTTTCTTCCGAATAACACTTCAATTTCGGTGACACAGTAACACCTGAAAAGGCGTCCCGAAGATGAATCACAGCATGAATGAAATGCCCGAAAACAGGGTTGTATAAAGTCTAAATTAAAATCGCAAACATTATTCACGCAGCTTGTCAATGAAAACCGTAAACAAGAAATTCGATTTACTAACCCATGTATTCAAAAAGCTGAAGTTGAGTTCGTCCTTGCGTCGATCTTTTTGTTATGTCGCCGAGTTTGGTTGGTCTATACACACACGGAAGCACAAGACACAAGTATTCGCAGTGCACGATATCCCAGAAGCACAGCCCGTAGTCTATTAGGAAACGGACACGCACACAGAGGTTGGAGAAACAAAATGTTCCGGCTCAAGAGTCAAAGCCCGTAGTCGCACAAAGAATGGGACAGATCTGATGCTCCCTTAAACGAGCAGCCACACGCAACAATAGGTGGCGCGAAACACGAACAGCTAGCCCAGCTCGCTAGCGAAAGAGAGATGGCCAACACAGAGTACTGCCGCGCGTTTATTGGTGAACCACCAAGACCAGTCAGAATTCAAGTGAGCTCTATCGTTTATATAAATTTGTTGGGTGGCCTTGATCGATGTGTAGACTAGCCAATCACAGAACGGGCTTTTATGAATATTTTTGCGGACATATAAAAATATTCAACCGCGCAATATTTAAAATAACGTTAATTTCGAAATATTGAGAAAAGGAAAGATTCTTTGGGGAAATTAGTAGCAGAAATGAAATCTGCGGCTCCAGAACCTTGGAATGATCGTCGACCATAACACTTTAAACCGAGGAGTGGTGTTCGTCACGATTGTTCTCTTTGACCGTTTTCATTTTTGTCATTAAAACGGTTATAGAGATAGCTCTTCCCTCCTGTAAAAATGGCGACATTAATACTTGCCGAGATAAGACAGCAATCCATTCAGAATAGGCGGAAAATTTTGTAGTACTGAGTGAAACCAAGTAGGTTTCGTTCGAACAACAGTTTAGTTAAATTTGGAATGCGTTTCTGACGTGTAGAATGCTGTTGCAGAACTGAATTGGCTCGGAATCGAAAGTTGTTCATGCAGAGGGAGAATCGGGTGAGATTGATAAATTTAGTTACTTGGGCAGTTGTATCTCACCTGGTGGTCGTATATTGGAAGAAGAACCTTTGCGCGTTGTCATGGTCCCTGACCACTCCAAGGATTTGTGCCGCAGATTTTAGTTTTGTTTCCCAATATTTCGAAATTGACCTTATTTTAAACACTTTGCTAGTAAAAATTGTCATATGTCCGTAAACAGATTGATCCAAAAAATCTTTGCCTTTTGGCTGTTTCCCGTATCGACCGGGACCATCCTACACAACTAAATAAGCGATAGAGCCTACTTGAGTTCTGACTTGTGTGTCATCTGCTTTCTTTCGCTAGCGGGCTGGGCTAGGTGGTCGCACTCCGCGCCTTTTTCCCGTCCTCTGTGGTTGCTCTTGCCAGGGAGCATCAGTTCCGCTCTGTTTGTTGTGCGACTACGGGGCCCGTCGACTCCTCAGTGTGCGTTTGTGTCCTGTTCGACTACAGGCCGTGTCATCCTGTTCTATCGTACGACGCTAGTGCTTACGTCTCGTGCTTCAGTGTGTGTATAGGTCAGCAAAACTCGGCAACACAACATGCGTACAAAATGCTCGATTGGGATTTACCAGTTTGGGGAATCTATGGCGTCGGGTCAAAAATACGACCGTTGAGAACAGATGTGCGAAGACTTTCGATGTTTGAACATTGTTATTCTCACGGTGTAAGTTCGAGGTTAGGCATGAAGTACTGGGTGACAGGGTTCAACAGTTAGAAGCGAAACTTATTGAGCGTGTCTCTTCTGTCTCCAATTAAGTCTCGTTGATCCCTCCGCCTACCCACCGATACCACGCACGTTAGTTGCAACGGTTCATTGTCGAATGTGTGGTAAGTGGTTTTCAGTCTGCTACCTTACATCTTAAGCCTTGTAAGCCTCTGAATCTCGGTTCCTTCGATGTACGCCCCCTCATCCGGGCTGGCTAAAAGGCATGTTTAGCGCTGACAGTGAACTCACTTCCGATTGGTGTCTGCTGCGTCAGCGAAACACGAATTCATGATTTAAGGAGGGAAATTACACTGGCGATGCGCCTTGCCTGCACAGCGAACAGACAACGGGGAAAGATTTCTCCAATTCTGCGCAGATAATCATTTATTCCTATCTAGTACGAATTTCCGACACAGTTCGCGCCGCACAGCGACATGGCGCTTTAACTGGACAGGTAATTTGAGTCAGATCGCCTATATTGCAGTTAGCCACCGTTGGCGCGGTTCTGTCCAGAACTGTAGATCATACTGGACCACGTACGTCGAATCGGACCATGCGTTATTTTTAATGCGATTTTTGCTGCAGCTGAATGGCCATCGACGCAGGCCACAAATCCGATTGACTGTCGAACGTTTGTCTGATTCGGCTGTTCGCAACAGCTACGAACAGAAACTGTCCGAGGAACTAAGAACTGCTACCAGTAGCAATGTAGACGATCAGTGGGATCAAATTAAGTAGGCGATGCATTTGGCAACGAATTTCGCCTGCGGTCCCAGACCTG
>LUCM01002516.1:114084-335935 GCA_008360955.1 Fasciolopsis buskii | reverse complement strand
TGCGTTTCTGACGTGTAGAATGCTGTTGCAGAACTGAATTGGCTCGGAATCGAAAGTTGTTCATGCAGAGGGAGAATCGGGTGAGATTGATAAATTTAGTTACTTGGGCAGTTGTATCTCACCTGGTGGTCGTATATCGGAAGAAGAGCCTTCGAAAGCAAAAAAGGCTCAATTTAGGAATCAATTGCGTCGGATCGAAAATTCGGCCGTTGGAAACAAATGTGCGGAGACTTTCGATGCTTGAACATCGTTATTCTCGTGGTATAATTGTTATATGGTGGTAGAATTTAGCCAGTAAGTTCGAGGTTAGGCATGAAGTAGTGGGTGATAGGGTTCATCAGTTAAAACAGACTTAGTCTGAATAGATTAAGGTGGTTGAAACATGTTTTACACATGCCAACAGAACACCAATCCCGTTGTGCTCTGATCTCCGGCGCATGTAATGTTTGGAAGGTGAGGCGACGTGGTCATTTGTTGACATGGGAAAAGTCTGTGATAACTCCATCCAGTGAATTTAGTCATATTAATCCAGTCAGATTGCCTGAGTGGTATCCACGGGGTCCTCCAAGTAATGGTTGGAGGCAAAAAGTGGCCACTCAACGTCGAGATCAGCAGCGTTCTCCATTTCAAAATCCTTCATCCATTTTATAGTTGTCCAGTTTATTTTGCAGTCGGTCTTTCACGGTTTATCGTTCTTTTTTCCTATGTTGATTGGACGTTTTTGTGAGGTGGGATTCACTAGTAGATCACGCTGGTGTGAACTTAGTTGGCGTGAAAGCCGAACTCGCCACATTGAGGAAGGTTGTTGGATTTGAGTATTCGACCACTTATTCTTTCGAGTCTAGGCAGGACGTCGGGTGAGCGGTGATGAGATGCGTCGTCGAGTGTTAAATGCAACCAGTCATCCTCTCTTTTATTCAACCTGTCTCTTCTGTTTCCAACCCAATCTCTTTGCCCCTTCTGCCTACCCATATTGCTCCCACTAACAACACGCCTGATACTCGCAACGGTTCGTTATCAAGTAATGTAGTAAGTGGTTTTCAATCTGTTAGCTCACATTTTCTCAAGCCTCGTCATCCTCTAAATCTCGGTTCCTCCAATGTGTGCACTTTAATGCAGGCTGGCCAGCAGGCATGTTTAGCTCTGACGGTGTACTCACTTTTGATTGATGTCTGCTGCGTGAGTGAAACACGAATTCAGGGTTCGAGTAGAGTAATTTAACTAACTGTGCCTAATATCTCGTCAAGATATTTCCTTCACACTTCAGGAGACGAAGCAGCTCAAGCTGTGGGTCAACGTGGTGTAGGAATAGTCTTGAGTGAGAAGGCTGAATCAGCCCTTTTAGACTGGATCCCAGTCAACAGTCGCTTGTGCGCCACGAGACAGCAGGTCTGCTGCTCGCGGATATTGCTTTCGCGAATTGGTGTCAAACGGCGCAACACTATCGGAACTAAAACCTTAGTAACTATTGGAATTAAACTAATCCCACGATGATTGCTACAGTCACTCCGTGCGTTCTTCGTGAAGATGGGTGCAATTAGTGACTCACTCCACGATAACCGAATACGCTTCTTGTTCCAAATATCATGAAGGAAGGAGGCAATTGACTCCACCAGAGCTTTTAAACCCAATTTGAAAAGAATTGGGGAAAGGTCGTCGGGACCGGCTACAGACGTCGCACTAGTTACGTCATCGTGCGACCAGCTAAACTGATCAATAAAGTGCTCTGCCCAACGGTCCAGCGTTTTCTGCCTACCATGGATTAGCTCTCGATCCCTATCGCACACGACTTCACCAACCGAAGTTCGCCGCCCACCGCTGTCGTGTATAAGCTTCAACAGTCTTTGACCGTTACCTGAAGCGGGCGCCACTTCCATCTCTTCGGCTACCTTAACCCACCAGTTTTCGCGGTCATTCTTAAGGCTTATCGTCAACTGACGCTGCAGCTGTCGACGCATCTTGTTTACTTACTTGCAGTTAGGCAGCTGGCGTTTTTGCTCCATTAGAATTAGCGGTGCTTGCGAGATCCAGTGTTTTTGATGAACGCTAGATCTAGGACCACATACGAAATGTACTGCCAAATGCGTAGCCTAATTTGATCCCACTGCTTCTCTGCATTGTTGTCTGTCGGAGTTCCTAGTTCCTCGGACAGTTTCTGTTCATAGCTGTTGCGAACGCTCGAATTAGGCAGACATTCGACAGCCAATCGGGTTTGTGGCCTGCATCGATGACTGTTGAGCTGCAGCAAAAATCGCAATAAAAATAACGCATGGTCCGACTCGACGTACGTGGTCCAGTATGATTTACAGTTCTGGACAGAACCGCGACAACGGTAACTTACTACAATATGGACGCTCACCTAAACAGGATTCCGATACACCCAGTTTTCGACTTGTGTGTTAAAATCACCTGCCACCACTACAGTGTCAGGGCGTCTGCTCTTCCGAACAAGGGTGACGAGGTCATCATAATATTGATCTTTCTCGATGTCAGTGCTGCGATCTGTTGGAGCGTATGCCGAGATGACAAATAAACTGCGCTTGATACAACTATCCATCCGAACACCGACTGAGTCCTGCAGTCTCACGGCGCACAAGTGACTGTTAACCGGGATCCAGTCTAGAAGGGCTGATTCAGCCTTCTCAAGACTATTCCTATACCGCGTTGACCCGTAGCTTCAGCTGCTTCTTCTCCCGAAGTGTGCCGGAAAACCCCTGGCGAGACATTGTGGTTGTGGACCAACTAAACTGCTCTCTCTAATGTGTTTTGTTCAACGCGTCCGCCGGCGGTAGTGTTTCGGCAATCGACGGAGGTCGCAGCCTTTTCAGTTTTCTTGTCCACTACTCCCCGAAGCCATTTCTCAGGCTCCTGTTCATCGATGTCTCAGAAATTTATGCTTGGATCTTTGAGTATTCCGCAGCTCATCTGAATTCGAGGATACCCACTTTTTTGAGATTCTTGCGTGGCAGATGCCGCTGAGTGCAAGGCTTCTTTGAGCTGGTCTCAATGTTCACTTGGATTTTGGATGTTTCGTTGTGACGATGATCAGGTTAAAGGCCTCGTCCTGATTTGAATTTGGCGATTACCGACTAGAATTAGCTGTACAGCAATCGTGGTTTTCGTGTTGGTGCGATTACGCAATACTCGTAAATATCGACTACAAAGAAAAGCGCCATTTCGGCGGAACGTAAATGCCAGTCGAATAAGAAGCCGAAGGAGATGGCATGGAGTTTCCCTCAGAATCATGGGTCACGATGGGTCGCCGATGGCTAGGAGATGGAAAATAGTAAAACTTGCATGTGTGATATATATATATATATATACGTATATATATATATATATACATATATATATATATACTGCCTTTAGAACCTGCCCATTTCACTGCCTTCATACATCAAGCGTGTAGTAAAAAAGGTGGGATCAAACACTCAGTCTTCTTGTGTTTCGTGTATTTTGTGGGACGGAAGGGAGTTTTATAGGCAGTTTTCCCAAGTGTGGTCTGATTATGCATTTGGCGAGTCTTCTTGAGAACTCGGCAACAATTCAACATTTTTATGAACACCATGTGCAATTATTTCACTAGTTTTCATTTTATAAGTGATTATGTTTGTTTTTTGCTCTCCGTTGTTCTTAGATACTGGATGATGGATAGTTACTCTCTCGTTCGTTCTGGTAAATTGAAGTTAAAAGGGGAAAAACTGAAGAAAAAACACTCGAAGCGCACTCATTTAAGAAAGGTAAAACAAAATGGAAATGAAAAACTCGCTGACGCGGATGCACACGGGGGATTTTGGGCGGTAAATGATATTTCTGACGTGGCTGATGCGGTAGCAATACAACTGAATAGTTGGTCTGATAACCAAAAAGCCATTGGAGATGGATCCGATCCCAAAGCATCTGGAACAAGCAGTATATCAGCAGTGCGATATTTGTCTGCCACAGATGAAGGATTGCTGGTGATTGGACCGCCGCGAAAAGTTGGTGAACCACCAGCACCGGAGGAAATTCTAACGGCCATTAAATTATCAGATACGAAAGTTGCCTTCAAGTCTGGGTAGGTTAGTTATTTTCTAAATATCAATGTTGATGCACCTATTTAAAAATTTATGAAGTTCTAACTGCACACGCTACTGTGTTTTCCGTGATTATTTAGCCATAACGCATAGTATTTTTAGCCCCATCCCACGCATTATGGTGCTTGAGAAATACCCAAAACGTGCCTTTATCGAATCAGCAAAAATAGAGTACTGATGTAACGTTTCATCTTTTCGATCGCTTGGGGCCTAGCAACTGCTGCGTATATTCCACAGTAAGGACAGCCCAAAGCGAAGTCCGTCTTAATTCGTTATGCGGTTAGTGAGTCGTCAGTGTTTCTTATTGGTGAGTTGCTACACGCTAACTTGCGCGATTTTGTCAGTAGGGGACATTGTTGTCGTTCACCATTTGGGTTCCTTCACTGTGGAAAACTCGATGAATACCAAATTTTAATTGAAAGTGGTTGATTTAAACAGACCAAGGCGCGATCATAAAACATCTAACGAAGACAAGTTGCATTGTTCAATACGCTGAGAATGGAGGTAATTTGAGTTCATACGGACGGTCAAAAGTGGCTAAACCTTGCGTTTGATCTCCCTTTTCTTTCAGTGGGGTCAGCCTTAACGGGTTGCCTTGCATATTGGTCTTTGGAGTTCGGGACTAGGAATGTCATCCCCGATTAACTTTATCTAATTCCAGGAGTTTTCTCGAAAGGTGCCCCGGCAGATCGTGGGAAAGCCAGACGAACATTGAAGCTCCCTTCCTTCTTCATAATGTAATGATTCGTCGACGAGCTTACGCACTTCATCCTATGCCCGAACATTTGATACGGTACCTACCATCATATAGCTCTTTCTTCAACCCCATAGAAGAAGTCTGCAGCGAATTGAAGTTCACCATCAAGAGTTGTCTGTAGGAATGTCACGAGAATTTATTAAATGTGCCTGAAGAAACCACCACAAAAACTATCGATATCAGTTACTAGAAGCGACTTGCCCCATTTCATCAAATATACCTCTTGTGAAAGCCATTGTATAACGTTTATTGAATTGATCTTGCAAAAGCGGACTTCTAAAATGTTCGAAAATAAACCCCCAGAGGTTTGCTTGCTACTTGACACCCTTGCTATTTCATGCTGTTTGGTAGGCTGATTGCTAATGGAAATGAGAATAAGGAGTGAAGGCTAAGAAAACATGGAGTTAGGCTGAAGAACCGAACCATGGCTGGAGCCTAAAACCATGCGCTTTAGCTGAGTGACCACGAAAGTCATCGCAACAGTGAATTCTTCTAAAATGCAGAAATAGTAAATTTGTTTGAAATTTGGTCCGCTTGAGGATTTCCAGGTTAGTAATCATTGCGGTCACCCCAAATGAATAAGACTCTTGAATCAAGGGCTTCGTTTAGGGTTCCCAAAGAAAAACCCTATCTGCGGTGTAGACAATCGCTAATTATCACTTGCCCAAATAACTCCAACACCCTTTCTGCAGGGAACTTTGCCATTATGCTTGTCAGATGTATTCACATTCATCGTCAGCTTTATTACAATGTCATGTTCCATTTACCAGTTAATGATGCTCTATGGAACTCCTTAGACCTCTGTTTCGCTCATAGCACCGGACTGAGTATTGATCTGTCACAGCTGCTCACAGAGCTCTCGGAGAGTAACCGCGTCGGAATAGTGCGCAAATTTAACGATCAGTTGGGCTCCTGACAGGCTACTAAACTCCTGTTGTGCTCCCACTTTGTAGGTTAGTCCCGTTATTCTACTGGTCCAGGTTTTGGGCATCGGATAAGTATTACCCGAGCAGTGGGTTACTGTAGACAACTACTAAAGTAGGAGTAAAGTAAACGAACGCTAACGTGTTTACTGTTCTTTTTCCATTCCCCTCGCGCATCGTCTCCTTCAGCTATGGTTGGGTTGCCGATCAAGTACTTCAACTGCTTACTCGTAATTTGTTTGTTCTGACCGCTTTTTCGAAGAATTTTTCGTTTTTACTTTGTCCAGTTACGGCAAATATCTGGGCGTTGCCAGTGGCATGAGCGCTCTGCTTGTTGCAGTTGCTGATGCCATTGGACCGCGGGAACAATTTGAACCTGTGTTTCAGGACGGAAGCACAGCGCTTTTGGGTGTGAACAATTGTTTCCTTTCTGCAGACCCTCACTCAGGTGATCTGCAGTTTGTTAGTCAGCAGGCCAAATCGGAGGAAATGATCACGGTAAGCGCTAGACCACTGTATTGCTTCCGAACTTCTTAGCCCTTTTTCGGTCATCCTTTCGGACCGTTAGCTAAAACTGGTGGAGATTATGATATAATTGTGCCCACATCATCGTGTTTATATGACTTGAGTTCATTCATCGCCAGTAATTGTGTCACTGGATCTTATTTAGTTTGCGAATACAAGTGTTGGGATGTTTCAGGTTTAGCTGCCTATCAAGTTTAGTATTTAAGTTTAGACGCTTTCCACCCTTGACCGCATTTGGCAGCATCAGACAACACCCCCCCCGTCCCCCCGCACCGGTGATTTACTCGTAACTACCAAGGCATTATATGGACCCCTTTTTAACTCACGGTTTTCTGTTCGCTTTGGTGGCGCACTGAGTTTTTTCTCCCTGCGACGTTGCCTTTCTACTAAGCTTTTGTGCAAAAACAACGAAAATATACAGACTTCTTCATGGAATCAACTAGAGAAAAGCACACAGTTGCGAACAAGCGGCTCTAGTGTTACTTCGTTTTCGGATATTACCGTAAATGCACCCCATCTCTACTAGATTACATCGAGATGTAATATGATAACTTCCGTTGTTCCACCGTCCAAGGATATTCCCGAGAGTTTTCCTGAATCAATCATCCAGGCACGTCTGGCGAGTCAATTACTAGAGGCCTAATGAAGTTCAGTCTCACGGAATCAACTGTTTGGGCCTCATTTGGTTTTCCGAAACCAACAAATTAGCCCCCTCCTCAACGATTGAAGATAGAAGGAGACAGTTGATCGATAAAAAAAATCACTGAATAAACCTAGATGAAATAGATGAGTGTCTGGGGTTTCTTCCGACGGTGGAAGACATTACACTTCGTTGAGTAACTGTCGTTCGTTTGAATTCGGCAGACAGCGCGAAGTGTGCTACCCTGTGCCGTTCTGCTTCCTTCATTGGATGCTTAAAGCTGAAAAGTCAAATCGACGACGGAACGGTTATTCGCGTACCGGGGAAACGTCAGTAGTAACGAGATCTCAAGTAAATTGTCTGAAAAAGCTCCCTTTGGGGTTCTTGGGTCACTTTCAGCTGCTGGGTTAACGCAGCAGTGTGTCGAACTTTTGGGTCAAAGATCGAGACACCGAGTTCCTTTTCTATGAAAAATCATGGTAACATCAGTTTTTCTCATACTGGGACCATGCAGGTTGTCAAGGATTTTTGTAACTCGCGAGGTTTGTCGGAAGATATCATTAACGGGGCGGCAGGAAATAAACTGATCGCAATGCTTAAACCTAAATGTTTGCTCCACTTCGTATCTTATGTACAATCTCAGACCCGTGCCTCGCGGTTCACGTCCTAGATGATCTTGTTTCAAATGTTGGCATCAGGATTTCTTTGAGCATAAGAACAGAGCATTCATCGTTAGGCTGTATCCTAGTCAACGGTCGTTTATGTTCAGCTCGGCTGGAGGTCTTTGTACGTGTTGACAGAGATCTACTGAAACGTTGTTAGCCGTTTGGCGTATGTGCCCGCTGACTGCCTCTCTTCTGAAACCGTATCGGGACATGTTGGTTTCATGACTCAAGTGGTCTGTTTAGTTTGCACTGAAAGACATCGAAGGCTCATTCACTGTGTCAGCTGAAGGAACCGGGGATGGCGATCGCCCCATTCCGCTCTGTTCGGAGTCTACAATTTTGAGGAAATATCGGCCCACTTGGTTCTGTCATTCACAGCGTTGGACTCAGAGTGACCAAATTGCCATTGGTCACTGTTGGCGTGAGTCAGTCTAAGGTTGTTGATCATTCTGACCCATTCATGTGGACCCAGATCACGCATTGGTCTTTGTTAGCTTTTGTTTACGGCCACTACATGATTACATCAACACCAAAGCCACCCGTTCTGCAAGGCTCCTTCTGTGTGACGGTCGCAGACTTCAATTCCAGTCAGGACTTCGAACTGTGGTGATCGTCACAAAGAAATGACCATGGTCCGAGCGAACGTTTGGATCAAATTAAGTGTGTCATACGCACAACGCCAGACCAAAGCAAGACTCCAAACCATACGGGCATCAGGAACCATGCATATTCTCCATTTCAGTCGTTCTGTCGGATGTCCACAAATCCGTTCTTTCGGAAACCTCATGCATTTAGATGCACGAATCCCTGGTACATCAGCTGACCAGAAACCTGAGAAATTCCAGCGAGCAATGGTGAATAGGGGAATTTGGCGAAATGGAATTGGTTCCAATTGTCAACAACAGCCGCAGCCATTACGACTGATTAGGAAAACGGGTCCACCATAAACCGAATGTAAGTGAGGCTGTCATGGTGTCCGACAGCTCACTGATCCATTTTCATCAGTGTTATCTTTTTACTTCCCTTATTAATAAAATAACAATGTACATCGTTTTTCAGGATAGGGGCCGCGGCCAACAGAGGGCTGCCAAGTAGAGAGTTTGGCCGGTGATGGGACGATTCGAACTCAATGTTGGGAAGAGCATTTCACAAAACAGTCGATAATGGATCTTCCGCCTATGCCTGTAAGTCAAACACTATAGATGGATACCAATCGTCTGTCAGAAACAGTCCCATTTGAGAGCATGCGCTGCAAAACCAGACAAATTATTCCCATCCGTTTTCGACGAAGATGTCAAAGTTTCGGTATTTCAGTCCAAAAACATCCTGATAACCTAGGCATACCTTTGCAATCCACCAACGGCTGCAGTTCAAAACGCTCGGATTACTTTATCTCTGGGACAACAAAAAATTCACCTTAACTAAAACTGTAATAAACGACCGCCATCATCCAGAAAACTTTGAGAATTGAAACGGACAATACGTATATCGGTTAATTCAGAAGCCTCTAAACGATGTTTTAGCAAAACTAAATGGCAGAACCTTTAAAAAAAGGTTATTCATGGAGATCAAGACTACACCAACGAAAACACTAAAAAACATGTTTCGGTACAAATCATCACATGATGCACCACTCAGTATCTCGTTCCTACACGTATCCTACACGTACCACATTTTCATTGTCAAGTAGCACTGACCATCCGACTGGACTGGACTACTAGGTTGCTTCAGCAGCTAAAACCGTAGCGCTTTGTCAGTGTGGGAAGATGATACTCAAGGGACACCGGTTCTGACTGGGCTGCACAGTTCTAAATCCCAGAGATGCCGGTCACTTAAGTGGGAGACAGCAATTTGCTGTCGCCCGGCTCGTTACCATATTTGGCCTAGTAAGACTATGTGGTTCTGTCTCACTCAAAGCTCCAGGGTCATGGGTGCCCATCCGACCCCACCTCCCCACACACACACTTCGTACACTGGGTCGTAGTGGCTATGGGATATGCCTCCTCTTCATGCAACAGAAAGCCGAGGGTAGTGTTTTCCCTGTCGGGATATTTTGCAGATCTTACCGTGTACAGCCAATGAAGACGATCCGTGCCGCTTAATTCAACCTGTTCGGAACAAATTCTTCCTGAATATGAACCACAGCCTTTCCCTATTATTTCCAACACCGACGGTTGTTCTGTACAGACGATTTCGTTGCCGATTGAAGCAAACTAAGACGACAACGGTTACGGCGCTGACTGCGAAAACTGACGGGAGCCTTCTGGTTTTGATCAAATCATGGGCTCCATCACAGCACAACAATTAAACAGAGTTCAAGCTGTCTTATTTCACCGCAACTAAAAGTTACCACTAAAATCCCTAATTACCGACATTTATATGGATTAATAGGATCAGTTTCGAGTTTTCTTATTCAGCAACTGGTGAGGGATGACCAAAATGACAGGAATTAACAAAACCATCCAACTTAATGGAATTTTGTTGTTAGAACTGGAACTGCTCAACCTAGGCCAAGGTGAATGAACGGTCCACAAGTTACAGTCAAAGTTAACATCCACAAAGTGCAGTTTCAGGATAACACAAATGAAACTGCATGAAGTCATATTCCTATGCACATCAAGCCAAAATTTACTCACCGATTACGTTATGCAGGAAACCGCAATCCCACAAATCGTTAAGAAACTTCTGCACGACTTCACTGCTTTCTTCCGAGAGTGACGAGGACCACGCCCGCCCGCCGCGTAACTGGATGATCGTTCTCAGTGCATCGATAATAGCTGACTGGCTTTCAAGGTAAAGCAGAACTGCCAAACATCCCCTGGAATAACCCTTGTACGATGACAACTGACTCTCAGCTAAGGAAACTTATTAAGTGGAATAAACATTACCTGTTAAGAGTAAGTCTACCATAAGAAGTTCATTGGCGTCAAATAGGTCACTAAGAGCTATGACCTCATCAGTGAAATCCTGAGAAAGTGTGACTTTTTGTTGCACATACGGCAAGGATATTGGCTCTCTGACTGATTTACTGACCGCTTCTCTATGGTTTGGGTCTTTCCCCTTAAAAATTATTTGTGTTTGAACGGGACTTACCAAAGGTTTGAGTGGGAAAAGAAACAAGTCCTTGTGTTTTTCCAGCGCTGTTTCAAGCTCCAAAAGTCTACTTTCCGTTCCATTCCTAAGAACATCCGTCACCAGCTGCTGTAAAGACCTGCAGGTGGACCACATGGGGCAATGTAACGCAACCTGCAGTTAATTTGAAAATCCGGTTCCAGTTCCAGTTAGGTTGCAGGACTATACGGCGAAATACCTGATCGTCCAGATTCTTGCACCGAGAGATCCTTGAGTCAGACGGTGCTTCGACAACAGAAGAAAGCGCTGCCGCGACTCCTTTTATTTCAGTTCAATTCAGTTTCCACAGGACAAGTTTTGGCCCGCGCCATTCGAGTGTCCAGAATTCATTCGATGGTATGCGCACACGTTCGGCACCCACCTCCTTCAGGTTCATTGCAATAGGTCTCGCTAAAAGAAGCAGAAAACGGAATTCCTCACCTCGCCCTGGCGGTGAGATATTGCGGGTTTGGTTCACTTGGCACAGGACAAAAGTGGCCGCAACGCTCGAACGAGGGTCCAAATTGGTGTTCCCGGCGATTTTCCTTGGCTTCTAACACTGGTCGGGAGTCGAATCTTTCTGTTTCACGGAAGACAGATTTTGGCATAATAGCATGCTCTTACATACAGGCATATTTACACGTTGTACCCAAACATAAAAGGCGGAAACAAGAAGACCGGGTGCCCCGCCTCCGTTTACATTCTCAGATCCAGGAATACCATACTCCAGCATGAATCTAGAGGCCGTTCGAAAAGTTCCGCTGACGTGCAACGAGCACCACTCTTAGGGGATCTGTTTCAGAGCGGCCCAACCCGGTTCATGGAAAACCGGGATTTCAGTTCTAGCCTACATGGACTTCTCTGTATCTTCAGGTTTTGTACCTCTGTGCCACCCATGGCGGCAAACTCAGCAAGATCGCTACCCGCTATGACTGCTGGGCCTTTCGCAATCATGATGGTCTGTGTTAGGTCTGTGTTTCATCGAGTACACACCCAGTTCCTGAAGTCCATTTACATAAATATTTTCCTACTGCTCAGCCCCATTCTCGTTTCCAGGCGTTGAATCTTCCCTATACAATCGATATTTCCGCAGTATTATGGAGCCCAGATTGTGCACAGTACATTAGATGGCGTATTAGCACTTTGTGTAAGGGCGGAAACGCTTGAGTACATGATATTGTTGCACGAAGTTTGGTCAGTACTCCTCTGGTCTTTCTGGATGCCACCTGCTCCGCTTAAACGGCTGAAAGTCATGCCTGGGGATAATCTCCAATCCTTGATCTCTTACACGATGCACAATGGTCCATTGCTGGCTTGGTTTACGTTTGCAATCAACAGATGGCATTTGTGAATATTTAGTGGTCGATCCCAGACGGTCGCAAGCCTTTCCAGTTCAAATCACTCAATTGACATCTATCCAACGCTTTACCTCATACTGCCTCACCGCGGGACAAACGACTTTACACTTTGGCTCCGAAGCCTGACTAAAAAAACCCGCTGCGCATTCTTACCATGTTCCCAGACAGTAGGTACCGTATTTTACGACCCTGTCACAGAAGAAGCGCTGCCTAACCAGCAGCTTAGATCTTGTTTTTTGCTACAAAAGCCATCTGGGCTAAGACCCGAAAAGCCATTCACAATTTTAAAGGTCTCCATTAAGTAACCTATGTGTCTCCCTCCAACGAAAAAGGGTTCGAATCATACAGTCCTTGATCATATGACTTTCTGCTTTGCCGCTCGCGCATTCTTGCGGCTAATTGCTGCACCCATTTGAGGCGAGCGGCGCCCTTTTAAAGAAGGCGACCAAATTTGCACAAGGTATTCCAGATGAGCTCCTACCATGGTCTTTTACAGTGGCATAAAACGTCTCCGATTTACGGCAGGACCAGACTGACTGCAATCTAACTATATCATCTCTGGCTTTTCGGACTCTCTCAGTACATTGCTGCAATTATTTAAAATCTGACAGGCTCTTCGCTCTGCTAACCGCACTCACAGCAGCCAGTCCCTGATCATGTGATATTGTGATGCTTTCCGTGCTTCGGGATAACAACTGGCTTTTGATGATGTTTAGGGGAAAGTGCCAACTGTCAGCCAATCTGAGACAACCCCTGATTTGTTGCTAACGTCTCCTCTACCCCAAGACCTCAACACTTCGAAATTGTCGGCAAATAAAAAGCTTGGTGATTTTAGGGCCGGATTTGTACCATTTTTGAGTGCATGAACAGGAATGTCCCTAACACCGACCTTTGCCTAACGCCGTTCGTGACACCAAACTCAGGTAGTCACCTACCTCCTATGCTGACGTAAAATGTCCTCCTAGCAATGATATGCCTGCCGTCGGACACCAGAAGGCTTTAACTTAACTAGAAGCAAGCGACGATTAATTGAATCGAATGCCTTGCTGAAGTCAAGATAAAAATTTCAACCTCCTTACCTCCAGCCGTTCTTCGAGTAGCTTCATCCAAGAGATACATGGTGTTGGTGATGCATGACCTATTTTTTTATGAAGCCCTGCCAAGCTGGGCATATGTTGATTGCTCATCTAGATAGTGCGGAATGGGTTCCCGGATTTACTTTCCCATCACCCTGCTAAGAACGCTCTTGATGCTGGATGGCCTGAGGTTACCATGACCGAGTTTGAGCCTTCCTTATGCACAGGTACAACTACTGCACCGCTCCAATCCTGTGTGCCTCACCTTGACCGATGATATACTTGAGTAGCTGATGCATCGGCCCATGGATGATACCAACTAGTGGATTCAACGAGACAAAACAGATGCCATACTTGCCTTTTTTCAACCACTTCAGGGGTCGACTTACTTTCTTCTCCGTTATCTACAGGTGTCCGACGATCTGCTTTGGAGTATCTGGCACAAATTCGTTGGGACCCCATGCAAACGCTCTGGACGCTTCCCTCGTAGTACAGGGAGAATATGATGGAACAACTTAGTCAGTAACCCAGACGTTAATCACTGGGTACGAGGGTGGGTATTAGAGTTCAATAATTTGAAGAGGCGCTGAATGCGAATTGATTAGGGTGGTTGGGATATGTTTTGGGAATGCCACTGGAACGCCTGCCTCAGCGTATTCTGATCTCCCGGGCACGTGGTGGTTGGATGAATAGTCGAAGTCGTCAGTCAGCAAAAGGGTATGAAAAACTTAAGGAGTGTGCTGGATCGTGTAAGGGCAGTTAAACTATCGCATTGGAACCTGCGAGATCTTCTTATGCGTCGTCGCCGTCAGCGGATTTCTTGGAATTGATTTCCTTACTGTTTCTTTATTTTTTACTTTTTGCCTCAGTTGTTCTTCTTAAGGATGATGTTACAAATGACCTACTGAACCTATGGTACGTTGTTGCAAAATTATTCCTTGTATAGTCTGAACTAAACTGAGTTAAATGTATGTTACGAATAATGTTTTCATTGCCGAAATAAAATTCACTGAACGAATTCATGTTCAATCACTCCAACTACCCCTGCTGCGATCCGGGAATGCCAGTCCACCTCCACGTGCCCTCGATTGTGGTCCTTCATGTGTAACAGAAGTAGTTAGTCCGTGCGCGTTCCACTCCTTTTTTCCCAAGCACATCAAAACGAAGTCCTTGATTAATTAATTAATTATTGGTTCAGGTGGTTCACAAATATTTTTCATCTTGTTTGAGCATATTCAAACTGAAAAATTTCTTTTCTGCCGGTTTTATATTTTCGCGTACATTTTCTGTTATCTGTATGCTACTTCCACGATTAGGGTGTCACTATTCATTATGTATTTTGCATCCGAAGGTGTAACCACAGGCACTGAAAATACTAGTTGTTTGCCTTCAATATGGTGGTAGGTTTGGTTTCCCGAAAACAATTTAGTTGCAAATCTAGTGGCAGCGTGTAGCTTGATTGCCGGTGATGATTCGGAGAATTAGGCGTTCACCACGTCGAAGGTGAGGTTCGAATTTCAGCTTCGCCGGTCACTGGTAGTGGAGGAAAGCACGCTGTCGCCTGACGTACCATCATATCTGACCCACTGAGACCTTACGTAGTTCCACTTCACTCCGAGTTTTTTAGTAGTGATTGCGGTTTTCCTCACTGCTGCAACAACCGATATCAAAATCGTGAAGCATACCAGTCCTCAACATTCATGGTTCAAGCATGTAAAGAATATTTTCAGGATTAGCTCACGGAATTACTAATCATGCGGCTGCAACGCTGAACTCACTATTAGGAAGCCATGGCCTTCTCTCTTTCGCTAGTGAGCTGGGCTAGCTGTTCGTATTTCGCGCCGCTTATTGTTCCGTGTGGCTGCTCGTTTGAGGGAGCAGCAGTTCTGTCCCATTCGTTGTGCGACTACGGGCTTTGAGTCTTGAGCCGGAACATTTTGTCTCCAATCTGTGTGTGTGTGTGTGTGTGTGTGTGTTCTTGTCCTACTATACCACAGGCTGTGTTCGCTCCTGTGATATCGTGCGTCGCGGGTACTTGTGTCTTGTGCTTCAGTGTGTGTATAGACCAACCAAACTCGGCAACGTAACATATCCATGTTGATTAAGTTCAGTAACCTGTTAGGAATCTGCCCGGCTAACGCACTGGCTACGGCGTTCGACTTACAATGGTTCATCCCGGGATCCCGTCCCTGTTCGTCCGCGGTATTCAAACACTATCAGTGATTCCTAACGAGGATGAGACAGGCGTACAGCACTCCTCTTGCCTCTTAATAGTGAAGTGGATGCATAATGAATAAGTTTGTGTAATACCTACTCTCTTGTCACCCATGTCCAGAAAACCAGCTCGCACTGCGATAAGGTCGGTACTCCTATATTATCATTCTTATCTAATGGAATCAGATATTTCCCTTCCATTGTTGTCGTTCAGATTCGTTCAAATCGCAGTCTGGTGCACGACCCTCTCTCTGCTCTTCCGGAGGAAGAGCGTCAGGGGTTATCCAAAGCTGAAATCAACTATGTGTAAGTTATTCATTTATTCGCGTTTGCAGCCGATCTTGCGCTAACCCGTCAGCTTTATTAACCGGTTAACCTAGACAACAAAGGACCTGAATCGAATGATTTCCGATCGAGTACATGTTTTGTATTTATCATACTCGCCCCTCTTGGTTTCGGTCTAGTTAGTGTGCGTTCATTTCGTCATCTGTTCGCTTCTCCAAGGTAAGTTAGTCGGTGAGAGCCTTGGAGGGAAGTTAGCTGCAGCCAAAAAGTTGTGGTCATTACACGATGCCCCATTTCCGGCTAACGTAGCGTAAACCCTATCCTCCTCCAAAGCATTATTCAAATGTGGTTGAGATTTGCAGAGTTGAGTCTGCTGGTCCTGCACTAAATGTTCGCATTTTCCAAATTAGGCAAGGATTGGCTGAACGGGTCATGACAACCCCCCGAAGTAGTTACAAGTCCCTGTACGTTATTGGAAAGCCGATAGAAGTGGCAAATCCAGTGGCTAGGAAAAAGTGTCCGGTGAAATTGGGGATGCAGGTCGTTTGGAATTCTCCCAGTTGGGTTCATGTGAACCGTTCATCATTTGATGAGAGCGGCATTCATTCAGGATGTCACAGTTAGATTCGGTTTAAGAAAAAAACTTAATCATCACGTGGACTGCATATCCATCCATCTGTCACAACGGCCTAAGCAATAACAACTACATCAATGAAACATACTGTTGTTCGAAAATATTTGGACGAATACTGTGATGCGTATCTGCGTCTTCATGCACGAAAGGAAGTGCCGTCAGTTTGGACGGGTAGCAACGATATTTACATATATATATATATATATATTCAAGAGGATCAGGTTTAAAAATGACTATTCTTGTATTACTTTCTGGGCAAGGGGGAGGTGGTGGGGAGTAAGCAGCCAAGTAACGACTTACCACCAGCCAAATATATCGGAAGTAATCTGTTGTAGAATAATTGACGGAGATTTTTCCGAAGGTAAAGCACGCCTTTTCTGAATATACAACAAGGATTTTTAAAGACGCAGATGTTATAGATGAATTGGTTGAAGAGAAGAATATTTATGAGATGGCTCCCTACTCAAAATAGCAACAAGGGAGTGACCAAGATAGTCTTACCATAGTTAAATGCAAACTATTGAGGATTTAGAAATGAGTCTGCAGTGAGTCGCCAGAAGAGTAATCACTCAAATGCCTGGTGGAAGGAATACAAAACGCAACTTTATCCAGTAATCCGATGACCAATTCAGAGGGTGATCGTATTCAGGCTATCAATAAAGCGGAAGCATGCTGCTGGGTGTTGTGAAAAGACTGCACTAAAATCGGATTAAAATTTCGACATTTGCGCATGTGATGTTTTATTGGGGGAAGTTTGATTGCATGTCAATCAGAATAACGAGGCTCAGCCACTCGACCGTGGTACGTATTTCTCATGGATGAACTAATTTGTTTTGACTGATTTGTTCGTCGAGAAACCATTGTTACCAGATAAACCCGACGGAGGACGTCAAAGTCCATTCCGTTGGGCTTGGAGCCCCAATCTATCGTCTGCTTGGATCATGTTCCTTTCAATTCATTTTGTTCAATCGTTGACTTTGCAATGAAGTGCCTCACTTTTGGTTGTTGGCTCGCAGCATCGAATACCAGGGAAAAAAAGACAAAAGGCCGTCAAAACGAAGGACTATAGAAAAGCAGAAACGTTTCGAATTCACAAACGTCAGTGGCTACAGCATTTGGGAGTATCGCTCGTGATATTCAACAATGACTTCAGGTTTCTCTTGAACCTCATCGCGGTAAACAAACAAGATCTATTCGGTACAGTCCACTGGTTAGTACTTATACACATTGCCCTAGTTGACCCATCGTTCAACCATCACTTTCCCCGAAGAACAGTGTGTACCGAGGGAGCTGATCTGCGGGTATGTGTAATACATACCCCTAAACACATTAACCTATTCAGACTCGATGCCTTTTCTGATGGTTGAGTTCCGTAACCCATTACATTAATGCTAACCTCAGAGTTGCTAACAAAATTCTCCCACAATACTCTACCAGTACCACGCAGGCAGCAGCGTTCAGACGCTGGCGGTCCTCAATTATGTACTCATCTGCCTTGCTTTTGAGCCGTATAGCATGACCGATCTTGCTGCTCCAAAGTAGACTCGAGTTTTGATGGATAATCGAGTGTCGCGCAGATACCTCGAATTGATGGATGCCAATCGAGCCTTTTGTATAGGCGAAGATCCTTCATCCGATGTATGATCACCTGGCGAGACGCGGCTACTCGATTCGGGTTCGCGTGTGGGCTAATCGAGTCCTGCAATAGCATTTTCCACATTGAAAATGCAAAAAACATCCGAAACATTGCTGCGCTGTCAGTCAGACGGTCGAGAAAAATGCACAACTTACCTGGGTCTTCACTGAGAAGCAGGACGTCATCCACATATTCTAAGTTATGAAGTGCGAGAAAATATCAGTTTTGGTGTTCTCACATGAGAATGGGGCTATCTCCATTGATGTCTTCATTACAAATTTGTGGAAGAAGGGTAAAGAAGGACAAGCTCGACGAACTCGGGTGAAAGGTAGCCGTAAGCACGAACTCGGTTTCGATCGTTCGATTGCAAAAATTGGGTGGTGAAATGGATTTTTCTGGCACGCTGTTCAGTGAGAGACAGAGCTCCAGAATTGCGCGAACGATTGTGTCGAATGCGGCTCTCAGATCAAGAAAGATTTGGGTCATGGGTCCATGGGAAGGTTTGTTCGTGTTCCAAGATCAGTCGCAAAGTGCATATTTGGCCAACACAACCTTGACTGGATCGAAAACCGGTTTGATTCTCCCTTTGCAAGCACCGGGCGTCTGATGGTTTGCATGCTTCAAGACTAATTCTTCTGCGATTTTCACATAAAGATCTATCATTTTTATTGTAAATCAGTACGATCACATATGCACATCAGTCCCTAGGAATCTGGTCATTTGTCTAATGGCCTAACGGCTTGTCAAGATATTTCCTGCGAACCTCAGGAGAGGGAGCAGCTCAAGTTGTAGGTCAATGGCGTGTGGGACTAGTCTTAATTGAGAAGGCTGAAGCGGCCCTTTTATGCTGAATTTGTAATAAGCCCAACTAGTTTGTCGTTTCGGCATATGCTCCAACAGATTGTAGCTCTGGTTTGTAAAAGATCGAGTTTTATGACATACTCGTCATTCTTGTTCGGAGGAGTAAAGGCTCGGACATTGTAGTGATGCACAAGTTAGAAAACTTGTTGCGTCGGAAGCTTGTTTGGATGGGCGCTGCGCCGTGCCCGCTCAACGTACAGGTAACGGGAACAGCCTTCTCCAACTCTGCCTAGGTAATCGTTCATTCTTGTACGAATTTCCGACACAGATCGCGTCGCGCAGAGACGTGGCGTTCTACCTCGACGGGCACTCGACCTTATTGCAGTAAGCTACCGTTGGCGTGGTTCTGTCCAGAACCGTAAATTGTACTGGTCCACATACGTAGAATCGGACCCTTTGCTAGTTCTAATACGATTTTTTGGCAGAGGGAAAATCCGGTCGACCGCATAACGTCTGTCCGATTCAGATATTTGCAACAAAGGAAACTATCAGACGAGTTAAGAATCCCAACCTACATCACCAGGTTTCGCCTACGATCCTTGTCCCAACGTCCATCTAAACCACTGGCGAGAATCACTAAGCCTAATGGAGGAAAAATACCACCTCCCTAACCATAAGGGGCTGAATAAGATGGTACGACAGCTACAGCTTCAATTAACGGTAAGCTTTAAGAAAGACCATGAAAACTGGTGGGCCAAGATGGCCGAAGAAATGGAAGTAGCAGCTGCTTAAGTTAACAGTCAGAGTCTATGTGCGATACCGGTGGGCGGCAAACCTAGGTTAAGGAAATCCTCTTCGATAAAAATGGAGAGCTCATTCATGGCAGATAACTGAGACTCCACCGTTGGGCTGAACACTTCAAGGAGCAGCTTAGCCGGGCGCATGCTAATGTAGTTACTCCGATGACCATAGCTGCTTATCCTCGGAGGCGTCTCTTGACTCGCCAACGGAAGTGGAAGTAGAGTTGAATACTCGACTGCTGAATAGGAGGAAAACAGCTGGCCCCAACGAACGTCTCTCAGTCCTTTTTAAACAGGGCGGATAATCCCTGCTAAAAACACTGACCTTCTTGCTTCCTGATATTTAAGACGAGAAACTTATTCGATCTTTGTTGTTGGACTCATCTTCATGAATAAGACACAGAGTTGCCGTAGTAATACTCGTGGGATTAGCCTAATTCTAATAGTCACTAAAGTGTTAGCTTCGATAATGGCTCGCCGCTTGACACGGGTTGCGCCTGCGAACAGCATGCCTTATTTCGTCTTGGTCTAGTGGTATGCCAGCAAAGTTCGTGAATCTGTTGCAAACATTATACTGGCATACCTGTGGTTGCGTGAGAGTATATGAGGCACTGTCAGGTTCAGTAGCTGGCTTCAAAAAGGATGTCCCACCTCTCCATTTCTGATCATATTCGTCATGGACGAGATGATGGCAGATGATTTAGGAGGTTTCCATGATGTAGGAGTCGAACTGGGAAATGGAGGGAAGCTATGCGACCTGGATTGCGCATTGACTTCGTGTGCCTATTCGAATCCGCGGACGGTGCATAACATGCACTAGACAGACTCTCGAGGTCTGTAGCTCGGTTCGTCATGTGTTTTGCACCTTCGAAGTGTAAAGTGCTGTTACAGGACTGGACGACAATAGTCCGGAACTTGATACTCGATAGAGAGGAACTAACGATTGTGGGCCGTTTCACTTACTTTGGTAGCTACGTTAGGAAGGATAGTACCACGGTAGTCGAGGAGAGCACACGTATATCCAAGGCTCGAGCGACATACACGGGATTGAAACATTTGTGGCATCGGTCTTACATTTCACTGAATTTGAAAGATTGCTTTTACTGTGCGGCAGGGCGTCCAGTATGGTTGGGAGACATGCAGTATGCATTTCGGGGATGCTTGTCACTTGGAGGTTTTCGATCACCGGTGTCTCCGTAGTGTTGGTAAGATTGAATGGAGTAACCGGGTGAGTAACTTGGAAGGTAGGGAACATCTTATCTCATCGTATGAAGTTTGGTGGACTTCGTTGGTTGGGTCGCGTGTTTTGTTTGGTGAACACTCTTCTACCATACCATGCCATATTTTCGTTCCTCTCAAGCAGTGGAAGAAGCCACGTGTTGGTCAATAGATGACGTGGATGGCAGTGTGGAATGAGGAGACATGCAGTAAACTTAGGTAAAGTAGATGTCTTACGCCTTCGTGTTTGGGGTCCGAATGATCCGTCAGCTAGTTAGCTGGATACGCTGAAGGATATGACAGTGAACCGTGAACAGTAGCGATCGTGTCGTCAATTGCTGTCGAATCAGAATGATTGAAGAATTACGTTTGTAGGACGTGTTGACCAATGTAGCATTCTTTTCTTTTTTCGCCTGTGTGGGTCCGCTTCCTGTCTCCCTTGCATATTCTCTGTCTGTATAGCAACATGCAACTGTGGAAGAAAAGCAGCGTTTGGTGTTTTTTCTTGTTGTTTTACACTGATTGCGGTTGATGATGACAAAGCGAAAAATGCAGTGGCGCTCTGCTCCAGTTGCTGCCTGCTGTTGGTCGTCATATGGGTTTGCGCTTCTTTAAGGTACTTGAAGTTTGGTCGGATTTTGCAGTACATCTCCATGGGTTAAATTCTTTCCATTGTTTTTAATGTTATAATTTTACTTGTGTTTTCTTTGCAACGAAATTCTGGAGAATGTGGTTCGAAATCATAATCAGAGATTTAAAAAATTCCGTAAACTTGTTGTTGAGCTGTTCTAAAGCACCATCGCATCATATCTCGCTTTAACCAGGAGTGTCGAATACGGACAACAATGAGGTTTATCTGCATCTTTCATGTGACGGATTTTCGATCATCAAATGAATCTGAAAAAACTTTGTGCGTGAAGATATCATTTAAATTTACTTTTCGTAATCCTTTTTTGCAGTAATGCTGTCTAAATAATACAGACAAAGTTGAGCTAATCTTGTTACTCGATGTCTCGGTAGTATTGGCAACTCAGTCTACTGGATTTATCATAAGTTTCTTCGATCAGCACTTTAAATAATTCGAGTTTGTAGACCCAGATTGTCGCAGAGCTCCCACACACTGCGATGTAAGTCAACTTAACTGCTTTCTTAAACTGCCCCTTGCTCCATGCCAAATCCAATAATTGACGCAACACATTCCGTTTTTGGGTTATACATGGAACATCAACAATCTCCCTCCCATCGATACCATGTGGGTGCCACAAGTGTCACAGGTTCGCGAAGGCTGCTCTGGCTTTCGCGGTTCGTGATGTGATTTACTCCCCAACACCACCAGTTGCAGTCAGACTTATGGGGTACTTGAACCCGTTGACTTCCCCCGATTGATCATCACGAAGGGTTAGTGCAGGTACAGGCTTCCACCGGTCTTGATGAAGTACCTTGAAAGTACGAAAGACATCATTTCTGGTACCTGAATCGCCAAGCGGTCCTACGTGTGTTGCCTTGGCTCTAGGTTGTTACTCAGCAAAGCGATGTCGCCGACATACTCTGTTTCATATGCTAGATCGGATAAATCGTTCTGTGGAATATCCTGAATGAGAAATTTGAACAGCAATGGGGATATAGAGCATATCTGTCGCGCTCCGCTGGGGACGGCGAAAGGTGGCAGAGGCTCGCCACAACCTGCGAAAGGTGACGAACGCTACTAGCATTTGGTTGTCATTCGTTGTTGTTAGCGCGGTCACCGCGCGAGCTCTGCTTAAAGACTGGGATAACAACGACACTCCATTCCCTCTTACGAAGAGAAATCTTTCGCAGAATGCCTAACTTCTGAGAACAACTTGAATTTCTTTAACCAGTTCAATTCTCCGATCCTTACATCGAACTGGGAGAGGGCAGTCGGAGACCTTTGGTTTGTAATGTGCTGGAGCTTGATTTTCCTTGCGCCCCTCGGCCTCAGAAAGCCGATTTATGGAAAGAAGCATATTGAGATGTTATTTATTCAAGAAAGCAATCAAATGGTCAGTGTAGAATCACGATGCCGGACCTTCGAGGCACTGTGTGAACCAACATTTGGAGTCGCGATGGTATAAAATAGGAGTTAGATTTCTTTATTTTTTTGGCAGTCTGACACATTTGCCTAGTCCAAAGACTCCATGAAACTGCGGTAATTTGGACTGACCATGACTTGGTTGTTCACGAAAGTACATCTGCTTCCATTTTTGTTGAAAAGTCCGCAGTATTCAACAAACACGATTTAATCAAAATCTTGATGTCAGCGTATAGATACTGTAATTGACAACTCACAGCGAAATGTTGGGATTTCTCATTGATAATCTTTAGGAATATCCAGAATCAGGGTTCGGAATTACCAATGCAGCATGGAAATAAGATAAAACCGTCACGGGAAAGATATTGGAGTGAGAAGCTAATAAGACATCCCCTCTCGACTTCGTGATAGCAAAGGCATCTTTTTCAACTAAGACTGTTGTTCGTACCACGTCACTGTAAACTCCAAGTTTGTGGTTTCTGCTCTCCCCCTCAATGCTTTGGGCCCCACAAGCTACGAAGCCTGTTCCTCCCACTGCATCCATCCTTGAGACATGTAACGAAAAAGCGACAGAACTGTGCCCTCTTAAGTTCCTAATTTTTTGTGGACAAAATAAGTCTATGGTAAACCGAGTGAACCCTGTGATTGCTAACATCAAAAGTAGTGGTTTCCCGTCACAAATCTGGACGGCAAAGCCAAAAATATTGTGCTCTGGTGGAATGTATGAATAATTTTCCCCTAAACTGACTTCAGCGACACCGGACCGCCATATTTCAAACAAGGACGCATAAGGTCACACGATAAACGGGGAAATTTTCCAGTTTTCCAGTGTCTCATCGTGGAAGCAAGTTTTCCGCATGGATGCCCTCATAAATGTACGAGTTTGGTGAAGTAGCTAATTTTGCAGATAAGCGTAATGTGGCATTGTTTTCACGTAATCAACAGTCACCCCACGTAATGGCTCGTCCTATTATTTGTTATTCTTTATGTCGTTTGCACGCGATCCTTGTTACGAAGAGATAGAATCTTAAAAAATTAGTCATGGTGGCATTTTGTAAGATTGCCGCAGAGTTTCAAGTTCCAGTGAAATTAAAATAAGAAAATCTTCAATCGCACCCGTGGATTGTTAGGCGCCGCTGAAGTTTCGTAACCTTATTGAAACCACTGATGTATTTAATCTGTCTGATACTCTGGTTGCTACCTATAGTTTGCTTTTAACTTGATTTATATTGTGCTATGAAGTGACTCCGTTGCACGTTATCTTGATGCTTCTCCTGGTACGTGCTTGCGAAGTACTGTTTGAGACTTGGTTTCTCGGAAAAACCATTCCAAAAATGATCGAATTTGCGGGTCATATAATTTCTGTTTGACACAGACCGTAACTACGAATTCGTGTCTCATGGTCGTCCTCATGGGAAAATCGGTAATTTCGCCGAGCTCATAAGCTGGTCACTTAAACCAAAGGTGAACTGGATTCATACTGATTGTGTGATACTTTGTTCCCCTACCACGATACAATCGTGGGCACTGTTGATGTCTCTTATGTTTTCCGTTCTAATTCTCAAAGTCATCTGTACCTCTTCACTATGGCATTTCTGTTTAATCTCGTGGCTGTGATTTTGCTTCTGTCTCTGTACTCACCCACGGTAGAAGTATATGATTGAGGTAATTCTCTAATTGCCGATGCACGTGCACATCTATCCGCTCGCATTATCCGATATATTATTCCCTTCTTATTCCCCACTTTTCCCACTTCTGATAGTCTATGCCTATAACTCCTCTTGGCTGGATCCCCCTGCATCATTGGCAGTGACATGTTCAGCGTTGTCTTCGGCTGTGTATTTAAAGGGTTTTTCGCGTGAAGGCATTGCAGTGCGTAGCAGGTTTGAAAAGGGTAATTTTGAGACACTGTAATTATGGCGAATTTATTTACGCGATCCAGTGGTCGAACTTGATTTGCTGTTTGAGGAATTTTTCCATGAACAATTTGCTACACTTATCTGAGCTGTCCGGATCAGCGACGGTCTCACGGTTAGACTCCATGCACTCGTGTAAGGACTTATAAGGATTTAATCGCTTCTGACACATGGTTTATATTTTTTTGCCATCCGGTAAAAACAGACGCAAGTTCCAAAGTTGGCAAGACCATAAATTACGCCTGAGCACTGAAGAAAAGGGTGCTTTAAAGGAAGCCCGAAAATCCGGAAGTCTGCATGAGTGTCTTCTGGATCGGTAAGTTGTTTACTTATTGATTTAAGACTTTTTGAACGTCTACGCTACTTATCCCTTATGTCTTCGATGTACTGTAGTATTTTACCTTTTAATGCTGACATTCAAAACATGATGGTAGCACGGTAGTGGAGATGAATACCCGTATATCCAAGGCTCGAGCGACATACACGGGATTGAAACATTTGTGGCATCGGTCTTACATTTCACTGAATTTGAAAGATTGCTTTTACTGTGCGGCAGGGCGTCCAGTATGGTTGGGAGACATGCAGTATGCATTTCGGGGATGCTTGTCACTTGGAGGTTTTCGATCACCGGTGTCTCCGTAGTGTTGGTAAGATTGAATGGAGTAACCGGGTGAGTAACTTGGAAGGTAGGGAACATCTTATCTCATCGTATGAAGTTTGGTGGACTTCGTTGGTTGGGTCGCGTGTTTTGTTTGGTGAACACTCTTCTACCATACCATGCCATATTTTCGTTCCTCTCAAGCAGTGGAAGAAGCCACGTGTTGGTCAATAGATGACGTGGATGGCAGTGTGGAATGAGGAGACATGCAGTAAACTTAGGTAAAGTAGATGTCTTACGCCTTCGTGTTTGGGGTCCGAATGATCCGTCAGCTAGTTAGCTGGATACGCTGAAGGATATGACAGTGAACCGTGAACAGTAGCGATCGTGTCGTCAATTGCTGTCGAATCAGAATGATTGAAGAATTACGTTTGTAGGACGTGTTGACCAATGTAGCATTCTTTTCTTTTTTCGCCTGTGTGGGTCCGCTTCCTGTCTCCCTTGCATATTCTCTGTCTGTATAGCAACATGCAACTGTGGAAGAAAAGCAGCGTTTGGTGTTTTTTCTTGTTGTTTTACACTGATTGCGGTTGATGATGAGCGATCAGGTAACTTGCTGAAAGCAGTCAGTATGTTTTCGGACGCTGCGCGGCTACTCACGAGTAACTAATCCTTTTTCTAACATTTGTATATCTAAGGAGTTATTTTGAGGTTTTGTGTCCTGCGTCTGGCGTTTAGACCGCATTTAATCGCCAACGTAACTCAGAATCCTTTGGAAATTTCTATCCTATGTTATGAAACACATGAATATTCTAAGTTAATAAGAAACCTTAGCGATTTTTATCGTGTCATTGCTGGACTAGACAGGCGAGCTATGGTATACTGTCCACTTGAGTCGAAGACCGTGATGGGGACTGGTTTTGAGGGAAGCTGGATGGTAAGAGAAAGCAAAAAATAAGTGAATTCAGACTTTCTATCGTTTGGATAGTCACGAAAAGCAGAAGGGGATCGGAATGGACGGAGGCTTTCTGCTTTGGATCTGATGGGAATAGCATAATAACTCATCTTATGTTGAATCATCAATTCAAAAGGACCAAACAAAGAACAGGTACAATTAACAGAAACCTCAGTGGAGCAGAGTATGAAAGTGCCCCGTTTTCCCAGGTTTCAACCATGGTAACCCTTGTTTGTAGGAACTTTTTCTGTTCACCCTTTGTTTTACTGCAACTTGTTCATGTTCACAAATGTTTTAATTACTGATTACTTTTTTTGCGTTCCTTCCAGACGTGAGAAAATGAAGTCGGATCGTTACTGTAAATAAATCTCTTGCTGTTAATCAGTCCTTCTGGTTGTACAGTCTCTTTTCATTAAATAAATTCTCTGTTTTTCGAAAATCTTCATTGGCAATAACGATTAACTGAATCATACATTATCGATCATCGGGCTTTTTGACGTTAATTAACGATTAGGATAAAAAGGTTCTTGCAAACTTCACGCCATAAATAAGTATCTTTTCGGGTATTGGCAGAGATACTGGAATCGGTTTACATACTGGCCAATCTATAGGCGGTCCTTTTTGTTGAATAGGTCTGAAATTCAAGCGTGCAACAGGACACCACCTAAGTGAGTATGGTGTATGCTATGCCATTTTTGCCAGAAGAGTTCCGTTCATCGGAACGAGATCACGTTCTGAGATTTGTACGAGTGGGATCGAACAGCGTGAGTTCGATCCTTCCGGCTGCTCGTCGTTTTTCCCATTTGGCATCCCCTCTGACTACAACTTCTTTGTTGATATTTGTGTTGTTCACTGTATCAATAACAAAAATGATATAAAAAATCAAAAAGCTGGACGTGCATTCCATGAGATGATTGTACACCGGACCTTAAACAACGATTCAGTGATTTCGATTAGATTAGACAACGAAAAATTGCACGTAGCAAAAGGCCCAGTGGTGCGCAGTATAAAAATGTCATTTTTTGCTGGAAATCAAGCATGAAGGTCAGCGGGTGATGTTGCAGTGAGGAATGGGAAAACACAACCAGCCTAAGTAAAGTAAGTGCCCCACGCCTTCATGTTCGGAATCCCCAGGACCCATAAACTATTATACTGGGGACTAAAGAATATTATTGCGAATCGTAAGCACCACTAGCCCCGTCACTTTCTGTCGAATCAAAATGGCTGGAAAAATGTGCATTTGCACATTGTACTGGACTTGGCGACAACTGCTGCGAAGGATTCCAGGCCATGTGCACTTCAGAAACGGTGGATATCCTCGACTTCAGTTACTCTGTCGGATACTGTCAGGTCCGCTCCCTCAAACGATATATATAGCGAGACGCGCACATCCTTGATACGTTAGCCAACCAGGAGCCTGAGTAATGTATAGGGAAATGGTGAAGACTGACTATCAGACATGGTTGCGACCTTTGCAGGCTAATTAGCAGTACTTGTTCACGGAAGCCAAATGTAAACCTAGCAATCAAGGAATCCGAATGATTCTTTGGGTCGTTGGGCTGAACACTTTGGGGAGCGACTTAGCTGGCCCACCGTCACATTGGACCACCGGCTTATGCCTGTAAGTGAACCAATTCAGATAGATGCCGACATTCCACTAGAAACGAAGGTCATCAGGGTGGTAGGTTCCTTAAAGGCATCTGGGACAGATGGGTTGTCTCTCGTCCTTCTTGAAGAACGGTGAGAATGTGTTAAGAAAACTGACGTAAAATGGAATAGATTCCCAGGGAATTGTGTAAGTCTGATTGAACCGATCTACGAGAAAGGTGATTGGTCCATATGTGAAAGTCATAAGGAAATTAGTTTGGTAAGTATCACATTCAAATTGCTTGCAGATGTTGTCTTCTGTTGAGTATCTGGTACCTACAAAGGACATGCGCATCAGAATCAAGCCATTTTTTGAACTGGTCGGAGTTGTATTGATCAAATATTCATTCCGCGGCAAATTCTAGAGCATAGACCCACCTTCCATAAACCAATGATCCCTGTCCTCCTTGGTCCGAAGACGGCCTTTGGGCTTGTAGACGGTGTGGTTCCCTGTCGCTGTCTTTTACCGAGTAGTGCCGGAGAAATTCATTTAATTTTCTTAGTCTGTTTGCGAACTGACGGAGTCGAGTCCGTGCTAACGGCTATCTTTCACTCGAGTTCACCGCGAGAAGTCTTGATCTTTTCAGGTCGAAATTATCCTATTATGTAAGGATGGTAGCATTGATACCTGTTCAAACAGATAATTTTCTTACTTAAAATGTGTAGACGATTTTGTGCTGCTGAGTAAAGACATCAGTAAGTTGCCAATCTCTCTTGGCTGTTTTAAGAACAGTGTAGGTATGTTTGGAATTCCTTTTGCATCTTCGAAGGGTAAAATGTTGCAGAATTGGTTTAGCTTGAAGCGAAACCTTGTCGTTGTCTGGAATAAAACTGCATATAAGGTATAGGTTTAGTTGTTTGGGTGATGGCGTCTCACCTGGTGGTCGTATATCGAGTAAAGTGTGTTCACATATACAGAAGGCTCGACTGTGGTTCGCCCATCGGAACATGTGTTGGTCGGTAGGACAGCCGGTTAGCGATCGGAGGTTGGGTATACGCGACAGCAGTGAAGTCAATACTACTCTGCTGAATACCGTTGTCTTCATAGTATAGGTAGAATATGATGGAAACATTTAGTCAAAAAGGTACTGGGTTCTATGGTCCAACAGTTAGAAGAGGAACTGAATCTGAATAGGTCAAGGTGGTTGGGGCATGTTTTGAGCATCCCACAGAGCGACCGGCTAGTTGCATGCTGTTCTTCGAAGCAGGTAGTGTCCGGGAATATAGTTGATGAGATGGGTAAAAATTTATGGAGATCTTAACTAGTGGACTGGCTTTTGTATATGCAGTTAGATTTTCGGGTTGGGGTTCACGAGATCACTGAAGCAACGGTTTGGTAATGTGGCTCAGTTCCCCAATCTGGCTTTCATGCATTCGACATGTTTCCTCTTCTCTGTAGTTCATTAACTGGTCGGGTCTCATTCGATCTTTCACCACTTATCGTTCTCTATTTTTGTGCTGACTAGACGTTGTTCTGGCATCAAAACCAGAGCACTTTGGTAAATTCTAATTGTGGAAAACTGAAACTGTACCGCCTTTGTACACCTACACTGTTGTTCTCTCTCGTCTAAGACGACATTCTCTTTTCTTCACTCATAGAAGTCCACCTCGTGTCCAACGTGTCTATTTTTATCACCACATGTAACGCTTTGAGAAGGACAGCGATCATCCGCACTCGTCTGGCTCTTCAGCACTCCGCGACGACGGCAATAAATATGGAAAGTTCCCCAGTATTTTCTTTGCCCACTCTTTGGAAATACTCATAGGCGATGTGATGTTCCAGCTCTGTTCATAACGCGGAAAATGCCAGTATTGTCGGGACAGTCTGATCAAAAATAATGTGAAATTAAACCCTTGTACCTTTCCAGCTGGTAAGTGAGATGAAGACCTTCAATCAACGGAGCTAAGTGTAGGCAAATGCTGTCTGTAGGGGCGCCTGTATTCGGTTTTGGGAACCCAAACAATCCCTAAGGCCAAGAATGTGAGATACTAGTTAGGTATTTGGAAACGCTAGTCCGCGAATTTCCTAAGCCCCCTGCTCAGTGTGCAGGAATGAGCAAAACAGATGAGGTCATATAAATTGCGTAGTAGGGTCGGCTCACGCTCTCTAAATAACAATTGCCCTCGTAAAGTGGGCCATGAGATCCCATCTAGAATATGGAGTACAAACATAAGCCTTAGATTTGGTCAGGAATCAGGCCATCTGAGAGCATGTTATCGACGAATTTCGTGCAAGATTCTGTGTCTGTCAACAGATATGAAGGTTATTTCTCCGATGATGGTGAATAAAACCACCGGTTATCACAAAGTCATGATGTAGGATTTTAAAATCTTGTTCTGGAGGACCGAGAGATAAATGGAAGCAGTCGAAGGGGACCGGAATAGCACTGGAGAATGATAAGTTGTTATGTAAAGCGACAGCCGCATTAGTTTACCAACACCGCTGAATATGTAAAGACAAGCGGATTTGGCAAAGCTAATTCTGTACCATTTATCACATTATTACGGCATTATGCCCAAACTGTTCGGAACTGTCATCCGACTGGCTAATTGAGGTCTTGCCCGCATAGTTTTGAGGTGTAGTCCATCTGCGATAGACAAATTTGTGCCTGCGTGTTGAAAAATGCCCTAATTTTGTATGCATTTTCAAGGCCTTGAGATCCTTGAACTTAACATCTAGATTAGAAATGTCTCAAGACCAGCCCAGGGGACAACATCAGAGCTACAAAATAAGGCAATGCTTGGAACCATCATCTGTGTATTGCCGTGCAATTTGCGTCCAGAAGTATACTTACCAGTTCTTGTGAAAGTAATACGTTTTTACCTAATTTTTACCGATTTCAAAATTTATCCAGATCGGGAGTTCTTGTAGAAGCCGTAATGCATTCTTCTGAAAACATTGTAGTAATCAATATGAAACCAAAAATTCGAATCATATACGCGTTCAGAACAAGTTTACCATTATCAGAACCCCCGATATCGAAACGATGCTAACAATACTCATTAACGTCTTCGACGGGATCCAATCAGCCAAGAAAATGGGAAACAACAAGAAGCTTTCTTAGCGAGACGTGCTGCTCAGACGAACTGCCAACGGAAGCCGGGAGACATCAGTGCACTGGAAACCAACTCACAGGGACCAGATACTAAGCTTTCCCAATAACTATCCAGAAGTTCACAAAATATCTTGAGTGCAAACGCTGTTTAACAAAGTAGAAACTGTGCAGAATAACGGAACTGAGTACAATGAAAGGAAAGTGCCTCTTCCAGGTGTTTTGTCAAAACGAATACCCAAAAAGCCTTGCAAGGGAAACCCAAGTTGAATGAAGGAAAAATCGATGAGAAAAATTTAACGAGGAAGTAGTGTTTTCATGCCTCAAAAATACATCTGAAATGACTTCATGGTTGCGCGAATCATAAAGAATCACGGTTGCCCCAAAACTCATCACAGTTATGAGACAACTCATTACAAAGCTTAAAAAAACTCAAAGCGGATGATAGACGTGTTATCTATAATGTCAAATGTAAGAATTGCGACAGATGCTGCATCGGTCAGCATGGAAGAAAGCATGCCACACAACTGCACGATTAATACTTGCCATAAGGTCTGAATCCCTTTTATTAACCTCCATCACGAAATTCAGGAAGCCAATACATTGATTCCACATCCTGGATAAAGTAAGCACAAACATTCAAAAGTTTTGGAAAGCTTGGTACTAGTCAGTAAATTCAATCGATAAACAGGCTAAACTGTACTAGACGTATACATCACAGAAGCGCAAGAAAACTGAATAACCCTGGATACGAGACAAAAACTTCACTCAGCTCACGTCATACAAATCCACTACAGAGTTACTGAGTTTCTGACAAAACCCAGCGAAACCAATTAAAATTTATGCTCCTGACATTATAGCCGGTCAGGTGAAAAAGTCGGAGTTAGATGGAAAGGTTAGTGTCGACTCTTCAAGATTTGAAGAATGAGGGGAATCTTCAAGATCAAGACACGTAATTCGTCAATGTTTCCATTCAAAAAGCATCTCAGAATCACGTTGCCAAAAATAATAGCCTCGGTCAAAGCTATGGGAACATTCAAGGTTGACTTATTCTGGAGGTTAAGGGCGAAGCGAGGGCGAGAGTTTCATAAATATCCCCGAGCAGAAAGGTCATTACCTTCTCACAGATCATGTTACCTCGGCTGCTCATGCCAACCTCAGCAGTCACAAAAATTTCAAAATTTGCGGATGTTTTCGACATAATACAGAAATAATGTGAAAAGCTATATGGGAACAGAGCCATCGTTGACCATAAGTAAATATGTGATGGCATTAATCTTTCGCAGAAGACCGACTATTTTCTAACACCAATTTTTCTAAAATTTGCTTTGACTCCCGATAGCGATTTTGTGACATTTGTCTGGTTGCGTTTGTTTTATCGCCCAAGAGATCGGTATGTTTCCACTCGTGCTGCACTTTCGAGAATCGCTCCGACCACTGGGAATTTCTCTGATGTGATTTACTCGCGCGTGTATTGTCGTATCGGTGCGATTTTGGCACCATGGTATATACAGTATATTGCTCGCATCTGGTTGTTGGCTCGAGTCTTCACTATTCTGTCAGCCGGGGGAACTTTGTCAGCCACGGTTTCAAAATCGGACTGAAGACACGTTCGAGGTCGCATTTTGGAGGTCTTCGAAGCATTCGTCGGAATCGCTCATCGAGAGTTGAACTCTTGGATGGATCCAACTCGTACCATATTTGTTGGAATGAGTTCAGTATTTCAGGAAGTTTCTTCTGGGGTGTCGAAATCATTGGCATTATATATATTTAGTCACAAACCGAGGTCATCTGGAAACGAGGAATCAGTAAAATCATCAATATAAGCCGCAAACAAAAGTGGGGAAGGAAAGGTACCATTTTATTGCAAATAACTTGAAGTACAGTGTAAGATACAAACCCTATGCCCACAAGATTGCAATAGTGGTAAGTCAGCAGAAAATTCGCGTAAGAACCAGTTTATTGATTCTGATTCCGAAGCGTGAAAGATTCTAGCCTTTTGGAGTTAGTGACTGGAGACTTGGAGGAGGTCCTGCCCGACACGGTGGGGTGTACTCTCCAAATCAAGCGGGAAGCTAGTCATATAAGCAACTGGTTTGGTCATTAAGAAAATTCTAACGTGCAATAGCCAAGAGCGTGAAATTTAGTCAGAAACTGACTAATCAAAGTGACTTTCTGTGTCCACATTATCATATTCTCAGATTACTTGTGCGTTGAAAAATGTCTTCGAAAGTACATTAATTTCATCTGTAAGTATGTTGGAAAGGGTCATAGGTCATGTGTAGTTGCAACCCTGCGAGGTATCTCTGTCAGACATTTTCGACACAATGTACGCAATATCTATTGGGCAACACCTGCTTCCTTGTTGACTTCTTAAACGGAAAAGATGATGGCAGGTAACTGGGGCCCGGGGATGGCACAGTGGATCAGAGTATAGTTTAGCGTACATTTTATCAGTTCGGGCAAAGGGCCGGGCTCATACCTGAGGAGTGCGTGTGAATGGTCATGCGGACGGCCTTCACAGTACGCTTTGGTGGTGCACAAAATCCTGATTGCCTTCAGTTTTGAACGGTTCCAGTAAAATAGGCGCAAAAGTTAAGGAGAATCTGCTGGTGGATGAACAAAAGTTTGATAATCTCGACGCGAATCCTGGCATTGTGTTTTGTTGCATCCGAGTAGCTTTAAGCCTTTCCACAGGATTTTGTCAGCATCTCTTGCCCGGGGGTCTTCCGGCAGACAAGGTGCCTGACCTCGGCTTTGATTAAGTAGAATAGCAATTTACGCGACCAATATCACGTGACTTATGGTTTCGGCACTTAATCCTACTTAATGGCCTATATTCGAAGGGAATTAATCCTTCATATCAGCACCATTAACACAAGACTGCCCAAATGAAAAATGGAATTCAAGGTGCCAATAAAGGGATTGACATAGATAAGAAGCAACGGACAGAGTGAAGTAAACTGAAAAATAACAGTCCGAGTGAAAATTTGAAGAGGGAAATGCGTGCGTATAAGAAACTTCGAAACTTTACCTGTTTTGACCGCAACCGCATGACTAAATTAAGTTTTGATCTCACTGGGAGGCAGCGATTGAGACTTACGCGTGAGGGAGAACGGATTAGGATAAAAGGGGATCATTGTCTAAGATTGAGTGTCGCGTGAGGGGAAGACAAAGACGTGGCAGATCAGAACATGGCGGATAGATGAATGAACAAGACCACTTTTGTTTAATGCGGAAACAATGTCATGTACTAACCGATTGAAGTTAGTTTTATTACGAAAAAAGTGAAAATGTACTTACATCATAATGGTTATAAGTTCTTGACTGAAAGATATTTAGTTAAACCAGGTGGTTAAATAGTCTACATACTTGAAGGAATAGGCAAATTATCGTCAGACTGATTTTAGCCTGCTATCTGATTTCCGTAATTACACTGCGTCTGTTTTTGCCTGCATTACTTCTTAACCTATCCGCAGAAACCGAAGGCTTCTAGGTGAGTGAAATTCATTCAAATTGCAATTTAACCAAGCCTTCTGAACACGAATCAGGCACTTGGAGAACTGTGTATATGAATCGAAGATGTGCACTAAAACAGATATTTCCGAAGTCGGCAACTAAATGTTAATGACGATCATTAACAGTACAGTCATCCTAGAAAAAGCGGTGCATTCAAAACCGGTATGCCGGGTAGAGTGCTTTCAGTTTTGGCCCAAACTAATCCTAGAAATACGCAAAAACTGACCACGACACAGATACTTCGTTTCAGCCCCAAAATGAACAGTAAATCTTGTGCACATGATCAATGTGACAAAATGATCTCATTGAAATAATAGCAAATATCCAACATAATGTTTAGAGACAAAGTGAATGTAGCAAATCCAACGGAATTACCGCGGTGCCTTTAGACGTGAAGCATTCGGATCCAGATCTTAATGGGTAAAACGGTTACCAAATCAATTTGAATTAATTATCCGTCTGCATGCTTCGTTTTTGGCCATTCATTTTTCACTAACCAGATCTGAATTAGATAGTTGGTCATAGAAACGATCGGACTCGGGCTACCTTCACAATATCATGTTTGACCAGATCGCCCTGTTTCACTTAAAGCACATCCAATGAAGATTATGAGCTTTATCTTAGTTTACACAGATCGCTGCTGAGAGCTGTTTGGTTCATTTGTTCTCATGCAGTTCTCCTGTCCCATGTGTTTGGCTGTATTTTTCAGTTTTTCCTTCTGAGAGGGATGTTAACCATTCGTTCTAAAGCTCATATTTTTTTAGATTCATGCTGTTCATTGTTCCGGGCAAATTTTGTCTACTAACATTTAATTCTGCAGCTAACTAACAAGGAGCGACAGTATTGCAGGCAACGTTGATTCGTAGTTCATGAGATTTATATCAATATTGTCGCGAGTACAGTCGAAAGAATGCACTATTTAGCTTCTGAGGGCCAGCGCACTGTCGTGACAGAAAGGTAACCAGGAAATGAAAATTAGGCTATCGTGAAAGAGTTGTTGTTTAGGTGTGGCAGGAATGCAGATGTCGATGAACAAACGCTTACCGTTTGCGATTAAAATGCACAGCTTTTAAAAAGGCAGGAACTTGACTTACTTGTCCTCCGATAATGTTCAGATTTGATGAAAACAAGCTGAGAAAAACAAAATCCATTGATATCTTGAATAGTCAGTCTCGCAAAATTATAAAGACCATAACATTTCTTGCATTGTTTCCGAAATATGTCAAAATTATTCGGATTTTTGTCAGCGGTATTCGGAGGCGACCAAAGACTCGTCTCCCTTTCATAAATATTCGCAGGCGCAATTAAGCCAGTAATATATAGGGTAATGCAAAGATAACTGTGTGCATAACAGTACTTACATGCAAAGGTGCCATTAACACGGATTGTTTCATAAATTTGTGTAAAAATTTCATTAAGCTATTCAGATAGCAGTTCCGAATAGATCCGAAATAATGTGAATGATGATTTAACTCTCCTTGTCGAACTGATCCTCTGGTTCTGCGGACCACTGAAATATTTATTCTGCTAATGGATTTTCCGTCTTCCACTCCGAGATCGGAATCTACCAATAAAATTTCTCACTCCAGATAGCTTCGTAACAGTAAGTTTCGTCCACCCACTAGCTTGTTATTTATTCTCAGTGAGCTTGCTTGTGATACTCATTACGCGGCCACACGGTTAGCAAAGTACGCCGAACGTGTAATTCCTACTTTTAAAACAACAACAAGAAGTATGCCGATTAAGACAGCCTCACTGCTCTTAGACAGTCAATATCTGCAGTGTGGTAGCGCTTTAGGCACCATTATATTATTGCGTCCGATTCAATCCGTTTTTGGATGTCTAGTGGTTTGCCTCGTCTGTTTCCAGCATTGTAATCGAGTGAAATAGTTGAACAACACGACAGCGAGCAGCGTTGATGATTCAGCGTGAATATTTCAGTTCCGCATGAGCCTTTGAAAATAGTCAACTATCTAATGTGAACATCTGTGAAACGAAACAGTAACGAAGTGACTGATAGACAGTGCATGGACAGCTCAATGGAGGATCTGTTTTTCGTTAAGGTTTAATGAGATGAGCGTGTCACTTACGTCACATTTCACTAACTGAAGTTGGTCTCGTTCCATCAGCAACCAATGTTCAAACTGTCATATTAACTGGCAACTCCAAGTTAACGTTAAATTGCCCTTTTTGAATGTAACAGGCATAATGACCCTTTACCTGTCGGTCAGTGATGGGAAGAATGACTGTCAGTCGTCGACGTATCAAAATTTTGCCATCTAGTGAGTTAAAACTTTGCATCTCAGCTCCACTGGTTAATTTAATGGTAGACGGCTATTCGGCGACGCCTGCCTCAATACCATAATCGGTCTAACGTAATCTCACTTGGTTCTACACCGTGATGTCTTAGGGGCTATGAGAAAGGCTACTTCCATAGCATTCTTGCCCGATGTACGGAAGAACAAGTGAAAAAAGTGGATACTATTTGCTCCCGAAATGATACTACAGTTATTTTGCACCTGATCATGATATTTCTGATCAGATGACTACCAAATTTTTCGATGCAGTGCCCAAAGAGTTATGGAAAGAGCTGTATGTTGGATGTTGCAACCGAGTGGATTGATGTCCGATTTGTGGCTTGCGAGTATGGTCAGTAATGTAGATGATCTCAGGGGATTTGCTATCGAATGAGGCCACATTGAATTCGCTATGTACTTATTCTGTTCTAACAGGGCAGCAAGCTGGAGATACACAAGTTTATTACCCCAAAAAACAAGACCCGTTCCTCAGGCTCTTTTCGGATATATATACTATGCACATATATCTCACGGATAGAAAACAGCATGGTACCAGAGCAACAAACTGAAAATAAAACTTTGTAAAAAAGGCCAGAATAGGAATAAAAATCATTTATACGAATATCAGACACATTCATCGTGTTTTGTGGACTGTTGTACTACTCACTCGCCTGGTCCAGAGTAAGCCTTAATATGGGAGGACGGATTTCTAGTCTTTGCACGGATAAACTTCTTCTACTCCTTCCTGAACCATCCGACTGGTTCATCCAAACTTCATCTTCATAGGTCTTAAGCTTGATTTATCTTATGACCAGACTGGCGCATCCACTCTGTAAAGTCCACTAATGGTCTGTACTTTATTCCACAATTTATGAACAGATATGAACCTATTGGATCTCATGAAACTGAGATGAGTTTTCACATTAGATGGAACAGTTTGGACGCAGTTTAAAATATAAATGAAAATGGTATGTTAGTCATATGTCTTTTCTCTGGGTTGTTAAGGGTCGTACATCATTTGATTACGTCTGATTTAGATGACCGTTGTTTTGGATGCCACTGCCTTTCGTAATTTGCTACCTGCACGATAAATCAAATGTCACTTGAACTGATCAGTTTCAGCTTTAATGTTTCACGAAATCAGGGATGCGATGTCAAGAACTATATAAATTTTCTCTCGGTTTTTATTTGAAAACAGTATCTTAGAGATTGTGCTGTAGTTGAAGGTCCGAAAATTATTTGTATGCGTTGTATATGAATTAGATGTTCCACAGTGATGAGGAGCATTTCCGCCATTTGCACTCGTTTTCGGTCTAATCGAGCAGCTAATGAAGATCACCCTGTGTTATCTAATAAGAATCGCGAGTTTTTCTCTTTCTCGTTATGTCGATCGATAGATGACGCAGTGCACCCTGCTGTCTGTCAACCCCTAATGACACCCCGATTCCCGGCTGTTTTGAAGCAAACGGAACATCTGATCATTACTCGCTATATTCGCCGTCCCAGTGGCCACGTGACCTTTGTCTATGATGCGACGTGTTGTGAAATGATCAGCTGTGTGTAAGTTTTCCGTTTGTCCATTTCCCGATTTTGAGGAAGCAGAGCTACAATCGGGCATTGATCTGTCGTACGAATGAAAAAACTGACAGCTTCAGTCCCACTGAATTTCATTTTTGCTTTGTCCTACGGATTAAATGTGACAAAATTCTCAAAGCGAAGCCTTCTTCGACAACCTTTGTTTCGGCCCGGGCAGCTGTATATCAGGAGGCCCACTAGGTCCTATAGATTACGACGGAAAATTGATGGCATAGAAGAGTATGCGGTGTTTTTCTTATGTATTCTCTTCCGATCACTTTTTTCCACTTCCGCTATGGTTCCAATGGGACTAAATTCGACAATCCGCCTTGTGCGAATTACAAATAAAACAAATTGTGATGACAAACTGAACTGATTTGTTATTCACTCGACTGCGCTTTGTTCGCTCAAATAACCTTGAATTCAAGAGTTCGAGTGACTCACCAATACAGTTCGTGTTCAGCTCTGTTTTAACAGTGTTGGATCCTGTCTGTTGACTCGAAATTGCTCCCTGAGAATCCGGTCTTCCATCGTTAATTCGGAACAGTGCAGCGGCCTTGCGTATTGACAAGCATGACACTGCGTAGTTCTGCTGCTAAACATTTGAATATTGGTTGAAATAATTGACTGTCTGCCCTTTGGATTTCAATCTCAACGCACAAATCGGAGGTCTTGTGATGAGTCATGAAGTCGGGAAACACAAGACTAGAGCTTTGATTTTGTTAGGACTCATCGGTGACGCATATCTATCATCGAACGGATAATCTGAAGCCAGACCTCTTAGCATGGGAGGCGTGTGTTTCCACTACACCCTCCAGCCCCTTCGGGCCGAAATGAATTACTACATCAAATTTGTTCAGATGCCGTTCTCAATTGCAGTCCGCGAGGTTTGAGAGCTTTGTGAAGGGAGACATGGTTACTGTCCGATAATTCAGATCGAATGCCTCTCATCAAGTCAGGCTTCCCAGGAGGAAACTGAGAACCATCTGGAGTGTTTTGAAGTATGAAGGTCCACTAATGAAAGCGCTCAGGAGGCTGAACAGACTGCAATCCTCCTGCCACTTTTGGGAGGAGGAAGCTTATGCACACGCCAGGAATCCTGCTTATCCAGAAACGCTGATGTCTTTGAAGTACGCTGAAATAAAATCACCTTCGTTATCGCTTGTTCATCCAGTCGACTTAGAAAGGCCTTACGAGCCAATTTTCATAATATGACGTGAAAACCTGATCGAGGTGTTCGGAGTTTCATATTGCAGCTGTACACAAGCAATCAAATATGACTTTGGGATGCGAAAGTGGTCCAAAATTGACCAGGGCCAAATGTGTACATCATTTACTGACCCAGAGGCTGAATTAACCATTCATGTGGCAATAGAAATTAGGGTGACAAATTCCCATTCTTGATTGGTTCTACTCACGTCTAACTGCGTCATCTGTTTTTATGTTATCAAAGTGATCTGTAAATGGCTTGAAAATGAATTAGTGGAGAACAATTCTCTCGCTTGACCGTTGTTCTACAAACGAAAGTCTCACAACTTTACATAATAAGTCTGAAGGAGTCTCGAGATTGTCGACTGCCAATCAGCAGTATTTCGAAATGCAAAAAGTACAGTGAATGTGCGCATCGGAAGTCGGGAGCCGGCAGAATTCCGAATTCACATAAAAACCACCTCAGACACTGTGCGCCTTGTGGTAGATTACACTCCCGGTACAGTCATAAAATTGTGTCAAATCAACATTCAAGTCGATCAGATATTGCAACCTACTGCACTCTGCAACTACTGAAACTTTTCGGTAACTATCCACTGCTCTATATCTGGTCATCTGTATGAAACATTCCAACTGTTCTAATGTTAGTGGCAGTATGGAAGTGACCAAAGATCTCATATTTCTCAAATGCCTCATTATTCTATACAGTCTTCGTGAACCAGTTTCAAAATAACTGGAAGAATTAATTAAAAAACAATTCTCGTGGCAGTAGATTCTTCGTCTTGGGCTTCCCCAAATGAATATCACTAAGGTACGGTGGGAAACCTTCTCGAATACGCGGTGATTACGGTTTGTATCCGAAAAAATCACACTTTCTATTGCTGAGTCCGAAGGCATTCCGAATAAATTTACTGGTTCAAATTTACCTTTAAAACCGACTTGAAAGGTGAACATTCATAGCTTCCTCGGGATGAATTTTCGATACCAGCAACAACCACTCCGTCTTTGCTATTACTGATTTTTTTCTTTGGTCTCAACACTTCACATGCTATTTTCTGGCAAGTGAGGAGCAACAATGTGTGGTGCATCCACTGAGCTGAAGTTTGCCAATATGATCATAGCTTCCGTGATCCAGATGAAACTGCTTATAATATCAGTCTTTTAAGCATACTTCAATAAATTGATGACAGACATGTCTCCAGTAATCCAGAGGAATACTTTTTTACCACCAGTTTTGGTTGTCTTGTCTGTCTGGTCGGCCGTGACCGTTTCGTTCCGGGTCATAAACGGCTTACTCCTTTGGTAGATACACCGTCGTCCATGCACTTGCATTCTTCATGAGGTGTTCTTCAACATCACTCTCGTTTCACTCTAAGTTTTTCTTTGCGAGCCTATTCGTTGTTTTAGTTATTCCCAGCGTTCCTCTGAAGAGACAATTTCTCACGAACAATGCCTTCGTTCGATATCGCAACTATTTGCCACTTTGCCCCTAGGATCACAACGGCCCTGAACACCCATTACTTGCCTGCTAAAATAGGTAAAGTCATAGAACAGGATGGTAACCCAGTCGTTTGCATATCATGCGGTTTAAGTAAAACAGAGCTCGGGTATTCCGAATTACATCGTGAAGCCTGAGCTGTCTATTGATCAGTCAAATATCTATCGAAATACTTGTTTGGTATATAAATCCGGATCGTTTCCAATTGTGCGCATATTTGCAAAGCATATTCTATTTGTTAACCTTCTTTCTCGTGCAGCTCATTTGAAAAGCCGAATGGTTCCCACGAGTGCCTGTTTGTTTGGTCGTCGCCAGGCAACTCTTGGGATCTCATACGTGACACTCTCAAGTACTTTGCACCCATACTATCTGCTATGACTCCGGGTTGGCACCCACTTGCCAAGCCCCATCTGCCTGAATTTTTTTAACCTAACTGATTAACTTTAAGTAACTTCGGAAGTTATTTCGCCCCTGAAGGATCTCACCGTGATATCATCAGCCGACTGGAAAGCAGTTCTGTACTATTTTCACTCATGACTGCTTAGGTAATAAGAAGATGAAATCAATTGCCGAACTCGGTTGTTGGTGGCCTGACCAAGATCCTTATACTGTCTGGATTTCCAGAAGTCTGCCGAGATTGTCCACACAGATTTTACAGCATTCCATCAAAATGGATCCACGAGGTCATTGTTCAGCGAGGTCTGAGAGCGATGTCATACAGATTATTGCGACATATCAGTGAACAAATACTGCGCTTTCGTCGTCCCGATCCTGATTTACAATGCCCAGAAATGTTCTTCACTACTCTCTAACTGCGAAATGGACTATGCATGCACTGAGAAATACATTCGGCTCGGAAGATGTCCCTCCGGTTTTAGTGACTTACGATAGAACTCACTTTACTGCGAAAGTATTATTTACTCGTTTCGTGAATAAACATTAAGAAGTACCATCACTTCCTAACAGCTTTTAAGATTTCATGCATTAGACAAATAAGTTGGCGGTTTTTCACTTCAATTCTTATCATTCCGCCACACATGATGGTCCATCCAAACGTTTTAATGGTAGACCTTTGAGATTGGATCTGTTACGCATATAGTCTGTTGTAGTGACAGTTTGCCGTGGCAATGAGCTGTGCCTATCGTCAGGGTCAACACTTAATAACCTCGGTAAGCAAATATACCGCGTTCCAGGCACTAATAAATTATTTGTACATAACCGTCTTACTGGTCGAATGCAAGTGGAAGACTCAAATGAATCCGGTCCAAATTCATCTAACTAACGGCGTTGCTCTATAGGATGATGCTAACGTCCAAGAAAATTCCGGGCGCATGTGCCAACAACAAAATCAGTGAGATTATAGAAATGCGTACATTCATTTTACGTGCAGTACATGTGGATTTTGACTGAATTTGTGACTCGCTCGATTGCACTCTCTACATATAATTAGCCATAAATTCAAGGTTTGGGCTGCTGACGAAAGCAGTTCATGCACAGTTAGTGTTTTGCTAACTGTGAAATTCTATCTCGATTCGAATTCAATCACTGAAAACTTGTTCATCATTCATTAACTCAACATAACGTCTACACAAGCAATTCGATTTCTTGTGGTTCAATCACGCATATTCATTTGACAGTCTGATTTTGTTATCAATTGGAAATGAGCATTTCCCTCTTTGTCAATTTATGCACACAAAAACCATGGATTTTAATTTACTCAGGTACATTTTCAGGAATATCCCCTCTGTTAACCTCTAGTCGGCTACGGAGAAGGTGACTAGGCTATCAATTGAGACCGGTGTATTGCTTGGTTAAACAGATCAAGTCAAACTATAATCACAAATATCGGTATTCTGTATCTGATTTCACGGAATAGAAAACAACGCAAAATAAAATGAGTGTATGCCGCTAACGTTGAGGGTCGGCGAGAAGAGCTGTATAGTAGAGTTTGAGTTTGCGTTCTTCGAAAAATATTGGGATAATGCAAATGATGTTTTTGTTGTTTTCACCTTTTATTGCTCACGTTGTTGTCGTTATCGCCGTCGTTGTTGTTTTCGTTGTTGATGAGGCTGCTGCTGCTGCTGATGGTGATAATGATCGGAATAATGATGTGTCACATGATTTGGTCACATGTCGGACAATGTGAACTGTACATTGAATGATGTTTGTTCAAAATATGAATCCACCTAGAATTGTCCAGTTGGCAAAGTAGTTTTCTACAAAATAATTTGGTTACACAATTCCAGGGATATGCCGCAAACTGCATGAGTGATTGAAGAGGTACGTCAAAGAAGAGGACAAGAGAATAGGGTAAAGAATAAGTTACTCAATCAGAAAAATTGGCGCAAACTAGAAAAAGAAACGCTCGGGGAAAAAGCATCTTGATATTCTGGCAATAAACTAATTTGTTAACTGTTTCTCTCAAAATCATCAGTGATTTTTGGAGATCAATAAATTCAAGTCACAACCTATAATTGTCGATTGGAGCCGTTCGCCATTGTTCAGAGGTCGGCGCTAATTGATTTTCTATGTCGTGACCTAAATGTGGCATCTGTTGGTTGGAGATTTCTATCACAGTAGGCTCCAACGGATACGACACTTCCGTAGTGTCGACGATTTAATTCTCCCTTTTTTGTTCTCGAGGTTGGCAACTGATCCGCAACAGGAAACGAAATCGAGGCTGAAGAACTTTCGTTTATGTCTCTGGTCGAGTGAGCTATGTCACAGTCGAACAGGGAATCATTATTTTCACGACCTAGGTCATCCACAGATGATTCGCGCAAATATCGCATTTTGTCCGCATCAGATTGTTTCAATTCACAGCTTGGTAAGAGCGTTCCCGCCATTGTTGCGTGTCCGTCAACCATGACCTCGCGAACTGCCTGTTCGGAGCCTCGCGTTTTTTGGTCCTCCATTTCAGACTGGTCCGAACCTTCACGACTCAGAGTGACGATTAACTCTGGTGGTCGAATTGGACATGAACGGTTGCCAGACCCTGACCGTTTGAGGTCGACCGAGGACACAGACTTCAGACAGATCCGAGTCGGTCGCTGTCCACAAAGTTCCTTCGGTCGAAATTTGGTTTGACGTAGATGTCCAAATGTTCGACGAAATGTGCGTACAAACATGTTACGCGTATTTGTGGCATTGCCACCAATAGTAGCACGTCTTGCTCGCCTCAGTGTACTTACTAGACGAAAATCGTAGTTACGCAACAATTTCATTTTGACCTTTGTTCTTCTTTTCGGTGAGGCCTCAGACAAGTCGGAATCTGTTTCTTTACCTTCGATAATTGTCTTTGGAAAAGTGACGATCAAAAAGGGAAGAAAAGTAATTTGTGTACCGTATTAGAACAATAGAGAATGCGGTGAAACGAAAACCGGATGGTTAAAATAATGCCAATTCTAGGCAAGTGAATGTTATTTTGTCAGGAAACCCGGAAGTTAAGGATGTATGAAATGCTTTCAGTGTGTCTCATTTTCTTGTTACTTTCCGCAAACTTGAACACACGAGAGCGATTAGCGCATATCTTGTTCTATTACCTTTTAGATTTGCACCGGGATTTAGTTTTGACTAGGCAAAACAAATCTTACCCTGTCTGACGTACGTGGAGGAATCGCAACGCACTCGACAACTCTCACCATCGAATGCTGGGTGTAACCACCTGGTGACCGAACGCGGTCGGCTTTAATGGAAAGACCTAAGGGCAACCTGCAGGTATGCATATGCAAAGGTTTTGGCCTGCATCTTTAGGTTAGTATAGACACTAATGTCTCTCGTGGACGGGATTGCAGGAGCTTCCATTTAAACTGACTGGTGCCAGTTGTGAACGTCAAAGAGCTCCATTGAGGTTCGAGCCAGCAGTGTAAGGTGAACAGTGAACCATCTTGATGTTCTCCCATGAAATTACACCGTTGAGAGCAGAAGTGATGGTGGCAGTACGCCGAATAGCAAGCCTGTATGCCTATCAATCTCCCGCAATTTGAGGGAAGCGCCTCATTCGATAGCGGCAGTCCTGGTGGCTCATCTGCAAGGAAAAGCCAGAGAAGAGTGGCTAATGTCCCTAAGCAGTTGGCTTGAAAATGCCGTTATATTGCAGTATTCGCCACACTTTAAGAGAACAGCCTCACTGTTCGAGAGCCTGGTTCTATAGTCTAACCGCGGCCGGTATATTGTAGGTTGATGAACTATGCGTAACCTTCAATCGATACGGTAAGCACTGGCAGTCGTGATTCTGATTTGACACTGACATCATCAGATTACTATTATCCATTTTATCCATCACACACACAAATGTGGCGTTAGCAGCAAAATGCCCTGTGTGGATTGACGTTTTTTGAATCAGACAAGATAAGCCATAATTAACAAGAACCAATATTCTTGGCATACTCATTCGGAAACGTCAAAACTGCATGCGATTGAGAGCAGAAAAGCGTTTGGTCAATCGGTCCATTGATCTTTAGGTTGAAGTGAATTTAAGTGCCAAACTTTGTTGACCACGTCGTTGACCAATTTTCGTTTCACGCGTACACTTCCGGTGACACTCAGGACGAGCTTTCATGAAGTTCATGCGGGATTTTTCTAATAAAATTTCCCGCCTGAAATATTTTGTTCGTTAGAATGTCTTCAATCTCGTTTCGTTTACTCCCAAGCTGTGCATAAACTCGTGTAGAACAGGGTTTGTTATTTTTCTCGTCAGCGAAAAATTTTAAATGATCTTATTTCACTGAAAAAGGACCGAAAATCGGAAACCAAACAGTTTTGTGGAAAAAGGAATCTGAAACAATCGAAACTCTCACGAGTTTTCAGGGTCTACTTAGAAAAAAGACCGTACGCCAAGTCTTATGAGATTTTTTGGAGTGAACTATTCAGAGATAGGCGAACAACACTTGAACATGCCTTTGGAATAGATCCAGGTGCACAAAATGTGGCTTTCAGCGAGTCAGTCAAGATGAATGCGCATCCATTGTTGAAAATTGAAGTCACTGTCAAAATAGACACCACTGTCGGTAGTGTTCAGGAAATCTGTCATGAGTATTTGGAATTGTGGGCGGCTGGTTTCACCAGTGAATATTATGATAAGTTTCTCGACAGGATTTTGTAGCAAATCAGCCTCGTGCAGAGAGTCTTTCGTCATGCAATATCTACGTGAGGCTCTTCGTGAAAGGCAAGAAGGTACTTTAAGGCCTTCTTGTCAGTACTACCAGTCATCCAAATGGTATATGCACCGCGTCATATCCAGTGGTCAAGCTCCTATCGTCACTGTCGTACCTGGACCCCTACAAAGGAGTTAGCTACCACAGAGGTCGATTACAATTTACCGGCGGAATGCGGCAACTCGGTAACCTATTATCTGGCTGCGAATTTCAACACATAGTCCAGAACCAGCCCAGGTAACCCAGAAGGTTTGACGCTAGTGGGCTGGATTGGAAACGACAACCATGCACCTAACAGTTTGCTCTGGCATTCACGATGCATGGTGAATCATTTTTCCTGCTTTTGGATTGATGGCCTTATCACCAAACGTCGTTGTGTTAATTGTATGCTACAAACAAACAGAACATATTTCATTGCTGCATGACAGGCGTATTATCAATATTGTGAATTCGGTAAATTCTTGAAACTGTTCTTTTAACCCTTAATTTTCTTCAACTACTTTGCTTGATGTACCGATTGCGGTGACTAGATGCTCTGGGTGGGATTGGTTAGACATGTTTTTTTCTTATCTCCTTTACATCTCAGTTTAAAACTAAGCACTCCTGTTATGGCTTCGTATTGCGGGCCTACCTCCCTTCCGTCCTATTGCCGTCATCAACATCGCTTTTCATGTATGTGCTGTCATTATAAGGTTAATAGAGTTTTCTGCTCTTCTTTTATTGGCAACAATGGGTCAAGCTCCTGAGTTACCAAACTGTACTTAAAGAGTGAAATGCAATAAAGGATACAAAACCAGAAAATAAAACTACTATTGATGTCGATATTAACCAGCTGGAAGTTATGGTACAGCCTGATGGAAATGAGTGAGTACAGAATTGGTCTGTTTTATCTGCATTGACATTCGAGTGACGCTGTGGAACTGAACGGGGATTCAGATGCCCCATTAGAATAAAACATATCACTCGCTAAAAATACATTAAGAAGTGTGCGATTCTGGAAGTCTTTGACAACCAGAGATCAGTGTGGGCTATCGGAGTGTTCATCTGTTACCGAAAAACTGAAATACGAACCAGGAACGAGCGATGATGAATTGCACGTTATGTTCGTTAAGCCGAAGGAGTGGGTACTTAGTTATTCATTGAACTTACAAAACATGAAATAGCTGGCATCTGTTACTACCTTGTCGTGCCACAGGCCAATGCTCACAGTAATTGACTTTCGTGATCGATTAATTCTTAGCAAGGCCGGACGACGCGCGTCGTGTTTTCATGGATCTTAGTCGTGAATCGACCTTTGATAATGAATAAAACTAATGTCCTCTAATAATCTTACGGTCTGTCAATTCAATAATAATTTTCTGACACTTAGCTGCTGCTAAATACCAGAGCAATAAGCTACAACTAGTGTGCTAATTGTCTCCAGTCAAGTACTTCGGCAGTTAGAAGACACGATTAGATATGACCATTCTGCTCGTGTTGGTACAACTCGGAATAATGTAAGCAGTTTGAATAGAAAAAAGTTTATTTTTGTTGATTTGCAACAGACACAGCACGTTCTGTGTGCCTGTGACTGTGTCAAACGATCAACTTTCTTAATGGAATTCCAAATCGATCCTGTTTAGAAAAACAACCTCACGAAACTTCTCGAGTAAGATGAATCATGCGCAAAAATGAATAGTTATCGCTAAGCTCGTTGGCGCCCACCAAACAAAAAGTGTTTAATCTTTTATGGAGTTTGTTTTGTCTTCCGCAAACCCTAGGTCAAGTCACGTGATGTGTTCAAAGCGGTCGGAATAGTAGTCGTTCATGTGGTGAACCAGACATACTCTCAATTTTATCACTTCCCTTGCCTTCGCAATATTCTTCTTTTAGCTATGAGCCCAATTGTATATAATCTGTGTGCAGACCGCTGTAAAATAAGTAAAAATGCAGATTAAAGGACATCCAAAAAGAGGGAAATATTTGCTGTTTTATTTAGCTCGGTATCATGTGAAGTAAACTTTTAGGTCTTCTTCCGAGGAAATTGCTTACTCCGTATACGATTCAGTGATTTACGTACTGCTATTTGAACAATTTTTTTATTTGCTACGAATTTGAACCCCGGAATTCACAAATAAATCCCCGCTACTGTAAATATGCGTTTTTCATTCTACATCATTTTCTGTGCTGCCAACATTTCAACCGAAACGTTTTTGCCGTGAAACTCGAATCAGTTAATTTCGTCCACAGGTCCTCTCGGATACAGGACAATAGGTGAACGAGTCACGACTGATTTCCGTTAACGGCCAACCATTCCTGACCACCCGTATTCTCCGGTGTTGTTATTCTCAACTGGTTTGGACAATTTCATATGCCACAGAAGAGTGCATGCTCTGTGACCTTTGTCTAGTTCCAGCGCACAAAATTTCTGATGGGAAACTAATTTTCACCGGGGTGTTTATGGAACCATCTCCACCCTCAGACGACCTATGGTCAGTGATTTCTTTTGCCGTAAACGTGATTGTCAAAATATAACTTACGTCCCGCTTGGTGAGCAATCGGTAAACATCCCCTCGCACTGGGCATGCGTTCCCGTTCCACTTCACTCGCTTCGAGGCTTTAAAGGCACAGAAATTCCCTTGTGTTTTGAACTTTTCTTCTTCTAATTTACCGAAGTTTTCCTCTCCAGTAAACGAGAATCCTCGGAAGAGTTCGTTTTCTCAAAGGAATTTGTTTTCTTCACGTTAGAAAAAAAAATGTTTACCCAGATGGAGAATGTCTACCGTAAACAAAGCGTGAAAAGGAGTTTATTCAAAATGAAGCTTCCAAGGTCTTTTCTGTTTGTTATTTTCTTGGTTTTGGTACTTTTAGCGTACAGCTTCCATATTTTTTAACCTATTTAGACGGAATGCTAGAATTTTAATAAATGAATAACACAGTGAACAAGATCCGAGTCTGTTGGACAGACGCTAGCACGGACATTTCCATATTTGGGCATCCGATTTAATTTGCTGGAACGTTCATGAGAAAAGTCAGACAAGGCTGGGTTGTGAATCCCCTGCCCAGACGAAGTACACAGTACAATTGTTTTTTCAACTTCTTGGGCTTGCATTTAAGAATATACGGACATAGTTAGCCTTGTTAGGACAACCGGCATGAAGTTAACCAACTAGTTAGAAGCAAAAATACTGCCTGAATCTTAAAAGTCTTTCCTACAACGTGAAATTTACTTTCGGGATCTAGCTTCAGTAGATTGGTTTCCAGCACTTCCTGCTTCAGTAACCGTTGATTTCGTTATTGCTACGTCCAGAACAAAAGAGGATTCGGCAAGAGCAATTTTTTTAATCCACATTCAGCAGGAATGGTTTTGCACTTACGCCAGTCAACTCCGATTTGCAGCTAATTCAGTAACTGCTGTGGCCAACTGTGAGCAAGTCACTCCGTTAAAAACTGGTTTTCGAATTCGGAGAGTCGTATCCTATGGTTGCACTTCACCCGCTGATAGAGAGAAATAAAGTTCTGTAACCAGGAAATAGTTAGAGGTAAAAAGCCAAGGTCCGCCGATCATTATGGTGGTCGTAGTTAATACCCTGTTGCTCCACTCATGGTTCTATGCCACTGCAAGTTTCCCGGTCATGGTTGCACGTTTCTCCCCTCCAAGCGCAGTGCTCTCCAGTGACTATGGGTCACTTCTCTCTCAACCAAACCCATGGTTTCAACTCTATAAAAATATGCAACATAAGTTGTAAAATCCAAGGTTTAGTCGGAAATTTTACCATGTGTATTACGTATGAACTCAGCCGTGAGAGTAAGAATACCTCTACTATCGAATGCTTAAGATTTCTCCCATTGTGCCTTGTAATTGACAAAACAGGCAAATAGTAAACGAAGTTTCACAAACAGGTTCTAAGTTGGGGCGGACTGATCTAAGAGAAGTGACCAAGCAGCGTCTCCGCAGTGCGGCCGAGTCATAGAGCATCCATGACGCATAGCAAAGTTCAGCAAGAATGATCAACTATAATCACTCACGGGTAGTACAAGAAAGTGAAATTTATTTGGAGTGTTGCGCTCTCAACCGCGTCTGTGTTACATAGGCTAAAGTAAAGGACCGTCAGGAGTACTGCCGACTGAAAGCTGTCAAAAAAGTGAAATTATAAAATCACGTTATTCAATGAGTTTGGATTTCGGAATCCATAATTCACGATCGTTCTTACAACGCGATGGTCGGAAGAAAAGCTAGGAGGATGTTATGTGTGATATGGATAATGGGAGGAAACGAAAATTAGTCTGATTAAATACAAACTGCGTTTGCTACTACTTTTCGCAGTTAGTCCTGAAACAAAACCGACCGCCCAATTTCATCTTTGCAGAATAAATATTTCTTTACAGTGCTATAACTATTACTGAACTCTGCACCACTCCATACCTCTCGTGGCCTGGTTCGTTAAACCTCATTAATAGTCCACTTAGTTTTGCTGCTCCCTGAATGTCGACTTTTGGAGATATGGTTTGATTAGCTGCGAACGTGCGAGCAACTGTAAGGGTGACTGAAACGTTCACATTAGTTTTCTGGATCCGGTGCAAAATCTGGTATTTTGGACAAGATCCGGCGCTGACTTTGAGCGCGGCTTTTGTATTTCATAGTTCTTGATTTTTGAAAATTTTAATAGGGTAACAACCGCCAAACGAAGCATAAAGCAGAAAAATACCGAAATTTTCAGACTGTTAAAGTTGAGCCTATAAAAGATGTCCTAGATGAAACTACATGGTTGGATTGCTTTATACCTGCTCAATTGACTGCTCTAGGTGTCATTTTAACCCAGAAGATGCCATAATTTATCCAAGCACATATGTTGGGGATTGATTATCTTGCCCTTTCAGAACCGAACAAAAAGAATTATCTTGCAAGTCATGAGGTGCATACCTTCCCGTGAATGCTCTTTGTTCGATGGCTACCGTAAACATTTACCTGGGACACAACACATCGGGCAACAGTCATTTTTCCAAAGAAAGGTGAAAAATTATATTGATCTCCAGTCGTGTATATTGGGGATGCGCTTACTAACTACACACACACACGCACAAAGTAAAGCACTATGGTTATAAGTAGTAAGATGAATATTCGCAATTAACCTTATAACCTGGAATAAATAAGTTATCAAAGACGAAAAAGAATCGTATTTTGCAGTCCACTTTCAAAGTACTATCGAAATTGTTATCAACACTGCATCGTTTAATGGGAACCAATTTGCAGTCGGTTCCTCCAAAAAAGAATAACAGTACTAGTACTGTGCGGATGTGATGCACACTTTGGGTTCTTGGTTTGATGCATCTTTCTGTTCACGCAGTGCAACAGAACAAAGTTTATGGGGGTTAACTATGGAGATATGGGAAGCCATTGAATAGACACACCTTCCTGTGCGATAACCAACAAAATGTAAGCCAATTAGTCATGAAAATTAGGTTTTGAGACGCGCGAGTACGACACCCTATTGAAATTGTAAGCAACACCTCTCTATTGGAATCGCTGTCCTCCAAATTCGGGTTGGAGGTTTATCGTGCTGACCTGAATGAGACATTTTGATTATTTCTGTTATTATCGGATAAAGCAGTATGTACTCTACCAAAGAAATTCATGCAAATGTACAGTTTTCGGGAATAATTTTCCTAGTATCAGTCTTCTATTTAACGCATGCAAATTATTTCAAATTTTCGTTCCATTCACTGCACTGGAACAACATTAGTGACTTACGTATTCCGAAATCCGTGCCCTTTGGACACTGTGGTTTTGGTCTCTAATCTTCCGACACTTTCACTGTTGGAATTTTTGGCTAACAGCACTTCTCTGCCAGCCAGTAGTCGATCCGCTTTTGTCGAAGTTTTTTAAAAGTGTCTAGCATAAGGCAGTCACGGTTGGGGACGCAAGATTCTCATTCACTTCGGTTTTTCTGCCAGACCAGTAAGTGATAGTAGCCGGTCGCTCTCGTTGATCTTCGGTATGGGTCATGACTGTGCGGAATAATTCCTCACTTTGTGGCTCGTCCGTACCGAGGCGTTGCTTGATTACTTATCCTGGATCAATGCACACCAATCATGTGTTTGTAAAGATTTGTTTACGAATTGTCTGTTTTATCAACTGCAACCTGGCCGGTGGGCGAAAGATAACGCACTTAGAGTGTTCGCATCCAGCACCTGATTCCTCTGGTCCTAATCACACTGGTTAAAAGATTGATGGTCACATTACCGTGGTACGGCTGTTGCGATCTTCAAAGGCGAATTCCAAAAGCATACATCGAGAGTTGCGGAACCGCCATTCCTATAGCACGGAATAACTAATCTAACTTTATTCTCTATGCCAGCTTCATTTAAGCCAACTGGTAAAATAGCAAAGGTCGTTGTGACTGAAACTAACTGATGGAGGTAATTCAGTTGTTTCTGCTTCGTTATCTGCCGTCAGTGGAACGTGAAAGGTATGTGATGCGGCAAACTGCATACGGAGTGAGAGCTTGAGTGGCTTTAGAGCATGGATATGCATCCCATTGAGACGAAATCACAATCTGATAATGCGTGTCGAATTTCCTGGCCCTTATTTAATAAAGCCACACCAATCTCGTTAATCAACTTCAAAAAGAACAATATGCTCAGCCGGGCAGAATATGAGGCCTGGTGTCGGCCTTTGGGCGCAGTCATTATCGATGCTTAAGGCTAAATTGAATTTTTATCCCACTCTACTCGTCCAAAAGGATGGAATCAACAAACTAGTTTAACTGTAAATGAAACAAACATAAGACTAGATAGCTAAGAGAGAGCTGCAGTGGTCTTTCTTTATGATCGCATTAGGTATGTGTGAACAGAAATTCACTCTTTACCATCGAGAGACACTTGCGCGTTCTGACTTTCTGGGCTTGCTCGATACAATGCAGAGTGCTATGAGCAACCAAATCGGGGGAGTCGAATTCACAAGAACTAACCACTTCAACGTGCTTGAAACGGGTTTAAAACAAGAACTAGTCCCCAGACAATTTGCATATAACTTTTGTGAAGCATATCCCTGCCGAAGGCAAACGCATTCTTCTTCTTCTTCGTACAGAATAGAAAGAAGGATGCCAATTCACTTACTCAGATAATGTATGCAAAATATTGCAGCACAATGTGTCTTGTGCACTCCGTCATTTGGGATAGTAATCGAGACAGAAAAGTTGTTTACCTTTAAGACTATGAGCAAAAGAGAAATCTTGATTTGGTTGATTGGCCAATCCAATGGTTATTTCGACCATTAATTTTTACTTCGATGACGGTTAACCATAGATGAAAAGCTCTCATATCAAGGGTCTTAAGGCTGCAGACCGATCAAAGAACGACTCAAACTGCAGTGCTAATAGTAGAACTTTGGTGGATGACTAGTTATCACACAGAAAACACAGTTAACTCACATAAGTTCAGAAAGAAAAGATTCTTTTGAATCATCGATGAGGATCATTCCGATGAGGAGTCATGAGATGAGACACGATCGATTGAAAAAGGTGATCTAGGTCAATCATCTGTATTCCACCATAAAAACAAGGTTCGGTTTTTGACTGAATCTGATAAGGCAGCATCAGTCTGCATTTCGAAGGTGCAGAAAGAATTCTATTTACTCGATTCCGCGCCCAAAAGCAACAAGTATAAAAATTCCCAAATGCTCTTTAACCAACTACACTGAGGACCGTCAAAGCCTACTTCATTTTCGCATTTGTCAGCTACCTGAAGGGTCTGTGGATTTCGGATTTTCTGCGGTTCGTATATCTTGGGAAAGGGATTGAAGCTGAAGAGAAATCTTCAAGACAACCCATGTCTATATACCTATATATATATATATATATATATATATATATATATATATATATATATATATATATATTTTCTAAGATTGCCTAACCAAACTTCTCAGCTTATTATCTAATCACAACCTGAGAATCCACTTACCAGAATTTTCGAATGATTGAAGTTAACATCTAGCATAAGCATTGTATTCATATTTTTGATTCCATTCCTCTCTTGCAAATGTTTGGCAAACTTACCAGTAACATTTCACCAATAAAATTCTGCACCGTTCTCATTACTCATCCTGGTTCGAACGTGACGCTACATTCTATTTCAGCTACGGCGGGTATAATACGCCTTTGTTTGTTTTGGTCTTAAATGTGATTCATCTAAGGTCTCCGACCAGGACCATTGGTGGAACTGTTTGCTATTGACCGGCGGCTGCAAAGCCATTAACACCGGGGTTTTGTACGTGACTGTTCCCGATTTCATTCACGTCAACACGGGTCAGTTTCCAATAATATAGACTTTGAGCGATTGCTAACCTGTTCCTGAAATACATACTTCCGTCGTGCAACAATAAAAACCCAACCAAAACAGATCATAAAATTGATGACCATAGTTGTCCTATCCTAACAACGAGTACGTTGTGTATCTTTGAGCCCGCCAATTCAGTGTTTACTATTGGTATCTCAGTCCATCGTGTGATACACAAAACCGTCTGGTAGGCCAGTCCTCGTCAGGTTTTCAATAGAATCAACATAGTTGAACGTTGTCCAGATTCTCATATTACACTGAAATCCCCAAGTAGCCACAAATTCCTTAGATAACTGGGCACATGTCATGCACATTTTAACTGACCTCTGTTTTGAAGAGATAATTTATCTCCATTTTTGGTTTATTCTTTGGTTTCTATCCGATCTATGTTCTCCGAGAAGAATGTTTTAACCAAATAAGTCAAAACGTTGTTGATTGGGTAAACTCTTTGTCACAGATAAAACTTTCGGCTGTGACTGGAAATGTTTGGTTATTTTCAAACTTAACCTTACTGGTATATGAATGAGCCATCTTTGGATGTCCTAACAACACACGCATAGAATCATGGTAGTTAGCTTCTGTCCGGTAGAAAGTCGCAATACATGTTCTCACTTCCTTTTCCAAATGGTTTTTTATTTTCCTGGACAATGATCTCTTTCTAATGTAAGCATATTAGAATACCCGGTGTAAAGCACATTCTAAATCCAGTCTTCGGTGATGTCCAATTAATCGGGATTTAGGAGTAAATTCTGAGCAAAATCTACGTTCACTGAATGGACAAGTGATTGTGTGAATGAATGAATGAGTGAACGGATAGCGTGGTGCTGTAATAAGCAGGTAAACCGTCGGTTCCCAAGTTTGTCACAGTAGTGCGAGTTTTCTTGCCGAATCTTACTCTCCCAAGCATATTTCTCTCTTCCAAAGTACGCTAATCTAAGATCCATATTTCGACTAGCTAAGCACTCCCGGCCAGATTCGGCAGCCTAGGAAACACCCCTGCTTTCGATCTTTTGGATTTTATTCTGGCTGTTAGATGACTCGAACTGTAGCTCTCGACTGCTAGAATCGCGCTGTCTATGTCAGTTCTGACCAGGCAGCGTTTGTTTTTGATGAACTCGGCCTTGTTCTTTAGCACAAAGCTTTTGAAGTAGTCGTGATTGCTCGTTTGGATGGTTTCTAGTGATTGGTTTGTACCACGGAGTCAATTGCCCACTATGTCCATTGTGGTTGCATTCTCTTTACGATATGTTACGGACCGCAAACGCCGAGCCGACAGGACAGGACCTACAGACTTTTACTCGGCATCCGAGAAACCCGACACTGCCGTAATTTGGACGGTCACTCTCTGGATTTTATATGCATTGGACAGCTTTTTGTACCAGCCCCATCAATTTCGGAGTATTTGCCTTGAGAGATCAAAATACCTGGGGCTGAATAATTTCATGTCTCCAGTTCTTTGATGGTCGCATTTCGATTGCACAACAGACGACCTTCACCGGTGCTAGCAACACATTAGCCTAAATGGGTAGATGACAGTTTGTCGGACTAAAAATGTACAGGTTTCAATTTGGGTTTGACCACCACGACATGTGCTCTTTCCATCGTAGGTAGCGTTGCGTGAAAGTGCTTTCGGGTGTGTCCAGGTACCACATGACCAACTGATTATGCGGCAATTCTGGAAGTGGCATTTGTGACGGGCAGTGTGATTAAATGTGATGCACTTGGCTAGTTTGTGAATCACTCAAAATGAGCTAATTTGGCACACTGTCCTAACTTGCCTTTGGCATAATCGTTATGAGGATTATAACATTGTCGTATGTTTACTCAGTTTAGGGTGTTTAGAAACAAACAAAATCTAAAAAAACGGAACGTACATTCAATTTTGTCAAGTTAGTGTCATCCACTGTATTGTGCCAGGTTAATGATTTCCATTTCTAAACCACTCAAACCCTACTCTTGAACAATGATAGTAGCAAAGGATTAATTAGAAGTGAAATCCCAAGCCATATGGGCGTTTCTCGTCCTTAGTTCAAAAATCATTTATAGACAAATTTTTCAAGATCAAGTACATTTTAGGAGTAAGTTACCACTACAGAGAATAACCTCACAATCTGATTTGCATTTCAGAAGAAAAACAGAGTTTAGATGCTAGTCATATCTTATCTGGAAAGGTTTTGAAAGTCCGACTAAAAATATATTTTGAAAGCTGTTTAATTTATGTTTCTTTGTAATGTTTCTTAACAGTGACATAGGGTAGGTCAAAGGTGATTTAGTGTACAAATGGAAGTGCGCAAAATATGTTAGAAATGCGCGATTTATTTGAGGAGAATTTCTTATCGACAATATCTGATGGCCGTCTTTGTTTTGCCTACACAAAACAATTAAAATTCTGTTCTTTATGGAAGTTATTCTGGTTAGTCGTTTGCTGTGAAATTAGATATTCCGCACTCTGGACGTTATGACGTTCCGCAGATCCGGTGACCCGATACAGAACAACAGATTATTGCAGCTCTTTAAAAGGCTTGTCAATGGATGGGTCAGTAATGAAAAAACAGCTTACGGTGAGTAAAGTTTTACTGCACTGTACAGATTAGCCTGATAACTCCCTTCTGTTGATTTAGGTAAGCAAAAATTAGTACCAGAGAATCGCGAAATAGGTACGGATGAATGAGATGGGTTAAACCTGGGGATATACAATGGAAAATAAACAAGCTGCGCAGCAAGAATTTCCCTGGGATCTGCTAAAGTTTTATTAACAGGCTGAAACACTGATCAAAATTTTGCAGCTTCATAACCATGAAATTCTAAATCCCAACAAGCCAAGGGTTGAAAAATCACGAATCCATTCTGGTACTGAATCAGTAACGTACGTCATTGACAACATTATCAAGAACACAATAGCCGGTCCCGGACAAAATCAGTACCAACCGGAATCACTTAACATCTACAAATGGCATGGACAGATCTATCTGTCCTTCTGTTATTGCAATTGGTTTCTTGGTTTTCCTGAACCATCTGCTTATTTCCGCCTCTAATCCTCTGTGAATAAAATGGTTTTTTCGTTAATCGAGACCGGCAGTTCTGGTTGGCTGTTCTGCCTACTGTAGATCCACTGCCTGGTCTCGTTCATTCTAATCGCTCGTTGACCTGTCATGGCTGCTGATAACTCAATGATTCAGCCTGGTCTGGTTCAGAGTTGACAATCTGTTAACCCCTGGCAAGTAAAGTCAAATCGACAGAACAAGTGAATCCATATCTTTAACATTTAGTCGCCGAGTCACATATTACTTGGCCAGTGTTTTCATTTTTAAGTACGACTAGACAGTTCTTTGTCAATCAGAAGCGCGTGCAATCTGGAGTGCCGAACCAGAGAAAGTTGGCCTAGTTTACGATCTTCAATAACGATGAACATCTCGAAAATCATGTGGGACCGTTAGTTGAGCAAGAATAGGATTGTTTCTTCTTGTTTTCATCGAATCCAGTACGCCAGACTCAACGGATAATATTTTCATCGTAGGAATGGCAATGAGGGAAATTTTACCGGCGGGTGGTATAGACATACAAAAAAAACATTATTGGAATATGCAAAACATGGTCACCTATGGAACGACTGATGAAACACAAACCGGCCAGATGACAATATTGACCTCATCACTTAATATTTCTGATGTTCTGTCATTCTGTTTGGGTAATCACAAGGAAAGATTGGATAACGCAGCCATATATCAAGATACGTAGAAATGATTGGTGATTGTCGTGGACCCAATGTAATAATGGAAAGTAACCAAATTCACGGGTAACCCTAAAGAGGGCTTCAGATCTGTCAGCACAGTCCGGTGGCCTGTTTTGCATTCTGCTTGCTGTTCTTTTGAGGCTCACATACAATGAAAGCCCACAATGCATCGACAAATATGTTCTGGCTACCATAACAAGAAGATGCATAATGAAAATTGTTCGTGAAAATGCGTGGTACGGTTATCGGGAGTTTTCCATGCAACTGGTTTGTCTCAAGTTTGCTTTACACTTGGGAAACTGCAAATACTTACCGGGTTGTTTCCTAATTTGCATAGTCTTTTCGTGATTTCCTACTCTTTGTTAGGCCGTGATCCTGGATCAAGAATCAGGCTGCGAACTCGGTATGGACTTCTTTGAGGTGGGGAGTCCACGAGCCCATCCCGGCTTATTAGCATTAAGACTCTGTCGAAAGACTAAATGCAAACATGCGTTGAGAAACGTTATCCGTAGTCCCAAAATATTTTCAAATAAAATTACTAGCGAAAATGTCGCTAGGAACATAACAGGGCGTGGAAACACTAGTGATTTACTAATGACTTATAACGCTGGTATATTAAACACTGTAATAAGGAAACGTACGTGTGAAACTGTTTGCAGACCTTTACCTGTCTGCCCAAGGCATATAGTCCAAGATCACAGACCATGGTGGCATTATTTCGCAACGGTCGAAAGCCCTTATACGTCTTGACACACCAGCTCAATTCCACAACAAAAACGGTTGACGGGAACACCATACCGTGTCTAGTCACGCTGCACATTCAGGTTTGATAAGTTTTTTGTTTGTGAAAACTTTATGCATCTGGTACGCAGTTGACTGTTACTAGGTCAACGATGCACAAAAACGACAATTCCAGAAATCACCAAGTAAAACACTTTCTTTTGCCAGTAAAGGAATTCTACTTTATAATTAGATAGAGCGAGCTCTTTGCCCGGCCGTATAAGTTCACATTTTGCCTAATTACACTACACAATAGAAGGAACTGATGAGTGTCCCCTTTGCTCGCTTTCCGAAGCGCGGGTTGTGCGGTGTGCGTGCGTGGAGGGGGGGAGAGATATGACCAGATAAGCGCAACACACCTCAAACTATTTCTTGCCTAATGACATTTTGAACCCGATGTTAGTGCAAATCATCTATAAAATTGCCTCTAACAGGTTTGACAGCACAAACTCCAAAAAATTGTTTTTTCGTTTAAGGTAAAATCGTCTTTTTACTACCTCCATTTGTACAGATGCAAAAAATCCGCTAACCATTGTACTTTCGAAAAGTTTCGAATTTGGCACAGGGTTGCAGAAGTTTTGCCAGAAATTCATTCAGCCAGACATACTGCGAACGGACCATGAAGGTTTCGAAACAATGCAGTACGGTGCATTGTAAACATGTCGGATCTGAAAATAGCTTTATCAGTCGGCAGTAACATTGTATCTAACCGCGAAGTATCCATGTGTTTCAAAAGAAATGTAAACTGTTACCAAACGCAGCAAAACCCACCGTGTTCTTAGTGATATCTTCTCCCGGAAAATGTGCATTTGCGATAGATTTGCGGTTAAATTCAGCTACTTCTAGTCCTGTCACACACAGAGAATGTATTTTTGGCGAAATGGAAAGCAGTGTTGTTGTTTACTGACAATCCGGAGTGATGGTGATATAGGAATCGTTTACAGCTTTTTATTTCAAGTAAGTCCTTATTATTACTACGCTGAAATAATCGGAGATTGAATGTTTACTTGGGCAAGTGGTAATATGCTGGAAAAAGCTATACATACTGATCCGATATACGGTCACGTGTACATGCAATGATGAGGTCTATCGTGATTGTGTTTAGCTTGCAAATTCGACGGAAATAACATTGACGGTTGTACGGCCACTAATTTAGAATGCAATTTACAGTCTTGTGTTGCATTCAGTAGGCAGATGCAACATCTAGGGAAAAACGATTTCTGATACCTTATTGGTTAAGCAATTTGAGCACTCTGTAAGTGGAATTAACATTTAATTTATTGTGAATGATATAATGTTAGTAACACAGTATAGTTGGTAGGTGTTATTAGAATTATATCATTCACAATAAAAACCAATACGTGGCGCATCGATTTTTCGATATACTCCTCAAGCCACTCGGTCCCAATATTCATATACATTTCAGGTGTTTTGAAAGCTTTCTATTTTTCCTTGGATTTTGCTTGCAACTCAGCACAAATTTTAGCTGATCTCGATCGTGTCATTTGATTAATACAAACAATCGTTGAAATTCCAGAATTCACTGTTCGGACTTATTTATAAGGCGTTTCAAACAGGTATTCCACGATGTGTCAGATTTTAATGATGAATAAATGAAAATTGTCCCTACCGCTGACTGCTGAGAGCTGTAGAAGCACTGTCCGCTCCGAGTCGAAAGTGAACCTTGGACAAAAACGGGATGAACGAATATGAATCAAACACGGCTGTCATTCTTATCGACAGGCCGGGTTTACCATAAACAACATCATCATCATCAACAACAACAACAACAATTATATGTTCGTGAGGCAGATCCCATACCGATTGACACACAGGAACCGAGAATGTCAGTTATTTTATAAGGCAAAAATGTGAACTCAGTTTAAAACAGGCGTACAGTTTACAAGGTCCGCGCTAAGATACAAGTGTAAACTGCTGACATTTCAGCTAGTAATTTTGAGCTAGTAAATTTATTACGCTATTACTGAAATGCGCCATCTTTGAAGTGTACGGGCTGTGACCAGAGATAGATTCCAGATTTCATGTGTCCAGTTGATCGAAAATATTGTGGCTGGTAACTAGTGCTTTTATACTCTGCTATCAAATGTTGAGCTTGTCTAATGTTTCTATATCAGGTCTAGCAAACAGAAGCATTTAGAGCATGTTTATTGGTCAGTGAAGTTTCTGGCGCAAACAAAACGACTACTCCGGTAGGAATGAAAATGTGGAGAGATAGACCAAATTCATCATTGAAAACATTTTGGTGTCAGGTTAAGCTGATTGGCGGAATGGGATCATTATTCCGTGCTTGGCAGACGTATCAACGCACGCCGGAATACTGAATAGGCTAGTCAGGATTTCGGCAAAATCACTGCTCATTACGGATTGACAACTCTTCTAGCTAGTTATATTAATTTATTAATTATTTTCCGAAGGAAAGGTCTAGGATTATTCAGAATTTCATGCTGGGAAACGACGTTGATGATTAAAAGCAAATCTACATAATGTGAGTTTAAAACATTTCAAACACGGCGGAAATCACAGTTTCCAAAAAAATATTTGGAACTCTTTTAGCCCAAAGGGATGTATTAGCTGGCTTTCGACCTGGATCAGAATGAAATATCCGGAATATATATACATATATATATATATATATGGTTACGGTTTGTGGTGAGCAGTTTTTCAGAAGCTAAAATGTGCAATTGACTAAGGGCTGTTTTTGTTTTCTCGCTGTCATTCAGCAGTATTTAATAGACTTTAATAATAGGATACTAGTTGAAGTTCGCCCACAGAACGGTCCAGCATCGCTTCCATTGTACAAATGCTGACATTGATCCATCGCGATCTGGTTCTAATTACTACCTCGCAGCATCGTCTGCTCAGCAGCGAAAAAGAGGACGAAATTTTGGGAAAGACCGGTTGTGGGATACAAATTCAAAATGTTCCCTTTGAAAACAAGAATGTCAATAGCTGCGGTATTAGTCAGAATCACTTATTGTCTCCAATCATCGCTTTGGGGAGTCTCACTGACCCAACCCGGAAGTGTACGGGGGTAAACATCGCGTACACTTTCGTGAACGCAACAACATTTGAGCTTTACTTGTACTTTGGAAGCACAGGTAAGCTGACGTGACTTGCTTGAGTGTGAAAACGACAGAAGACAAAGTCGGCATAATGCATGAGTAAAAGAATATTTCTTTAGTAAACGTAGGAATGCCTGTCGACTAATTACTGCTTATCAAGTGTTCGGTCAAACAGAAGTTTAACAACCATGCTGTTGCTGTCCAAACCTGATTTGATATCACATACATGGTAGTGAATTCTGATAGAAACTTCAAAGCGAATATTGCTTATGGACTGAACTCCTTTGATACACAGGGGCTAGCAGCCTTTAATTTCTGTTCTCCTATCATTCAAGGTTCGACTGTTGTAATCGATGCATTTCTGGGAACGACGTTAACAATCCCGATCAACACTCGATATCGTATATATGTTCACTTTCGGCTGCAGTGACGCTCACGATGGTGGGACAATCCAACATTTACCACGTACTCTTAAGCGGCCGGTAAAGTCGACAATGCAACCAGAATTCTGATTTAGCCATCCTTAGCCTTCTTTTGCTAAGTGAGTATAATGTTGATCCAGTTCATTTGTTCACATTCCTGTTGCACAATCCCAAATGGGGTTAAGTGATTTTTAAATCCACTCTGATTCTCTGAAACCACAGAAATACATGGTCCAGTTAGCCAACTGCCGCCGGATTTATTTTTCTGCATGGCAATTGTACACAGTCATCATTAGCTGCGGAATTTGTTTTGTTAATAATGCGTGGTCTTATGGGTATAGAATTATCATGCCTTAGGTTTTACAAGAACAATTTTAATGTTGGAATCTTTTTTGTACCTTCCATTTTCGTCAGATTTTAACTAATGGCCAAGGCTGCCTAGCAACAAGTCTCAAGCAATCTTGGATGAAGGAGATAAAACGCTGAAGAAATATTTTGCCAAAATTTCAATGCTGATTGATAAATATGGCAGCTACGGTCGGTATTTTGGTTCACGCAATCATATGACTTGTTGAGTGCGAGAGAGTTGTTGTGCTGATTGAATTATCCATATCGTGCTCTCAACTTACTGGCTGATGAAGTTACAAATTGCTCAACAAAACGTTTAACTGTTAAGAAGGCAGGACTTTGAAAACTCCTAAAATTTTGAGTTGGTAAATAAGTTCCACTTAGAGGCCACTCACTAAACAAGACTGTTTAAGCTATCGAAAATGCGTTCAAACAAATTCATCTGGTGACCAACTTGAACACGTTGTCATTTTTTTTATAGCCGGAATCGAATGGTTGGCATTCCTCCAAACACAAGCCGGTCTATTTCTACCCAACATTGCTTTTAATTTTTAAACTCATTTCCTTACCAAAATCCTGAGTCGTATACCGGTATTGTCAAAATTGATGTGAAAGGGGCCTGACGAACATGCTTTGAATGTCATACCTGATGGGATACATGGTAAGCTACCGAAATGATGCTCTAATCAGGCGAATAATATTGGCAATACTCTGCTCGTTGGAGCACATCCGGTTCGAATGCAAAGTATGCCTCCATGCGTGGGGTTCGAATCTGGACGAAGTCTTAAGCCGATCAACCGTAACGAAAAGCGGTCCTCGATTGTAAGTTTTCAACTTCGCTAACGAAAACTGATGTGGTGATTTTTTATAATATATTAAAATTTTAGTCGATTTGTTCAGCGACATTGTGTTTGTCATAGAGATGAATATTTTCTATAAGATAAGAAAGAAGCAAGATTAAATTCCGAAAATCTTCAACACAAAACAAACAAACAAAATACCACTGTCCTCTCCAAATTTCTTCACAATTATCTTCCAGAAATACAAACGCTTTCTCGCTTTTCATGGCCATAGAAGTGCGAATTCGGTCCGAAAATTCTAGGGCCCTATTCTTCAAGTATCATTTACATTTTCCGTAAAGCATAAAATTTCTTTGTTTTCATATACCACTAATCAACCTCGCCGTCTCTACTTCACTGACAAACTAAATCAACTAAAATTAGATCCATATAAACCCGATTCATAACTAGCTAACGCAAAAGCATACAGATTTTTAAGAAGGGTGGTAAGATGATGTTCAAAACACTGATGCCTCACCATCCAACAGGGGGATGTCTAATGCTCCGGCTTATTTCATCAATTGTGTTTCCATGGACCCTGGAGGAAGTTCGATTGGGATGGATCAGGGCTTTTTCATCTGTCGATGCAGAGAACAACACATCTTTAGGTCGATAGTTGAGGCGAAACTTGGATAACTATGAAAAAATTAAGAATTTGCACTTTATCGTCTCGTTTTGCTAGAGTTAGTCCAACAAGCAGCATCACTGTGTGCACCTGACGATACGGGTGAGGTTCTGGTGGATACTACATATATATATTTATATATATGATATATATATCAACTAGAATATGAATAAATGGAAAATTAACATTCCCAAAACGGTTCAATGAGGCACTTAACATTCTGTTTTGTTCCGATTTTTACAGTTATTTTTTAGGGTCCAATTTAGTAGTCTTTGTTATTGATATCTATTATTTGAAGGAACTTTAGGAAGACTGTTTTTTAAAAAAAATTGTTTTGTTGTGAATTGTCCAGTCGAAAGCTGAGCGGCCGGTTTATTTCACTTTTGTTAAAAATAGTCATGTAACTGCTTGCCTTGCAATGCCCTCGTTCTGACCACTATTGAAAAGCAGCGGACTTCTGGTGACCTTCATTAACTTGAATCGTAATTAACGCGGCCATGATTCGATTCCGAGATGGTAGACCGTGAATTTGGCGTGTACTACCAAGCGTCGACTAATTTCGAACTATTACCAAAGATCGTTGAAAAGTCCACATGGTATGTTGAAGAATTTCAAGAATTGAGCATTTCGTTCTGCCTAATTGTTCGATATATTTGCCATTGAACTGATAAGAATGCTCATGTGATCAAATGTTTGGCTTATCGCCAAGTCCTTGTATTCGTTCATTGAGACAAACCATTGAACTGGAAATACTCTTGTGCTTTCGGCGATTGTCAACGGAGAAACAGAACTGGGTCACCGGGTTTCGTGATTTATTTTATATGATATTAAGAAGCAGATACTACCAGTTTCACAAAGTTTATCTTTCTTTTGTCAGTGTTAATTTACGGATGCTAATTTGTATTTCGCGCAATAAGATGAATACCTTCGGGGTAGGTTTTAAGAAAGGTACACGAATGGTGTATGCGAGGAGGTGAAGCAAAGTGCTTTCAAGCTAAATTCAAGTGCCGAATGCCCACAAGGTGATGAATGACCATCAGCAGAACTTCACATCACCGGTGTCTGCTAGCCCAGTCCGTCTAACTTTCTAATCTTAAATAAATAACTGCCTCACAATCACACTGAGCAGATTTAAATGTCTTCGGTTCGGTATGTCCATTGTAAAGTAGTAATAAACAATGGTGGTTTTAGAAACCGCTGATCAAAACCATTAGACAAAATTTAAGGAGCAAAATGTTTGATCTGGAACGTGATTGTTTGATTTATCACTTGGTAATCGTATTAAATTTGCCCCTATGCAAAACTGCAAATCACCGCATGCTCATGATAGATACAAGCTTACCTGGTTCACAATTTCATTAACCAGTTTTAGGTCGTCACACAGATCTTTCCGCTTGCTGACAAGTAAGGGGTCCCGCCCGATCTTGTTCAGTCTTTCGGCTGCCACAGATTCCATAGTTCGGCGCATCAACGGATAGTTGTCCAAAACCTCAAGGAAACTGACTCGGTCTAAGGAGTAAACATTGCAATAGGTTTCTGCCCTGACGCTGGCTACACGCCGAGCATTAGTGAGGAGACAAATTTCTGGAAAGAGCAGAATCGTTGTGCACTGCGTATTATAATCAAAGGTAACGGCATTAGTAAGGGTAGTATTGTCAGTCATTGTGTAGAATAGACTAGAGCGGAAGGTATAAGTAGTGATCAAATGAGCACACGAAGCCTATTGAATAGCTGGACAACAGGTTAGTCTTGTTTTTATTGTCGAAAGAGGGTGCTCAGGGACTCATTTATAGGACAAACTTGGTTCACAAGACATATAAAATGGTTTGCCGGTAGGCATTCAGAGTGGCCTTTGGTGCTTTTATCGACTCCCAAGTTCCATATAAAGAACTCTTTGATCAAAAGCTCTTGATTTGATCAGAATGTTGCTTACGGTGATACATGGGTCCCAATAAACTGGTAGACACTGAAGAACATTGGGAACTGGTTAATGAATATTTTGTTTGCCTAATCATGTTATGCCAGGATTTATGAGCGAGTACTTACATTTAGCCGAATCACTCCTGTTTTCTGATCCAGAACTGCTCTAGGATTCCTCTCACACTTCTGGTCTGCTGATGCCTCAAGCTCTCAAGACATTACTGCGGCCCACCAGATCTACGGTTCTGCCTTTGATGAATCCATCCTTCTAGTCCCACGGATACAAAGGATTGACATGCGTACAATAATTAACGATTATCTAATGCGAATTATTGGAAGCAATGTCTGCCAACCAACCGCAACAAATGATACTGCGCTTGAACAGCTAAATGTTGGTAACAATAACATATTCTTGGGGCATTTACTTTCTGCTACCAGATAAGTTTGGAGTCTTTTAAAGCTGTCAGTGCAAAATGGGCTTTTCGTACCTAAAGACGATATATCATGGCCTGAAATGGACTGCCTGGGTTAATCGCTTCCTGTCAGCTGAAAACCTGCTGTATCATACTGTGTCATACTTAAGCTTTAACAAGTTGTGATCAAGCTTCCGTAAAAATCTAAAACCATTCCGTTTAACCGGACCTCAAGTGAGATTCAAATGGTGGAATTACGAACGTCCCCGACCTCATTGTTTCGAATTCCAGTTCTTTGCAATCACTGCATTTTTTCACATGCTTTCCTGGTCAGAAATTCTTTGAGTTCATTGTAATTTTACAAACCCAAATTAGAATTTTATGACCCAGGATCATCCAGGTGATTGTAAATTGCATTGATATCTTTTGATGGCTTAAGATGCAGGGCGGTGCAGAAAAATGGATGCCTCTTTGTGGCTGGATCTTGGTTAGTATTGTCTTTTTTTAAATTCTAAAGATGCCTGTTCCCGAAACATCAGTTTCTAAAGCCATCTTCTAATACTATCTATCTTTGAAGGTTGTTAGTGACCGAACAATCTCCTTCCGATCTTATATTCCTTGTTCAGCTCTGTACCATGCAAGAAGACTTGGCATGGATAAAAGTAGATCTAATAAGTTGGCCATTGCATCGTTAGTATGGCTTATTAGTTGGACTACGGTTAGACCAGTGGCTACGCCGGCTAAGGAAATTAAACATCAAAGAGGACAACAGAGCCTACCTACAAGTGAATGGAAAAATTGACGTCGTGAAACGCGCCTAGCGTCATCGGAATCCGGAGTCTGCGATTATGATGCATACGTGAACAACCAATTATGCGACTCACTGGGATTTTCTACTCATTTATTGTCACACATTCTTAATCCAGTGCTATTAGCTTTAGGTTTGTGCAGCAGGGCTTGATTAATACGCACTCTGCGTCTATAATAGAGCAAACTCGTGGTCGGCGGTAATTAAAACGATGTCACCTTTTTTCGAAAATAACGGGTACGAGGTATATCTGCGGCAGTTCAATCCCAATTTAACAGCTTCAGCTGAGCTACTACTCCTATCAAGTAACCTTGTTAGTCGCGGAGCAATAATTGAAGGAAGCAAAATTAATTAATTAATTAATTATTTTTCCCCCAAAGGAAGCTACTAACCGAGCTTGTATTAAAGTAGCTTTGTTTAATGTAAACCGTTGAAATCTAAAAACTAATATGATAGCAACTTGCAGCATCAACCATTCAGCTGAAGAGTTATTAGGAACTAACTACCAGGTAAATGTTCTTGATCGATATTTTCGGAGCCCGACCTTTAGATAAAGCTCGTCAAAGATACCAGCGTTCCCCTCCATCTGCAGTACTGTCCAGTGGACAAAACTGTCTCATTCGATCTGCTCAGGTATCACGGATTGAATGTGCTCTACTGTTTTTGTCAAGTATATCGTTATACTTGACGTCTGATAGCGAGAAATCTTCAAAGTAATGAGTACCAGCTTCTTCAGACCGACGGCGTCGACTCCGTCCAGACTGTTTTTTTTACCACGCATGTTCAACGGAAACAATTACTCCCCAGTCCTGAATGCCATGTTTTATTCGGTCTGAAATCGGTACAGAAAGTCTTCATTCAGATTACCGATCACACTTGGGGATTATGTGCAGAACGAAATGAGGAATTCTATTTATTCGATAAACTTGTGCTTCGAACACGAGCATACCAGACCGAGCTCTGACAGAACTCAATGAAGCCAGGAAATTAGAGATTGCTGCAACAATATGGATTCCATCCTAAACAAATTTGTTCATTGGTGGATAAGGAATTGCTGAACCAACTGACTTAAAATCGGTTTAGCTGACAGGTTTCAATAATCAAGAGGACACTAGTGAGGCTAAACTGTGACCAGTGAAGACCGTATATGTCGAAGAGAAAGCGAGAGGTGCTGTGCTTGACGCTAAGCTAAAGAGCAGATTCCCATATATTGCCTTCAAACCGGATGGAAGGTAACGTTAGGGCAAAACTTTCGGACAAACTGTTTTAATGTGAACTTGGAAACAAAATCGATAGTTAATTTTCCAAATTGGCCGTTAAACAGTTCGCGCTTTTCTTCACAAGACATTTTAATAGAACAAGCAGCATAGAAGCTGAAAGTCGGCAAACTGTTGTGTTTCACAAGCTGTTTAAAATGAGAGTTAGCTATTGAAATACCATAGAAATACGTACCGCCAAAATATGAACCGTCGGACAAACTGGTTGCTATTTCACCATCACGTGTCACGATATCTACAATGCCTTCTTGAATGAAATACATTTTTGACCCGATAGTGCCTTCCTTGCAGATCAAGTCACCAGGTTGAAAGACTTCGTATCGCAGTTTTACAACAACCTCGGAGACGAAATTTTGATCCGCAAAAGTGAAAAACGGAACAGCGGCAACCAAAGCTCGGCAATTGTAGTTGATAATTTGCTGCGTTAGGAATGAAAAACAGGAAGCTATGAAAGTGCAAAAATGAGTCTGCTCTTAGTCGGTCGTTCGCAATATCCCTTGGAGTGTGTAAAACTACCCAGCCAGTAAATGTCCTTTACTCATTATGAACGTTATGACGAGCGAGATGTTTAGTGTCACACAACGGTTTTTCTTCAATCTTTTGGACTGGAGTTACGTATTCAGTCGGAGTTCAAAAGCAACAGAGAACGGGCACGAATTCCCGTGAGTGTCATTTATGTGACTTTTTTAAGGAAGTCGGAAAGTCAAGTGTATCGTTGTTGGTTTTTGCCTAGTTGGCTGCTTGGTGACTAAAATGTACTAATATAACATCTATGGTATGCCAAAATTTCTAACTGGGTGTCTCAAATACAGTTAGGTTTTGCCTAGTTTTAACAAATTATTAGCACAAGGCCTAATAGAATGATTTCTCGCTGGTCCAGCCTTAGTAATTTTGAAGATATTAGACCATAATCTGTGAACGGCCAAATGATAAAAGTAATCCAAAATGCTTTTAGCAAAAGCTTGTCAAAATTTTATCGCTTGCGTACTTCTTTCAGGCACTCCGAAAGTTCATTCAATATTTCGCTTTCGTTAAACATTTTCCCCTGGTATCGGTGCTCGTAGTAGTTGGCTATGCGCTGTCGAAGATCGCGCGGAAGTTTTCGAAATGCCATGTATTCATCAACTTGTTTGAACTGTAGAAAAGGAAAGCAAAATATGGAGAATGAGGAAGAACGAGCGGAAACATTCGGATTCATGAACTCTCTTGCTGCTTTACAGTTTGCGAACAGCTTTGATCTAGGGCATCCATACTGTTTACGAGTTGATTGATGTGTCGTAAGTAGTAAATATTCCTCAAGCTTTGTTCGCACATGTAATTATCTTCTTTTTACTTTTGAATTGAAAAGAAGAAAAAGTATTAGGGTCATGTATTGTCTGTGTTACCGCGGGGAAACAAAAATTTGCGTTCTGCGCCAGCATTTCATGACTGATTTATTTGTTGCTAAGACATGAAAAAGTTGAGTTGGTCAGTTTCTATTCCATGAACCTCATGAAAAACTGCTGAAAACTTACGAGTGAAAACAAGAAATTTGCGCGAATGTTCAGGGAAATAGTTTAGTAAATTACTAATCAGAATGATCTGAGCAGTGTTCACAAATCGACAGACTGGTCCTGCATCTTAGAAGAGAGCAAATATTAATTTTTAAATCGATGAACCACTGAGATCTAGCTCAAACACTGCCACAGAACGCTAGAACATCGGATTGCTTCTATATCAGACTCGAAAAATTCAGTCGCCCCTCGGTAATTTTACGTTTATGCATCCAATCGCTGCCTGCATTCGAGAACTAGTACTTTCCTCTTATAAAATGTGCATGAGCAAGCAAAGAGGTTGGTAAACTCGATTGGAAAACGAAATGGAATGAGGAAAAGCTAAGAGGATAATTTATCGCGATGCGGAGAATAGCATCTTTTGCACAAGTCGTTTGAAAGGTAAGTTCACTGAGAGGAAATTAGGAAAATAAATTCAATTTTATTCTGCATTCACTCACGGGAACTTCACATTTTCACGCCGTTTAAACCCGAAGAATGTGCAAGCTTTTCATATTTTGGTTTCAATTAGTAGACTGTTAGAGAGCACATGACGTAAGCTTTTCGAGTTCCACATTCTTTTTGTTATTGACTTTCCTCTAACATTATCCCCAGTAAACCCTTCATCTTCGTCAATTTCAATCCATATTTTTTTCAGTACTCAATCGATCCAGCTTCGTCAGCGGTCTTATCAATCTCAATATCATAGCCACGGTTGAATGGGAAAAGTTGAGTGACCATGCCTAGTTGGCTATGCGTAATGACATATAGGGACAGACAAACCTGCTGAAACAGACCCGAGTGACATGAACAACGGCCATTTAGTCACCTGTCACCAACCACTCCACGTGCATTGAATTACGCAGAGCAAAATATTCTCAGCATGGACAAGCCCGTTTTTTATACCTCTTCTGCTTTTCATACCAACGTCGTAGGGTGCATGATTACTAATTATAGAATACAATTATTTGCTTGAGCTTGCATTCTCTGCGTTTATTGCGCTGTTCAACTTAGTGAACAAGATAGCTGATGAATGACTTAATCAACCGGTCACGGAGAATGACAACCCTGAAAACACGAGCATTGTTTTCACAGGAATAGCCCAGCTAGTAGCTTCAGAAATCCTTGAAAGCTCCTTCGAAATGAGCTTCAACGAGACAACCTCTTAGTGGTTGCAACAAATATGGTTCTCCCACTAACAACATGCTCCTAGGACTCTTATCCAAACATTTTTGTGTATTTTGGTGACTCCGTTTACAAGGGTGAGGAATTTTTCATTTTCTTGTTAAATGTCACGATTGCTTTTGTGCTTCTCTATAACGCCTAACTGACATTTGAACAATCCTATCTTCATGTCCTACGGTAACAAATTTCACTTATTCAGTCAGTAATACCTCCTTTCACTAGTCTTATTCAATATTATCTTCTCAGGGAAAATGCTTTCGCGTTCACAGCAATCAAGTTAGATTGGCTGAATTTTTTTCCGAAGACATTTGGAACTTTTTGATTTCTGGATGTTGAAAACGCCAGTAACCCAACGTGATCTTTAAATGCCTTTCCGGTCGGGGGTACTACCAACGATTATGAATTATCAAATAAGGACTTAGAGACAGAAAATTGGGACAAATTATTCCCTGCTCATCAGGGGTCAGTAAAAATTTTCTTAGCGTTTGATTATTTGACCAAAAAAACTTGTTTTACTCATATCCTACGATAGTTCTATCGCAGAATGATTTGTGGCGTAGTTTTACCGATTGCATTAATCGTATACGAGGTTTGAGTAGATTTATATGGAGTAACGAAAATAACCTCAAAAGCGGGTTCAAACCAGAAGCTTTTCGTTCAAATTTTTATCGAAGCCAGCTGAAGCGGTGCTGTTCATCCCGATGACCGAAGAGCCACAAGGTAGGTCTGGATTGTCACCACGAAAGGGGTGATGTTGAGTTAGTTTACTGTTTGTACTGGTTGTCATGAAAAATCATAAATTCTCGTAAGAGAGACGAAAAAAGCAAACCGGAAAATTGAAGTTTCGAAGTACCGTACTGTTTTGCAATTGCCCCGATCTGAAAAATTTGCTAAAAGGCTGTGAGATTTCCGCTTTCTACATCCGCAATTTAGTTTTGCGGCGTTTCCTGCTGCCTACAATTTACATTTTTCCAAAATATTGCTAGCAAACAAAAAAGACGAAACGTATCAGAGCAGTGAAAACAATACATTTTCGAATACCGTCTATTGAAATACTGCATTTGACTACAATTCTCATTGTGATGCTCATTTTTTTCGAGGATTGGCTGAATTGTTGAGCAAAATCGCTTTGGGATTCTGCATGTAATCACAGCAATATAGATATTTCGGAAGGGTTATTGACCAGGGATGCTCCACAGTACAGTGGTCTTCAAAACACAGGAAGGGAAAACTGAAAACCGGTCAGACATTTGATAAAATAAGCACTTTGTTCGCAACAACTTAGCAGGACAGAGGTTTTGCGGCGATTCAAGGCATCACAAAATACTTATTTCAATTAATGGATTCCGTGTTTGGAGACTTGCCAATCTGAATAAAGCTACTGATAATTATGAGTCTTGATGTGGGTAATAACCATGAATGTGACTCTATTTCACGATGGGGAAGGTGTTTCTTGGGCTCTGGAATATCTCAAAATAGTCGTTGCTGAGTTTGAGGGTCGTGCTTGTGGTCGGCCGTAATTTCTAGCTAGATTGAATATAATATTTGACTTAGCTAACAAAATCTTTTCAATATACCGCTTGATAAGTCTGTGCACCTGAACCGAGTTTGCTGCCATATGGAACTCAAAAATTTGGGCATGGGTCCAACCAGTTAGATTTGTTTTTTTATGGTTGAACTGTAGACGTAAAAGACGCTGGTTTTCAGCGATGATACTCTGCAAGTTCATATTTCAAATGAACAAACCACAGTTTACAAGAGTCATTCGAATTTCAGACATTTACGCGATCCACTTTACTCATTCTCAATTTTAGGATGAAACTGAAGTATATGTATAAACGAATCCATAAATCCCTATGTAGGCCATAACTGGCGTCTCGCAAACTGCGAATTTCAGAAATGAAATCCAATCCTGACCCCAATTTTTCATTGATTTTACCCCATTCCTATGATTTGTTTCTCATTGTGCATTTGTTAAACCCTACTTAATTCCCATAGCATTCTCTACCAACTTCTTGATTACGAATCCCGACGGAACGCCTTTTGTCATCCATTTGTCCGTTAGAAACGCCTGTAGCTCTGTTTCTATAGAATCTTTGTGTTTACCTGGCAATGTGAGTTGCGGTTGATACCGATTTGCTCTTGGTTAGGCCGATTTTATTGCTCTAAGCAAAATATCCTCAGCCTTTTTATCAATAAACCCACTATATTGCATTGGATGCCCAACTTCGAGGTTTACATGAATTAGTTCAATATTTACAGATATTTGACCACGCCAACCTGGAGTTGATTAAATTGAATTGCATCCGTTATGTTAAAATTATGCAGTTTTTGAATTTTTTTAGAGAAATGCAGTTCAAGAAAGCCGAAATTATAGAACCTCTGGAATTATCCCACTCAAAACTGAGCTATTAAGCGGACGCTGGTGACCTATGGTTTCCTGCGCTTCGTACCAAATATCCTAAATATATTCTGGAATTGTGTTGCACACTGAGCAGCCTTGTCAAACACCAAGGTAAACAGTTATAACAACTGCGGCGAAATCATGCCATCCGTACCAAGCATTAAGACGACCAAAATAACTGCATGAGAGAACCAACATTTAGTGTTGGGCATACACGGGATGGGTCCAGCCAAGAGCAATTTTAGTAATCGTCCGTTCAGAACTTTCGAAGAGACTACTCTACCAACAGGAGATAGCGACCAAATCAATACTGTTCTAATTGATTGCTGTTCTTGCCTAGGAAAATTTTTTGACAAGCTATAGTCAAGATCTCGTTGGAACACAGAGGACTGACATCCTTTTCTGTTACCAGTTTCTTTGTTAACATCGAATGCAGCTAGGCATTCATTCAAAGTTACAAAGTTTGCCAACAAAAAAAATGAAAAGAATTATGTGATTTGTCTAAATGGGCTCATTTTTAGTTCAGAATATAATTGTCCCTTACAAAGAACAGGTGTCATTTCACAAACTGAAACATCTATATTAGCAGACATGGTGGAATCGCCGGCCAGAAATGATTAACCCTGGCGGCGACGTCGGCATGTGTTCATAGGTGCGAAAGGTAAAATACTCAACCGCGAATGAATGGTTTACAAAACCGGCATGCTTTTTCGAAATAGATGCTGTCAAGTTAGTTAACGTAAGATTTAACTAAAATAAAGTTCAGTTTGATTTTCCCAGATGAACTTGTTTCATTTTGAGCAATCCGAATGCACTAATTTTAATGCAAGCTGAACAAGTGCCTCTGGAACTTTGATCATCAACGCGAACCACAAGTTGTAAGGAATATATGGGCACAAAAGTCGAGATCTGACAGTTAGGCACGAATAACTGGATGACGGAGAAAGTGGACTGTTGTCTGGCTTTTTCATCACCTTCTTGTACTCACATAGGAATGACAGTCAGGTACTTTCGAACGTGAATTCGCAGATAGAGTAAACCGAAAGGTCACGGTGTGTCTTCTCCCTTAGGTGAAAGAAATGTAAATTAGGTGATCTGGTCCTCTGAATGAAGGGTCATCGTATGATCTCGTGTATTTGTTCTCAGAACCGAAAAATATTGCGATGGCCATTTAGAAATCTATTTCATATTTCCGCATTCAAAATTGCACGCATTGAGGTAAAAGAAACTCAGCCATCCAGAGTCCACCGCGTCGATGACCGAATCTGATGAATCATCGACGTTGCGATAGTTAAACACAAAATGTTCCTAAGTAATTCCAATCTTTCTCAGCTAATGTTCCAGCAAAGCCGGGTACGAGGATCCTTTAAGGTCATCTCTTGTTTATGTGAATCACGGCAAGTAAAAGTCGTGGAATTTCATAAGGAGAATGCCCTCAAATGGTGTGCAAATCAATCATCCTACGGAATGTGTACAGGGCGTCACACCTTGTACGTCGTCGATTAACTGACATCATAGATACTTGCGAACATTGGAGGCATGCATGAGCAGAACTAATACCGACTGGTCGGTCAGGCGCTGCTGAACTTGTGGTCTGACGGCGACCACATCTAGCCATTGCAATGTTTGCTGAACATATAGCAGTTAGACCAGCATTTCAGACAATTCGAAATTATTTTTAACGAATTTGGCAATCTGCTAATGTATTTGAAAGGGCTAGTGTCGAATAAATATAACCAGTAAGAAACCTATTTTTCGCACTTTATTTTCCCGAGCGTGGGTCCCGTTAAGGTTGGTTAGTTTGTAGTTCCATAATCTCGATAGGTTCATTAGATGAAACAAGATAGCAAGTTAAACAAAATGCGTGGCTATGCAAAGTAGAAAACTAACTTTTTCACGGTACATTCGTTTGGAACAGTCAAATGATTGAATGAGTGCAGCCGCATGACCAACAAACAGCGCGTAACCAGTTGCTCCCGTCACCATGCTGACAACGGTAACCCAAGCCTCGTTCATGCTTGTCGGCGGGTACCGCCCATAACCAATCGACAGCATGTGTGACATGGCCTTGAACAGAGCCCACGTGTACTGATCAAACCAATAGGCATTCTGCGAAAGGGGGGGGGGGTAAGACGAAACGACAGAAAGAAGGGGCTAACTCGTCGAAGTCGTGATGCATCAAACAGTTCCACTTGCTCATGACAGCTCGATTGTCCATCTGCAAACAATCAGGACAGGAATTTGATCTGTTGCAAAAAGCGGTGGTTCTGTTATTTCCTTTCGTGATCTGGTTTCACTATTTATCATTACAGTGAAGGAATTACTGTGTTAAACAGGTTTTTACTGCAATTTGAGTGGATGCAGTTTTAATGCCTACTAGTAGTATGTGCCTCAGTATCAACGACAGACATTTCCGGAGAATAAATTTTGGGAAATTGGTAAATTGACGATATAAGCTTGAAAGAAAACTCTGCATAGGTACGCATGTAGGAGACCATTCTTTGATTTACAAGTGGGTCGACGAACACACAAGTTGAAATTTCTGGATGTGGACAGCCACTAGCAGTGTCCGTTCAAATAAACAAACTAGAGGGAATAATGTATGCATTTTGGCCTACGTCCCAAATCAGAAGTTCAAAAATGATTGCGAAAACGACAAAAACGCATTGTCAATAAGTTGTTTTAAAAGACAAATCCGACCGTTCCGAAACGTGCAGGACCGACAAAGGTCACTAAACTAACAAATTTTTTCGTTTACTGATAACTCAAAACGTCCGAGATTCTTATCATCACAAAGAGCATTGGAAATAAGTTGATTTTGTAGTTTCCTTTTATTTTTAAGCATTCGCAACGTGTGTAGAACACTGACAATTCGTCATCTGTAGAGCTCAGTTTAGACACTGCCTGGTACGAGGCATCGCGGTGAGGATTCCACGATAAGTGGTTGTAGTAATTAGTATGTTCTGAGGGTTTCAACGGTTATTTAATGAGTGCATATTAGCCGGATATCTGAAGAAACAACAATAACTAGAAAACCGCTTCCATTACTACTGTGTAAGTTTGAAATGTTTTTTCAGGTTTTATGAATAAATCCAGGTTACTTGCAATTTTGTTATAAATGGAAAGTTAGGGTGCATACTGAATCAAAAAAATAAAGAATCAAGTTATATACACAGTAGTTTTTCTCAGTTCGTCCTCCTTACGCTAAAATTGCTGTTACCATAGAATTTTGATGAATTTTGTTTGACGCTTGATGTCCTGCATTTAATTGCTATATGACCATACCCTTGTGACTCTAAAACCAAAAATCTACTGTGCGAATTGCTTTATACAACAGTGAGCAAGTGTGCCTACCGAAATCAAACGACATTTCCCGATAAACAGATACGGATACGACAGTGTGTGATTTTCACCTGACGATGCCAATTTGATGTGGGGTGCCCGTGCGTGCTCTGTGCTTGTATTTGCGTGTCTTCGTGAGTGTCTACCTGTGTACCTGCAGATTTGCAGGGTCGACTGACTTTTCGTTTGGCCAGCATCAGAGTTTGCCAGAGTGTGGTCATCTTATATGAACTTAATTTTGATAATAGTTCTCCAAAGAAAACAAATTTTATGAGCTTTACTTGCATCTGGTCACAGTAGCTTCCAAACAAATCTTTTAAAGTTTACTTCATATACGGTCAAACAGCTGCGAAACTCGATAACAAATGTTTAGTGAAAAAGTACAGTTGGCATGAATTACCAATCACAGTTCCTCGTGGTCTTGCAGAAGAAAACAGAATAAATGGGACTTGGCAGGAACAGCCGTCTAACTATGAGTTACAGGTCTGTGACAGCAGTTGACTTCCAAACATAGGGCAATAGCGCTAATTAGCCACCAAACGGCCAAGTCCTGACGGTGACCGTCTGCCTTTTTCTCCTCTCGAAAGCGTTTCTATTTAACTGTGATTGTTGATCTGACTCGATCTACTCCCCTTTACTTTAATTCTAACCGGAAAACAATCTTGTAAGGTGGTCTCACGCAATATTTTAGGCTGACAACTATTTCCGGTTCGCTATCAACACAGAACAGGGATAATCAGATTGAAGTCACATATTTATCCGGTCAATTTTCAAAGTCGATTGAGAAACAACTCGCAAAAATTACCCCCATAAATTGATTATGAAAATGTCACGGCATTCAGGGTGAACTAAGTGTTTCCGACCTGCGTGACAGGCGAATTATCACGGTGATTGAGTGCTCACGACCAGATGGATTTTTGTGTTCGATCTGTCCACCGATTCATTGCTTCGATCAAAAGTCAGTTTCTTTCAAATGGGCAGTAGCCATAACCCCCGAACTGAAAGAACGCAAAATATTTCGCTCACACAGTGAGCGAATCTTGGACAAACGAGATGATAGATTGGTCTAGATAGTTGCTGTTTGGAAGCAAGTGTCATGGCAGATTGATTCTTCCACGTGGGTTTTGAATGTTTATTTGGAAAACAAATCCGCCCATGTCACCAGAAGCTCGACATTTTAGCTGACAGGTGTAAATAGAAACGGAACATTGCCAAAGTTTATGACTGTCAGGTGATTAGCAACGTGTTAAATGGGATACACAACCTGGATTTCAAATCCAGCACGGTTACCCGATCACAGCAAGTGTGCTTTTTAATTTAGACTTTGCGAGGTAACTCGTACAATTTGGTGCTCGGTTTCTGTCCTCTCTGAGCAACTTTACCAGCCACACCCTGTGGAGGAGAGTGTTAGACTTTTGTCGACTGACAGCCTGGATTCGCTTATCGGTTGCCGAATTCTTGCTCCGAATAAAGGCCATCCAGGGAAGCGTACCGCATCTATTTTCAGACAAAAGCAATAGGGTGAGTACGATGAGGCAATCACACAGGCTCATCCAGAGTCACGAAATCTTGCTTGAACCCAAAAAAGCAAAGTAACGACTAAGTAACTAAGTAACTAAACTTTTAACTAACCTGTGCAAAATAATCTAACTTGTTAGTCACTAGAGTAGACAAGTGTGAAACCGTTAGACTTACTCACTATCTTGCAGTGTTTCGTGGAAGCACGAAAAGACAAATTGCACAGAATAGAATATTTCTTCCTGTTACAAGTCTAAACTTTGAAGGAAACCACCCGCCTACATGATTGATGATCTTTTCTACCGACCGATCGGGCAGGTGATTCTACGAGCTGAAATCCTGATAGCTCAGCGTTCAGTGCAGCATTCTCAGTAGTTGGAAGAGCCTCGGTCCCATTCTGTCAGTTGGTGCTGACTTTTAGATGGCCAGCGCGTAGGCGTTTACTTCAACCTATATTTTCCGAGTAACAGCCACTTCAAATTGATGCTTAGTTTCTGGTAGCTTGAATATACAGGAATTATGACGGATTTAATAAAAATTACAATTACCTAAGAATAACAAAACCACAAGGCAATTAAAAATCCTACGAAAATTGTCTGCACACACCATCTTTGTTTATACTGAAGTAGAAGGGGAAACAAATTACACGTTGTCTCTTGATTGTATAAACCAACAAGAAAAGTATTGATTTCTGTCAAGTTTATTGGAGTGAGCTGTATTCTGTTCCAGTCAATGTTCTTAGCCTCCAGATCAGTTTATTTCAGAAACATTCGTTGAATATGTTAGGGGGCTTTGATGTGATTTAAAAAAATTAACTAACAAGCTGTTTGTTCTACTGAACAATATGACTTTATTACGGTCGGCTTGTCTATTAATTTCCCGTGGACAGAGAAAAACGTGAAAAGAAAACAAATTATCAACCATTAAATCCTAGGGTCTTTGAAACCAATTCTGGTTTAGTGCTCACGATCCAAAATGAATATTTACCAGCACAGAATCAAATCGTGGCGATTTTATGCCTATCTACATAGTTTTTTTACTGCGGCTTGCTTTTTCTATGAACATTTGTTTTTCCAGGACAACTGGCTTGCAAATTGGCTAACCCTGATCAAATTAGTTCGATTATTCCCCACTCCATCGGTTGATTAATGTGACCGAGGACACATTACGCCTCCGTTGACTGGCCTATTCACTTCAGTGATCGCGTCTTTGTCACGCTTTGTACCTCTGTTTTCGTCATCATTTGACCATCATGGCCTTAATAGGTAGAAAAGTAGACCATTAGGAAGCCTGTAACCTGGTGACGAAAGAACGTCTCATTGAAGAACGTAATGGGACTGGCAGAAAATGGTTTCGCTTAAAATGTGACTGAGCGTGCATTTGAGAAACGCGTCGACAAATTTTAATAGTTTTAATCAATGCGATCTTGTCCTCGGCAGCAATGGCAAATCGTAATATAACAACTAAAAAAACAGGAAAATAAAATCCACAACAAAACAAATTTTATTAAGTAATATATACATATATTTTTTACATATGAATAACCTTAGATGATTGTTTTACTTTGTTGATAATGCCTACGAAACTCCCGTTAATTGAGCCAATCTGATTTCCATTCCTTGGCTTGAAGCTGGAGAATATTAGGTTTTCAGAATGTTTATTTGAGATCATGATTTAGTCATGACATGACGATTTAGTCTGTCAGCCGATGATGTCATGCGTTTTTCTGATTGGTCACACGTGATCTCGACAGGTCTCGTCATATGTGGAAAGATGAAAAATAGACTCCAGAGTGAAGTAACTCTGGCCGGGAAGAGCTGAAACAAAAGCCAAGACTTGTGCTGTCACAGTAATTTGTGGCTCTAACACATTAACAGGGTCTTTACTTTTCCAAATTATAGTCGTTATTGGGTAACAAAGTGCGAGTTAACCCATTGGAGCTCAACGACGGTCAGTATGATTTGAGGTTCAAGGTATGCGATTAATTACAATTGCGCTTAGCAAACCTCGTAGCCCGTCTGACCTTACTATTTACGGACTAATGATCATACTCAGTTGATTGCCGTGTGGTCGGTAATTGACGTCTCAGTCGAATTTTGCAGTGGAACAAAAACATTGGTTTATCGGTGGAATTACAAAAGTCTGGCTAAAACAACTCACAGATTAAAAAGATACCACTGACTGCGTGAACATTACGCTTTGTTGGTTGGGCATGAGACCCACCATGGTTGAGATACTGCGGGTTTTTGAAAATAGACGGTCTCTGCAGGTAATTACCAATACAATGCACTCCATCTTAAAAGACCCCATGCTGCATGCACCCTAGCAGACCGGAAATTTGCGAATGACGTAATTCCTCAATCATGACCGATCAAAAGTAACTGGTCTGTTAGGTCAACGAATTTTGAAAACCGATGTCGCGAGTTTGCAGTCCGTTGAATCTTTCACTTCATCCATGCAATAGCCTTTATTTTACCGGGAAGTTGTGTAAAGTATAGATGAATAGTCCACAAATTTAACGAAGTGATAGGTTTGCTAACAGTTGTGCGCCCTAGAAGTTCTGTCACAGGTTGCACGGACCATCATTTGGGAGCCGACTTTGTGACAGCCAACAGCATGATGGAGTTAGAGTGCGAATCAATATGGAATACGTGACTGACCAAAATAATACCACTTATGTGAGTCAGCGCATCATTTTTTACCAGTTATACTGGAATACAGTTAAAATTCTCAAGCCATTTTTATCTGTTTATCCACTTATGGGTATGCGATTACATCGCGATTTTGACGTAATCGTATGAACACTTTCCAAGTCCTCCGTTGTGCAACATTTCCCAATCAGCTTTGCAACAAGTTTGCTTTTGGTCAATTACGGTCTACATTACTTTGACCTTGGATAAAAATTACGAAAGTTTAAATTTTCCCAGAATTCTCCAGTGAGTATACCAAGAGAAACGGAGAATAGTGAAAACGCAGACCTTAACATTGACGTGATCCCTGATAATTTCCTTTATGTATCCCAATATTAGTGTCTTGCTAACAGGATTTTGCACATGAGTTTTGATCGCTATCTCATGTTGCTCTTATAGCTTCCCATTCGTGATATTCTGGTCACTAAGCTTCGGGTTTTGGTTGCAGACGTTTTAACAACAGTCAAGGTGAAGTCTTCAGTGCGCGTGCAGTGTTGTTTTCACTTCGATTGGATTAAAAATTATTAGATATGAGCCTCACATATTTCTAAAATTTACAGCTAGAAAAGTGATCGCAAAGCTATTCCAGCTGTCATAGCTGAGTACCATTGTGTGCAGCCCGATGAGTTACCGAAGTGCAGTCGACCAATGGAAACAAGTAGAAATAATTTTGCCAAGTGTGACTGAGAAAAGTGACTCCACTTAGATCAAACGAAATACTCTTACCGGATATGGACAAGTGGGAATAAGAAAATGGTCCCTGTTCAAACCACAACTTGTTCGGATGGACATGTTTACCGGTCGAATTTTTATTATGACTTTTCTGTTTCAAAAATACGCCGTTTGCAATCTGCGCATATGCACACATGTAAGCAAACTGGACAGCAGAGAAAACCACCGTGAAAACCATTGTTCTCAAAACTGAAAGGCAAATTTCTAATAGGTACATGGTCATGATGACCCGGGTGAGCGGAGCCGATGCTTTCAGGTAATTACACAAGTGATTTCAATGCAGCCCACTTGCTTCTTCTTAGGGAATAACCGACGCCGAAATGATCAATTCTGAAGCCCGAGGAAATTTGTTCTACTGGGCGATAGGTCGACTGTTGAATTTCGATAACAGAAATACTTCGAATTCTAGAAAAGACGAAAATATAAATAATGAAAACGGGGTTCTTAAGGTGTGCAATCTTGTGAATCGCATTCTTTATCCAGTCATTTCAGACTTCTATTTTGTAATACGAATTCACTTTGATTCAAGGCGTCCATATGGTTGTATTCATTAAACAACTTTTTTGCTTGTAGAACCTACGTAAGCAAGTTGATCCAACTCGAGAAATCTGTAAATCATCTTTACGGAGAAATTCTTTCCCCAAATGATTTCTGTGCAGAATGGAGTGACACAGTATTATTACATTCCGATGAGTATTTTTGTGCAAAGATACTGAGACGGATCGCAAAATTAGTTTTTGGGGGAATAAATTTCCGGCGAATTTATCACTCCCTAGGGCATTCGGGAAATTCGTCAGGTCTCATCAGTTCAGAACAGACGTTTTTGCAGAAGAACTTTTATAGATTTGGCTGACCGGCCAGAAATTTCGCACGCCCGACTTTGCCAGCCTCAACAACAGTTTGACCGCCACGTTGCGCACCTCTAACTTTAATGTGCGGATTAGAATAAAGAAAGTCCAAGGGCGAAGTTATATTGATAGCAACGCCGACAAAATAGATAACTTCATTTCCGTCCGAAAAAATCTATGTATGGTCGGTTTCCGAAACTGTTATCCTCATGTTATCGGAGCTTGATAGAACAGTTCCCAAAAACGGTCGCATTTAAATGCCAGTTGGTGAGCTGTTAAAACATAAAATCTGTTTTTTGGAGCTACAAACAACTCTGTCAAACAGAAAGGCATAAGAAATTTGTTTCACAGACTTCGTGAAAGTTGGCTTGTCTTCTTTTTTAGTAACCCGGGTGATTGCAGGGGAATAGGTTGATTAAGCAATTGCAGTGGAAATTCATCCAATGTCTTCTGATTGACGCTGATCTTTTATTATTATTATTATTATTATTATTATTATTATTATTATAGTGAAATGGACATGCCAGCGGGCTCCTAGGGCCCACTGCATCGAGTAGAGGGGGCGGCAACCTTGGTATGACACAGAACCACATAAGGTCCCACTAGATCAGGTGAGATAGTGAGCCAGAAGATTGAAATGATCGGCAGACCTGAGATTCGAACCTGGGACCAAATCGGGGACAGATATGCTCAATTCACGTAACGAACAGCGGTCAGTGAAGTGGTCGTATTCTCTGTCAAACGTCATTAGATAGAAGTGTTATTGAAGGGTATGATTAGCCACAGAGGACCGTGCAATATCTTGAAAAACTGCTGACTTAAGACATCTAACAAAATACACTTCTTTCGGAGTCAGTTCAGATTGCTAAAGGAAGCAGCTGTATTTCTTTCAGGTGTTTGGTTACGCAATTTAAATCATTCTCCCGTTCAGGTTTCTTATTTGGGTGTGGGAAAATGCTTTCGCTCGCAGGTTCAATGGAAACCGGATCAACAAAGCCGATTTCTGGCCAAAGATAATTAACTGCTTCGAAAGAGAACAACCGAAGAATTTCGTAGCTGATACTAACATTTTAATCACTGATCTTCACTGTATACTAATCATCGAAGCAGTAGTTTTGTTGAAAACAGGTCGGAAATTTTTACCAAACATTACCGAAAAACTTATGTGGGCTTTTTGTGACTGTGTAATGCGAAGGAATCACCACAATCACAGAGACTTTGTGCTGACTTACTTTGACAGTATCGGACAATTCCTAGCTGCCCGTCTCAAATGCGGGTAGCTAGGAATAGGATTAATTTATGTCGGCGAAAGTTGACAGCTATTTCGCCATTTTTTGACACCATGAGTTGATTGCTGTGTGTTTGTTGTGAAGGTGGCCTCAAAGTATAGTAATTTACGAATAACTGGTCTGCTGTAATTTTATACGCAATGTATCAAAATCTGAAACTCCAACTAAATTATTCATATTTTCAGATGTCCAGTTTTTTTGGAAAATGACCTGAAGAACTAGACTTTCAAATAGCCGATAAAAGAAGCCTTTAATTCGCTTTGCAAACTTGCTAACTTATTTTTATCGGTTGTGTTGCGTCAACCATGAAACGGTAGATAAATTTGGTTAGAGAAACAAAGAACTTACCATTCTCAAGTAAGCGGTCGCTTTCATTTAGTGCTTGTGTTTGGACAAGTGTGATGTCTTTGACTGGGTTATGAATTACAAAATACTTAAAACCCAACCTTGTTATAATTGTGTAACTTCTTTGTCTTTTTCGGCGAATAGGATATTCCAAATCGTAACGCTGAATATTGTACCAGTTAGACTTTTTCAGATTCCCTAGAAAGAAAAGTGCATATTTCCAAGCATTTCACTTTGAACTTCAACTGTTTTCCGAATTGATACACTAGTGCGGTTACTTGTGTGAAATGTTTTCTGAATTATAGAAAGAAAGAGTATCACCAAAAATGTTAGTTTGTCTGTGACCTTCAGTCATCGAGCTTTTACTCGAAGCCCACCTACAAGCTGCAGCCGTATTCTAGAGAAGACCTCATAACGCCGCCTTTTACGGAACTTAAAGTAACGAAACATGCTCATTCATAGAGTGATTACGGCTGCAGAACAAAGTTATCTGCTCTGTCCATGGCAAAGGATAAATCACTGAAAATTATTATGTAGGATAAGGCAAGCTCATCTGGTTAGTGTCCGTTAGCATTTCTGAAGACTGAAAGGGGCTGAAAACAAATGACGGTTTGGGTCTCGTAATAAGAATCTGATAAATAAAAATGGTGATAGCGGAAACGGAAATTTTGTTGGCGATGGAATTAACAATGCTTATGTGGTTATTGACGATGATCTAGATGATGAGAATGAGCAAAATATCTGTTGGGCGTACAAGCAAGTGGCATAAGTAGTGGTCATCTGTATTCAACTAAGTAAGCCAGTAGAGTTCCTTATTTAAGCTCTCAGGACTAGCATTTCTGATAACCGAACTTCAAGGACGGATGATAAGATAAGGATTATTAGATGCAACTTTGAATAAAATGGTGAAAATAGCGCATATGATTGTCTAAGAGTCAGAAAGGGATCGAAATACAGTCCATTTATACCAGTGGGTATGACATCAAATTATTTTGACACAATTTCCAAACATCTACTCCCATTGAGTGCCTTACAGACCTGTTTCAGTTCTCCACAAGAATATTTGTTTTAATTCTAAGAGAGAAATACCCAGGCAAGTTGATAATGTGACCTTGAGAAGTACTTCGAGTCCAAACTTGACAGGTATGCATTTGGGTATGATTGAAAAAAATGTTCCTTGATAATATTCTGGAATTCTTTCTTTTCAGACACTGCACTGACGACCACTTAATATTATCTTGCAAACATTTAACTCCTTTCATCAACATTCAGTTCCATCCATTCAAAATTTCCTGGTCTTCATGAACAGAAAAGAGAAAACTGTCTACCGTTTAGTATTTTACTGGCCAGATGTTTGCACGGATCGCTGCATCGCAAACCAATTAGGGTGGACGTTAATCACAAGTTTTCAGTTTCTTTTAAGAGGCATAAAAGCGGGGATTAGTTCGTACTTTTGCCTACAGAGCGCAGAAAATGTCCACCCATGATCAAGTACAAAAGAAAGAAGAGTTTATAAATTGAACGCTGTTAACCAATGACCATGCGAGAAATTTGGTCGAATAGCTTTGGGAACAGAGAAAGCTACGCGAAAAGTCGATCACTGCAAAATGACACAAATTTTTATCGTCTTGCAATTCAGAAACGCCCACTAGCTTGCCCAATTAAGATTAATCTGAAATCGGTCAACAGAAATGCGCGATCAGCAGCACAGTTGCGTACATTACAGACCAATCAAAAGGTTGACCTTTCAGAAGCCCTCAACCTGTCTTGCTGATCCTGATGTCTCACACATCATTAATCAGTTCACTTGCAGTTGGGTGCCACATATGAACAAAGTGAATTCTTGTTTGACTCAACGAGTGTCAGAACACCTATCAAAATGGTTATCGAAATCAAAGATGCAATCCCCCGTAACCAAATATACCGAGAAAAATCCCCGTTCACTTCAGTCGCAAAACATTTGGTTGCATCGGATTAAAACCTGACTTAACTAAAACTTTAGTATAGCTAGCGAGCAATACAAAGCTCGAACTGGTGGCATTCGAGGAGGCAGTGATTATCGACATGCACGATGCAGTGTTTCGCTCACAGAGACAGTTAACTGTGGCATTAGCCTGCCTTGTCTTTAACCCACGCGACCTTCTTTCGACAGTCATACCACTTCACCAATAACTGCATATATCAAACTCCCATCTAACTCCGTCCACTACATTCCTCACAATTTATTGTCGACGATTTGTCACTTCTCATGTTCACACCTAAAAAGGCTAAACATAATGGTCACATCCCGTGACATAAGTCACCTTTCTGTCCTGACAAATTGGAAGACGGGAACTCAGTGCTCTACACATCTTTCCAATTCAATAAACAGATTTTATCGACTTTTCAACTCGATAGGCGTTCGTATACTCAGGAATGTGGACATATTCCAAAACTATCACAGTGCTTCAGGGGAATTGGATGCTTGAGCGGCTGGTCAATACAAATTAACTTCGTGCAAAGAGGCTGGCCTAATCACGATTTGGCCTAACCCTACCTTGTCTTAAGCGAGTTTAGGCAGAACACATGGTTTATTTATGTACACACTGAAAGATTCATTGTCAGATCTGCGACAGATTTCCTGCAATATAGTTTTGTAACCTCTAGGTTTCTGATTCACCCAAATCAATTAGGGAATGGTTTTGGAACCTCGCTAATTCCGACTAAGATGAATTTGTTGATTATCAGGACCAACTGATGTAAGGAGTGTATCGAAAAATCGATGCGCCATGCATTGGTTTTAATTGTGAATGATATAATGTCAGTGACACAGTAGACATAATGCGCCGATGTTTGGACTACCGTGGGTAAACTTTCTCAAGGCAAGTTTTACAATTTGATTGTAAATAAGAATTTGTTGATTGTTCATTTCAGGAAGCTGAATTTTCTGACTCACTGTAACCTGATGAATTTTACGAGCAAAGTTGCTAAAGTTGGTGCATCAATCTAACTGCGAATTTTGGTGATTCGTTTCCTTCAAAGCTACTGGTATCACTACTACGTCTATTTTCATTTGTCTCCTAAATTTATAGGAATTTGTGGAGATGGCTGAAATTAGTTTGATCCGATCATGAAATAACATTTATCTGACCGATTAAGTTAAGATACATATCACTTGGAGAATGGCTGGCAACAATTATTCTCAACATGTTCCTTTCCTTCCGAGAATCCTGTCCAAATGAAGTAGTTTAAGCATTTTAACTAGACAGATTGAAAGGAAAATGATCGAGAGTTACATTAAATCATGCAAATGAAAACAGATTTCGAATTCCGATTTGTTGTGCCTGCTAAACTAACTATAAGTCTAAGCGGGTTTCAAATGTCTTCCCAGTTGCGCCTAATCATTTTCGACAAAACGAACCGGTCGCGAGATTTCGCATCCGGAACAGAATGCGGCTAACATCAATCTTCCATTTGACGCAAGCCCTTGAAACCAAGTAAAGTGCATCAAAAGGACGGAACAAAAATTCTAATCGTCTTCTCTCAATTTATGCTGGGACGAACGAAATCGTGGAACTGAAATTTGCATTGCTTCGATCGGTCGACTTTCACTTGGTTGCAATTACGAATTGTGTTCAGACAAAAAAGGGAGTCGAAAATGACCTGATCAACACGCACACCATTTGCACGGTGCTGGTGTGAGGACACAGACAGAGCCGGCTTGGACAACCCGGCGGAGGCATATCATGCTGTATTTCGTCCATTGTGACACAACAGATACTTTTAATAATTAATTCTTCAAGGTCTGATCTAGTATTTCTTTATTACAGACGGTTTTAAATGGCAGTCTTTGTTATAACTAAAATAATTTGAACAAAATAGTTTTCTGTTTGGGAATTCGTAAATATGACAAAAACAAACAAATTTTTCAAAGGAGGAACGATTACTGCAGGAGAATCTTTCAGACATTTCAAATTTTTAATGGGCAGTTTTGGAGAATGCCATGCGCCAGAACACAGAGAGAGGGATAAACAGTTGGTTACCAGAAATGGGGATTTGTGGATGACCAGAAACTTGTTGACCTTTGAAAGTACTTCGAACAATTCTACTTCCCATTCATATGCCTTTGTGTACTGATTCGGTCAGAGATGGAAGACCGGAACAAGCATTTACTGTTTCACAAATGAGTGTTATCGATTTTTTAGTAAGATTCTAATCGAATGGATTCTCGCAAAAACCAATCTCTCATCAACTAGCTGCCAAGCCTGACTCCGTAACCTATGCGCCATACTTCCTGCTTTGTTCATAGGTATCGTCCACTGTAGTGCATTCAAAATTATCCTCTGTGAGGATTTTCAAGGTTCTAGTGCTTGCAAGGCAATTAAAAGCATCAGAAATGTCGTACATTTAGTTACAATTTCTGTTGTTATGTCTGTTTGCAGACCATAACGAGGCTTGTTACACGTGGATGAACTTGGTTGTCTAGGTAAATTCGTCTGAACATGAAGAATGAAATCTTACCGGATTATAAACGTATCATCAGCGTTTTCCGAAGAGTCTGTGGATTTATCGAAGTGTGCAGTCATTAACCGTAGATGGTCAAAAACAGAAAAATTCTCATCTAGAAAGGATCTAGATTTATATCAAAGTTGACTTTGTGTCTAGGTCATTAAAGCGCACCGTGTTGTCAACGTACCCGTGAATCAATGAACGAGAAACAGCAAAATCATTTGGTGCCAAAATGTAGGGGAGTACATACTGATTAAAACATCTTGGCGAAATTAAGTTAACATGTTTAGACATTCAGCATTTTGGACCAAACAAGATAACCATTTGCATCATACTAAACAGATAAAGTATGTCACTAGCGTACCTTTCACGGAAGAAATCAGTTACATCCAAGAATGACTGCAGAGATGCTTATGTTTATCTGACATTTTAAGACAGACTTACTCTCCCTTAATTTCGAAGCAGATTGTTACTGATATTTTTAGTACCGTTGTCAGGATAGAGCGAAATAATACGTAAACCTTTCATGCGTCGGTGGATTTGAAGTATGAAAGAAACGTGGTTATTATTATTAGTGATATAAAATGCTAACGGCTCTAGTCTGGCGACGCGTTAATTTTGTTGATAAATGCAAGGTATGTGGTGACCTTTAAGGCACTTCTAAACTGGGCATTTGTAGATTCAATGTTATCGGAAAAGTTGTCCTGCTTTCTTAATCCTATCCAAATTGTTTAGTCTTACACCAATACAGTGAGGAAAGAAAATGCACTAAGGACACAGGAAATTTTGCTGTTGTGGCGTTGGAGATATTTCCTCGATTGTAACAAAGCAGATAGTATAAAAACGATCGTGTCTTCGAAGGAAACCCCATGTTTTACTCGGTCAGAATTTAGTAAACATGTTTTCCCGGGCAGAATGATTTTCTTTTAGTTCGACGTGAATCTGACGACGGCACATCTCGATCCAGATTAGGCGTCAAATAAAGCCATCCGAATCATAATCATGTCCGAAGTATTTCATCTTCTCATTAGGTGATTCAGTGGGATAACTAACCGGAGGATACAAAAGCTGAACGTCTAAATTTTTCTTGAATTGCGTGATAAAAACAATATATTGCTAGAGCTGCTAGACGCCGCATCGAAAAAATACCGAAAGATAATGGCAGGCCCATCGATTTCCATTGCTTATTGATGCTGTTTCCCGCAATGCATGCTTCAGTTTCTCGTAAAAAGCCCAAATCCAGCATAATCATTATATTCTTCACAATTCACTGTTGACAAATTGTGATGTTTTACGTTCACAATCGAAAAGTGCAAAAGAAATGCTTGCATCTCTTGCCACATGTCTTATTTCCGCTTTACAAACTGAGCAGCATTTTAAAGTAAAAGACCTCGGAATTCTGTATTTCGTATTGAAGTCAGTTCAAGGTAGGCCACGTCGCTTGTGCTTTGTAAGCAAATTATCACTAGAAAAACTTTTTGGAACTAGGCTGCACAAATAAGAACTTCTTTGACCAGACCATAAACTTGCTCAGGAACAGCTAGTATCATCCTGTAGAAAACGCTACAGTATTCGTCTCATAGCGGATGATATCTTTTCTCATGTACGACTCGGGATTGAGCAACAGACAAGTTCCGCCTTTCTAGATCAACATGACATTTGCAGTGAGTTCGATTCAATTTCTTGAAATCAGTTCAAACCTTTTAAGGGGAAGCGCCGTTGTATAGTTTTTATTAAGAATCAGTGGGCCGGAGAGGCGTTTTGGATACTCGGTGAACCATAAACTTCTGTCCAATTACATTTGAAACGACCGACCAATACAGGTTGGTGCCATCCAAAGCTTACAGCTGAGAAGTAAAGCTCATAAACTTTACGCACTGTCTAGTCATTTTACTTTCAACAGTTTCTCCATTCACATTTTATGTACGATCTCATCCCTTTATCCTATCAAGCGGCCTTCAAGGTCTTCGTGCCACACATTCCTCGTTCCGTTTTCTTGGCAATTTCTTTCTGCGCAGCTAAGTCTAGGAATAAATCACAATTCTGAGAACATTTCCAGCTTCTTCCCTTGGGAAACGTTGCCTTGCGAGGAATCAAATGATTTACTTATACAATTTACCCAAAAAGTAGATGAAAATCCTACACGTGGGAATCATTGCGGATTGAAAAATATCCCACCAATATTGAAGTGAAGCATCGCATTCCTTTTTATAAGAGATCCATATGTTACATCGTTATCACGCTGGTGGCTATGAACGAGTTATCCCAACAGACATCTACGAGTGTGACATTGCTAGTTTGATAAGCGGAAAAAATGTCTAGGTAGTGAATCCCAACATTTAGGTAGAATAAACCTTGCAAAGTTTTATGGATTTACAATGGGGAGCATCATAGTAAATCATCGCTATGGGTCTTATAGTAGTAATGGTTGTGTACTGAGAACATACGCGAACTGGCGCGTAGCTTTGAAACATAATGTAGGAATTAAGTTGAATAGGCTTCAAACGAAATGTTAAGGCGATATTCAACTTGCTGTCTTTCGGACTGCATTGTTCACGCAAACTTCTCAAGAAACCCACTTGAAATTGACTATCTAAACGAGGTCCCACACATTACCAATAGAGTGGTGGTGCCCTCCAGCTGGGTTGTCAAGAGTCAAACCCTGGACGCAGTGGTGGATGATTGCAAATAGAAGCGAGATTCTGGTCTGATACAAGTTGAGGTTTGTACGCGAAAGTTGTAATACAGATGGCAGTCACTCAGTCATGTAAGCACGCTGTTCCTAAGCAAATCTCTGACCTTTGCACGAAATTTAGAAGCTCCTTATTTCATGGGCATTCTAAGGGTAAATGATACGAAGAGTTGTGTATAAAAGAATATCAGACACCTCGTTCTAAATGATTACGATCCGTCTGACCTCAAACGGATTTCAAGCTTTCTGCCAGAAGATTCGATACAACTTTACTAATAAACTTCAATATTGCCGGTTAGGAATTTCAGATACCTCGAGTATACGTAATTTATGCTGACATAAAATTAAAATGTCCAATCCGAGTCGCACAAATAGATGAAAGTTGTTTCAATTTTATATATGCAGCAATCGCTTCGATTAATTACTTGGATTTGCTCACATTTTGCGTCAGACCCTTTTTGCATGCCAAACTAATAGAAGACGGAAGTGAATTTTTTGTGCTTTCAGAAGGCTGTGCAAAGACTGAAGTCACTGTTCCTGTTCTTGTTAATGCAGGAAATGCAATTTAGATTCAACTAATAGGGCTCGAACTTTATTATAAAGTGGATAGAAAATGATTTGATCGTATTATACTCCCATTAGTCAAAACTTTAAAGCTGCAGTTGAATAGGCTGGCCAAGAAAATAAATTTACGTGCCCTGATTGCACGCGGATTTACGGTCGTCCGCATAATGTTTTAAGGGGCCAATAAGACTAATCATTTTCAGCTCACGCAGTTCACTAGAGCTGAACGTCTTCTCAAATCTACCTCGCAAGTAGAGGTTCCAGATTGTGAAAATTTTCGCATGATACCAGACAGATGAATGCAGTCCACTCAGTTGACGCTGTCTGTCGAACCCAAATTAGTAAGGTTATTCATCTGAGGCAGAAATTATTCTCTTTTACAAGTCATACTGTTCAAGCAGCCTCAATAACTTGTCTGATTGACATTAAATTATCAATGATTTACTAACTTCTTTTCATGAAATTATTCATCAGGTGACATCAGTACCCTGTACCGCTGTTTCATAATTATTAGGAATCCTCAGTAGTGCATGCCTCCACGCCCGAACTCGGAAGCCATCCCAAGAAGAACGATTGTGAGCCAAACGCCGGGGAGGATCTTGACGGTGTTGACGAACTGCACCACTTCATGTTGCTCCCATCCACCACTGATTTGGGTAGCCACGGGCTGTTGGAGCGTAGTAACCGTCTCCTACTGCTAGAAGATTTCGCTTCAAGTTGCCTAAATACGATGAAGGAATTGTATGCAATCTACAAGCTTGGCTACTTGGTATGGGTTAGTAGCAAGATGATTCCTAGAGAGGATGAAACAACTGTACAAAGCTTCTGTGGTTTCTTAACGGTGAATTTAGTGTTGATGTCACATCCAGAATAACTTCAGGACAGCGTAATCTCCTTCTACGGACGCATCCACTTTTTCTCTCGTTTTTAGCCATAAACTTTTTCTATGCTCGTACAGTCAAAAAGCACCAGTCCCGAGTCCCGAATACGTTCTGCAAAACAGCTTTCATTCTTGTGAGTTGGCTTTGTCCTTGTTAAGTTAAGTGTTATTTTCGTAACGATGAGCTAGGCGCTCGTGCTCCACAGTTGCGCGGTACGAGACATTAATCGTTCAAGCATCGTTAGTATCATCAACTGGTGTTATCAAATCAACACGTTGCCCTAGCAAACGCGCACAAATAACAGAACGAATTCACTTTCAACCGATTAAAATAAAGCAAGAAACAACAATCCACCTAACCCAGCTTACCTGTAGCTTTCCTTTGCTCACCCAGCTGTCCACAGGGTAGTCATTGAGCATGGGGATTAGGAATTGCAAACACGCATTCCAGTGACCCAACAAAAGGAGCAGCAAAACCAAATTGAAAATCCCAATAAATTTGTTTGCCAGGTTCAAGAACTGAAGAGTTGGTTTGCGAACAACCGGGAGGGAGGGGTAGAGAAATTGCACTTAATGAAGGCGAGATAAGGAAGGCGAGCTACAGGTCGAGTGTGATGCAAATCGGGATAGAAACATGACGGTAGGAAAACCAGTCACTGAAGTGATAGGTTAATCCCAGTTTATGACAACGGACTGGACTCGTTTATGAGAGAACAAATGCATCCAACCACAGAAGGCAAAAGATAGGTTTCGACTTACTACTTATAATTTCATCATATTTTTATTCTTCATCACCGTTTGTATTCGCAAAAGGCACCGGTTAGGTGTACATAATTTTTATCCTTCACATGACATTTCAGCGTTCTACATGCATGGGTGATCACTTGGAGGTTCGTAAAAATTTTTGAGAAAAAGATGCCGGAAAGTTACTGGCTGTCCAGAGACAAAGGAACCGGCGACCGAAGAGGGCATACTGGGAGCATTCATTTTCGCAAGGATGTTTGCCATCCGGTTACATCAGATAAAGGAAGTTATAGTGGAAAGCCAAAAATGGCCACGAATACTGGGAGGAAAGGAAGAATTCGCAAGGCGAGCAGAAAACATTAACGTTTTATCTCTGACTAAACCATTCAGTTTGGTCATGAGATTCATTAACGTCAGTTTATAAACCAATCATCCATTAAAGTAAAAGGTTTGGCTGCTCTTCATTCACTCGAGTATGGTCAACAAAAAACGGAAGTTGCATTGATACTATTCATCGCTTCTGTTTGCTTTCATCTGATAAAACAGAAACGAATAAGAATTTAATCCTATATTTAGCACGTGAATATTTGTATTGACTGAATTTTTCAGGCCACCTAGAATCTCGAAATCGGCCAATGGCAGGTCAGGTCTGTGTGGCATTTGCTGTCATTATGGTCAAAATAGAAACCTGATTGAGCCTAATGGGCTTGAAAACCTTATGTTATGTTATCAATACTTTAGTCGAATATATCGTGTGATGTAAAAACCTGCTCTAATATTGAACGTTGCTTCTTGATAAGTTTACTGCACATTTCGCTAGTCTAATGGACCTAAGAACTGCTTTGTTAGATGAACAGGAAATACGCTGACATGTTTGCAGTGGTCGATGTATGTGGAGCGTAAGTCACGCAAGATAAATCACACTATGATTTCCTTTCTGGAATTCAGTGCAGGCAATTGAGTTTACCGATCCGTTAGAATAACAACAGTGAACTTGCGTGGGAATATTCCAAGCCCAAATACAAACATAAAAGAGAGATAGTATTCAGTTTGCCGTATGCTACAGGATTATCGCGGGTAAAATCCTAAATCGTGCTTTCGATAAATTAAGCAGTCATCGTTAGATATTATTAATAAATCTTTTTTTTTATAATCGTTGTCCCCATGGTCTGATATTTTGCTCAATTATTACTCACACTGTAATAGTTGGATGATACGACAACATGCTGTTAGCATTGATTTGCAAAGTCGCCAGCAGTCAGGCGAAGACGAGTAACTGAATACATTTTGAAATGATTTTGTCTCAGAATTCATATTTAGAGTGAGGACATTTTTTTCGACTGAAAATGTCGAAACCGCTTCAGGCAGTAAATATAGTAGACGCTTGTTTTGAAACCAATGAGACAAAAGTAGTCACTGAGAAGCAGTTACCAGAACACGATGACTTTGGACCACTTTGCTATTAATGAGAATTGTGTAATTATTTAGGTAGGAACGACGTGTTCGCCTTGATTGAGTGCAAATACAAACATCTACATTAATTACTCTACGTACTGGATGAGAGAAAATTTGTGAACCAATCATGTATGCGAGGTTTAACATCACGACACGTTATTTCGAAATATTCTATTGCCACACATAACCTAGACCTCACGAGAAAATAGTGGCAGAAAATACGACAACAATTTTGATCCTGCTTTTGTTAATAAATCAGAAAACCCCTATAAATCATTATGGGAAAATTGGTTCACTTTGACAGTGCAGAAATATTTGTTTGATTTGCAAACTACCAAGTGCTTTGGTCAAATGTACCTTTTGTTGGTGTCAAATTATTGTTCTTAAGTTTTGGACGAAAGTTTAACCATCAAAATAACGCTTTCAACGACTGCATGCACTTCTTACTTACAAATTGCACCGCTCGATTACGAAGAATAATCACGCACATCCACAAAGTGGTGTGAACGCTAAACGATGGAACCATTAATAGATAAAGATATTGCTATCTCTTATAACATGCATGAATAAAGTAGTTACGTCTAGCAATTACTCTTGGGGCTTGATAATTAACTCACTTCTTCCCACTGGCTAACGTATCGTACCAAACGGGACAAACGCAATAGACGGATCAGACTGAGCAGTTTTACAAACCGGAGAAACCTTAGGGCACGTCCTGCAGGATGGGAAGGAACACAGTGACAACACGGGTCAATTATCGGTATACAGAGATCCGCCAAATACGGCTGACAACGGCATTAGTAGCAGGTCATGAAACGTGCTGAAAATATTACTCCTGCATTCAGTGATTGATTAGTATGGAATATATGATAGTAAGCCTTTTAGATTGAACACCAGAATTCTTAAAATAGATTTCTGTTGCACGTGAGGTTCGTCCATGCAGTACCTCACCTGTGTAGTTATTCATCGAATCTCAGATCAATAATCGGTCTGCTAATTTGTCATTCTGGTGTCATGTGATCTGGTTCCGTGCTCTCGTGTTCATACAATCGTCGAGATGGCCAAATTTTTATTGCCAGACGGGCTCCCAGTCAGTAGTAGTTTGTGTGCCGTTCAGATGGATGGTTCTTTGCACATCAACAAGCGGTCTTTGGAAGAGTCTACATATATTCGTCGTTATTGTGAATGATATAATGTTGATAACACGGCATTGTTGGTAGATGTATTTCACCAACGTTTCGACCGCCGTGGGTAGTGCTTCTTAAAGCAAGTTTTGCAATCTTCGTACCTCCATTCGTTCCTACGGACCCTAGTTATTCTAAGGTTCACTAAACCTTGTGGTCGTTGCTGATGATTTAATTACCCTAAATTAACCACCTCGGGAAAACAGAAAATACAAATCAGAGGTCCAATTGTTGATACTATTGTTTAAACGGGCAGTGTATATGGACTCATTTAAGTTAGTTCAGATCAAAAACTGTTTCTGGCAAAAAGACCCTGTCACAGAAAACAATAATGGATCAACTGATATTCCAAACGGCCTTCAAACCGTTAGACTCAGTCTGACCGCATCGCTACTGGTCACCGGCACCTTGATTCAGAAGTGAACCCAGCGACAAACACAAATAATGGTTGCAATACAACTTTCATATTCCATACATTTATGGACGTATTTAGCATTCGCTGAGCTCACCAACGGGACAAGATTTAAATCTGTTTGCTGAGGGCACAAAACGGGAAACAAAAGCTGTCCTGAACGAGCCAGCGTTCGAATCTGTCATGCTGTGGTTTTGTTTACCTCAGGAACTGGTGTTTACTCGGAATGTCATTTTATCAGGAAGAAAGATTACAAGCAGTAACATAGCATCAATAAATTCTAGATGGAATCTAGTGCGGAAACTATAGACATCTCTCTGTCTCTCAACGAACTAACCGACTCATTTTTTTCAGGCATGTTTTACAATCGGTTTGCATGCGGGGTTCCTAGAGCATCTGTCTCCCTATGATTTCTAGTGAACTTGAATAGCCCTTCAATGCTTAATTGCGAGCAATACAAAATGCACAATGCTGCTTTCCTCCGCTTAAAAGTGACGCCAATGTATTAAAGATAATGTCATTGGAAAGAGTGATTTATAATGATAGCATGAAACTGAATAGAAGTCGCTGAACAGAACAAGTTAAGTTGCGAGGAAAGTTAAATAAATTCGCATACTTCTTCGCTATTTTGCGTTATTCTGACCAGAAACCGGAAACCTAGGCAGAATCCATAAATTGGTTGACCGTTCGGGCCATTAAATATTTTGTCATTTAGAGTGGAACATTAGACTCTGCGTATATTATACATTCATAACTGAGCCGAATGGTTACTTCATACCAGTTAGCCGACTTAGGTTTTTTCTGAGCCCTGATTTACGCAGATACTTTTAAATAGTTTAACATTCATTTGACACCGGGCTGGGTCACAGCTAAAATCTAGTCGCTCTTTCGCTAGCAGATGATCACTTTTGCAATACACATCTAGTACGGAAAAATTAACTCAATTGTTCCAAATTTCGGAGCCATGCCGCACGACTCGCGGCTTCTGTGCCAATAAGATGCGCAGTTTCCCAACAATCCAACAGATCCGCCTATTGTGAAAAGGACGACTTGTGTTAATGAATTGATCCGACAAATGATTATGACTGTTCATAAAACCGTTATTTTACTGACCCGTTTTACTGAGTTCTAACTTGCGCTTAATATCGCGATTTCGCATTCGGAACGCACTTCGAGGACTGTGGTACTGGACTTTTGTCTTTCACTGTGGTGGAGAGTCGAGCTGCATTGCCCAGATGACTGACTTACGATATCCTGTTTAATAACTGTAGAAAGTCAGGAAAACAAAACACCGTTCCTTCACTATAGGCAATCACACACGGGGAAAAGTCGTTGTACCGAACCAACAGTGGTCATCTGAGATAGGCAAAACCTAGCAGTTACACCTATGGTCGTAATTGCTTGCCCACCAAGTAACCAGTATTCATAATGAATAACCACTAATATTACGCTAAAAGTAGCACACGGCTTCTCAAAGCTGTCAAAGGAATGCGAATGTAGGCGGGATATGAACTCACCAGCGTGAACAAATTGGGTGAATTTCTCATTGTCGTGTAATATCAGATAAATGTAATCCAATGGTAGCGAACTCAGCAGATCAAGTAAGAACCAGGTACGGATGTATTGTCGAGCAATTTCCTTTGGGTTCAATATGATTTCATCAGCAAAGTTATTCTTTATGATGCCTTTGGGAATGGATAAGCAAGAATTATCAGTGACGCATGGACATGAGCCATTGTTAACCGGTGTACAGGTAAAAAACTTCAAGCAAAGAATCGCCGCATTTTCCGGATGAAATTTCAAACATAAATAATCAAGAAAACATCTTCAAATGCAAGTCAAATGTTTGTGATGTAGTACTATGTCGTCTTCAGTTAATTGCAGTGTACGGATGAATAGAAAACCAGTAACTTTGAAGGTGCCAATTGTTGAATAGATGAAACCACAAGTTGAAATATTTTCACTGCCTATGATCCCGACTTTCCTGGTAGTATAAACTAAAGTCATTCACTTGAATCGTGCCTATAAAATAGCCAGCGACGAAGAGCACCGATCTGCTGAAGTATGCTGCTATATCGATGAAAAGGCCGGTTATTCGGAAGGTGTGTTCGCAAAGTTGTTCGTAGACCGGAGGATGTTCTAACAGTTTGGAAGCCTCCAGTAACCATTATCTCGACAGTTTTCAGAATCCGCTGGCAAAACCAGTTTGTTGTTTCCTTCCGTTGAAGAATGCTGCTCCTTGTGACAGAAAAGATTACTGGTTGGTCAGTTCATCGATAACTGCTTACTGCCGATTTTCAACAATGGAATATTATAACAATCTAAAAAGTGGATCCCTTCTTGTACATTCAGCACCTGGCCAAGTTTTCAAGAATTATTGGCGAAACATCTGCTTTCCCAAACATTACATGCAAAGTTCAGAAGCTTCGAAGATGTATTCTTGAGTAAAAACACGTTGCAGGCACAGTAGACCATGTTGAGCATTTGTGATGCACGAAATATACTGTTTCGTTGAGGCTAAACTTATTCTATTCGTCTTCGGCGTGCTATTGATTTATGGGTCCACTGACTGGAGCAGGACTTTGCACGTAACTGGCTGAAACCGGCACTCGAATTCGAGCGGGTTGCGACCGCACGAGGTTCGGAGAATACCATAAATGCAATGCAATTGGCTGACTGTTTGGCTAACGCGGGGAACCGTTATCACGGACACTTATATCAATGGACAAATGCATGCATTTGCGTTGAGGGGCTGACCACCGGTATCATCTGCGTCACACTGTGCACATACTGTTTGCGCCATAATCCACTAATAAACCATTATTATTTGTTCGTGTTTTGTTTATTAGCACTGTTGTTTTTACTTCGTGATTTACTAGTGAAAATTGATTTTCAACTCTATATAATTTTTCCGATAACTATAGCTTACATCTGGCTTGTTTTGCTTACGCAAAGTTTTGAAACTGACTGCCTACTGTATTGAGAAAATTACTCCATCAATGATTTCTCGGCAGAATAAGTCAGTATTTCGACTAATATGCTTGTGATTTTTGTTGAAAAGTTCACTCCGTGATTTTCGCCTAAGCTTCGTTATCCGATTTTTCGGACTTCGTGATAAAAGTCTCAGTATCCACTCAGTTTCAGTAGCATACTTAGAAAGAATCAACAGCGACTAATGCCGAGTAGCCTATAGTCATCATCACGCAATCAAACTCATTAATGATTTGAAAGTTCCACCACCAATGGCGACAATGTTGTTAGTTATCTTAACTCTCCGACTTTTGAATGAAGTGGTCTACCTATGACAGAAAAAATTACAACCAATCTAATTCCTAGTGTTATTAAGTACGCATTCATTGTAGCCAATATATTGGCGTTTGGCTCCATCTTCTGTCAAATATAAACAGCGAACTCAATACGCATTGCATTTATAGGTAAGGTGAGCAGAAATAGCTTAAGACCATGTGCCAGCTTTCTGAGGGCCGTCCTTCACTGGCCTATCAAAAATGATTACAGATCGTTATCGTGATTCAGAAGTGGGCTCACCACGCAAGCGCACACATCCTTTGATTCAAATGTGGTTTCGGTACAATAATTGGTGTCAGAATGTGCAATTACAGGAATGACTGAATAGTTGTGCGCTGATTACTCATAACTGATTGGGGTAGTAATCGTGGGGCCGACCATTTGCTTATAGGAAATGTTACGTCATCCATAAAAGTTACTACTTATAATAGAAGCCGGGTCAAATTAAGCCTATGGAAACGAACCCAGTTGTCGAAAACGGCAATTACTCTCAAGCAGAAACAGAGAAGTGGATGAGCCTTGCAATGCCACTAGGATTTTAACCAGTCTTTTCCGTTTGTCCATAAGAGAATGATCATGTATGTTTCACTTGAGTCATCCACTTTCCGAATTTTCCGCTTTGTCGAAAATGAATTCTGTTTATTTGTCAAAACTGAGGAGATTTCCTCAAATTCCGGAATAGCCCAATTCAAATTCAGAATCTCAAAATCAACTGAAGCGCGTCCATTCCTGGGCAGTACGTGACTTCCGTAGTGTTTTGGTTCCCAAGACAGCTACAAACCAGCCAAATACCTTTACAATTAATTTCATGATTAGCGGTGCGAATGATTCAACTATTAGACGGCGAACCTCAATTTTCGTCAAATGATTATTTGTTCATTTACAAAATATCACACTATGAAGTATCAAGCGAATTTCAAATTCATCGCGCCTTTATGAACTGTCCGCTTTAACGCGAACACAACACATAGGACCGTATGCACAAAAGCAGAACGTTTAGACTGAATAACTGCGCTTTTGACGATCGGCAGATGACACAACAATCGCCATCCATCAGGGATCACGTCTATTGTTTCCCATCTCTAATTTTGAGACATTGTACTGGTGAATTAATTGAACGTGTGAATGTTCCTTTCACCTCGACTTAGAAACAGTGATAGTCACACGCCTAGAGATTCGGCATGTAAAAAACAGAGCATTGGCCAAGTAACCTTTTGTGTTGTTTTCTTACCCATAGCAGGAAGCTGCTGAGTATATACGAGAGGTGTACGGATGAAAAAACCAAACGCATGTCCGTCCACAATGCTACTACGCTTATGCGGTCATCTGAGTAACTTCTTTTGCGACCTAGCGTGCGTCGTGATGGACAAACTGAAAATAATTAAACTATTTGGTTTAACGGGAAAAAATAACGAAAGCCCTGGCAACCACGCGAAGCTTATCAAATCGAAGCCCACACAAGTAACTTTCTGAATGTTTTCCCTTTAAACTAGAAAATAATTCGGATCTTCTCAGTTTAGTTTTAGGTTTGATAGATTTGAGAAGTGTTGAAATGCCTCCAGTAAGGAAGGTCCTATGTCTGGTCATAGTGGGCAACTTGTCACGTTTGAACAAGTCCTGGGTAAGTGCTAAAGTCTGCCATGTGGTTTCGGTGTTCGTCATTTCATGAAAATCACTAGGTACGTGTACAATACCATCTAGTTTTACTGACGGGAAGCTTTGTTGATTGACTTCTTTAAATTAAATATCCAGCTGGTTTGAGTAATATACAAGTCATAGAATGAAGAATTTCGTGTTCAAAGGAATGCAGTTCTCCTGCAATTCTCATAAAACGCTAGATGTTTTAAAACCTGTTGGCCACGAAATCACACGTTAAGCTTATTCATACGTGGACTCTGCGAATTCTTATAATGTACACAAAATCAGGCCATGTTTTAACAGATATTAAAACAGGGATCTTGTGACCCCATCGATAAAATCGTCAATATGTTGTTGCACTTGGTCCGGAATATCTTTCCTAACAATCAGTTTAGTGATAAGTGGGTCTGTTCGGACGATTTCCGACCGCTCACTAGCAGACAGACGGAACACGGACGATGGACAGACCAGAACACTTCAGATTACTTTTAAAAACTTGTCCGGGCAGAAGTCTGTTTAGGCTCCGACAATACGCATCGACTACACGTAAGTCAGTAGGCGCAATTAAAAACAAATGTGGAGCACACAATGTGTCCGGGGTCGGTGAACAACTAAACTCATCTGTCAGCCGTTCTTGATAGGCTGCCCTACTGGCAAACGAGTTCGCAATAGTGACGAGAGAACCATTGTTCACTCACGCCTAATCTAGTCGTACATAACATTTCACGTATGACAGCTAGGCGGCCTACACAAGCAACAACTTCAGTGCATCCCCATGTGAGTTCTAAATTCAATAAGTAACGAAGTCGTCTATGCTAAATCTAATTCTTTTCAAATTATCCGTAGTTCGAAGTCTGCACTCAACACCTAATTAGCATACGCAAATGTGCTTTCCTTCAATCTCTACGCAGCGCTGCAGACTTCGCAAGTAATGCACTTCAGGGATCGATACGCAGCCGTCATAGTCATAAGTCAAAAAACGGATGTAGATTTGACGGATGGAAGCGCATCCAATTGTTTGCCCGTATACTGCGAAAGAGTTAGTTTTTTCATCGTGACAATCGACTCAGTTCTGCTGCTGTGGAACAACCAATTTGGGAGCGATATATATATATATATATATATATATATATATATATATATATAAGCAAAAATGCAACGACATGATGCAAGATGCATTGTGTAACTTGATTTTGACCTCGACATTTAAATTTTCTACGGAGAAAAATTATTTCCGAATTCGCTAGGACTGACTGTGTGAACAACGCAAATGGTTTTCGGAACAAGGGCCATCCGGTGATTTGAGTGACTGATAAACAACCGGAAGATCACATGATCATGGTAATTACGAGGGAATAGAGAGCGATAAACATGAAATCACCGACTATACTCAACTGTTTAACTTGTCCAGGCACGAACATGAGCGGACATGTACACATTCACACGTACACATATACACGAGCGAGTATATACTGGCAAATAGACTTCCGTTTGTTTGGACCCGTTTCCTGAGTTCTTCGATCACAATGAAATGTCGTTGCTGAATTGCAGCCTTCTTCGGTTAAGCTGATAATCTAGCATCGAAAATCTTTCAAAAACTGACTAAAAGCGAGATTAATAAACCTAGTTTCAAAGTTAATTTCAATAAATAATCTAACTAGCTAAATTCGTCAGCAATATTCTTAATGCAAGCTAAGGGGCATTTTTTTGATGCACTGCTTTGTAGAATGATTCCTTTGTACGACGTCTGTGTAGTCCTAATCAAACGGAGGTCAACTTCAACAGCTCGGAAAAACATTTCGCAAATTAAAAAAATAGGAACACATTCATGAATTGGATCAAAATATGTAATGCGAGGAAAATGTTTCCTGTGATTCATTCTCAATTCATCATAACCATATTTCGAACACGAAGATGGGTCATAAATGACTCAGCAAGCATTGTCATCCTATCTGCTGGTTGATTGAATGATGGTGGACGATATTATCATTCTTGGCCTAGGATAGTTCCAAAGAATCGCCCGCTTTTTGCGCACACATACACACATCTAAGTTTTGAGAACTCAGGCGCTAATTACTCATGACGTTTCTACCATTTTGAATCTTGCCACTTTCATACATTCTGTAGTCCTACCGGATACTTTCATTCGCGTAAAATGACCTTAATTGACCAGCAGGGAGGAGAGATTTCCAACCTTTAAGCCCTAGTAAACAATGTCTGCTGAGTTTGGGCAACAGCTTCATCTCTTGGCAAAAGTATGGAATAGAACAGGCGCACCTGAAATGAGTGACGACTGCGGAAGAGGTCAGTTGAGGTAAGTTATTTTGTACCCACATCTGGCATCTACTGTCATCAAGACTCGACGCTTGAAAATAGTCGCAATAGACGTGACCTTAATTACAACACAAATTGCTTCACTCCTGCGCGTTTGCGATGCCACCCTAAAACAGGAAGATTGATGGCTGAAGCTTCCTTCGCCATTCCAGCTAACGTGGGTAATATTCGTGTGCAGTCAAGATTGGAATGTGGAAATTTGTCCAGCCAGCCGGTAACAGGCAGTGCACGCGTTTAGCCTTTGAGAATGAACGCATTCTAAGGGCAATTTTAGGGTTATGGGAAAGAAACTCTGGAGGTTTTGTATCGCTCAGTTCACATAGCTTTTTAAAAGTGATTTTTGGGTTGGGCCATCTAGAAGCCACGTTAGTCAGGTAACCTATTTCAGGTTTTGTCATGGCTTGTTTATCTTCACACATTTTTTCCCAATCGCCTCACTATCTTCAAGCTGTTCACTAGTGCACGGAATGTTATCCAGAGTTTGTTAGTAATAAAATTTTCATTTTGCTCATTTTAATTCGTCCATCTAAACATTTGACCGTCAAAACATCTACCGGTGAACCAGCGTTCCTATTATCTATCCATATTCGCCTTACCAACAAGTTCAGTCGAAGAAACGGTACATTTGTCATTCACCCTAGGAACAAATCCTTGCGATTTCCCAGTGGAATTATTGTCAAAATGTGATCTGTTTGGTGGCTGAACGTGTGTAATTCCTTGTCTTATCAAGCTGTCCTTTTGTGTACAGAAAAATTTTAAACGTAGACGCTGTGTCCTTGTCTGCAATAGGTTTTTGTAATCTTCACCAAACTGACAGCTCTTAGAGAACATGTGTCTAATTGTCGGATTCTGTAAGGGTTTATTTGCTTCCACAGACCATAATGTCGTGATCTGCAAACTGGTATTGACCATGGTCAGAAACACGTACACCGAACATGACTTTGCAGATATTGGATTTGTCAAAATGTTTGGACACAGCCAACCCCAATGGTTTCGGTTTTTCAGAAACACTAGGTCGTCTAAGATTATTGGGTTTACACTACGTCATTACACCCGTAAATTCATTCTCCACACGATCCGTCTGAGTTCTGAGGACATAACTCCCGTTAACCTAGATTCATAATCGAGTAACCATTGATTCAATAAGTGGTCACAAATACTTGGCTTGATCATCCTAAGACAATTATCTGGAAGAAGCAAACTAATCTAGTGAAGTTATTGGAATTATTTTAACAGTTTGGTGACGAGCCAATCGACCAACATTCAAACGACTTTTGTAACTCGAATCCCCCCGAGCATGATGCAAGTACCTAAGGGCTTAGACATTACCGAGAATTACATTGACAAGACATTCACTGCGAAAGTGCGGTAAGTTTGTGACTCCGACAATGGTGATGCTAAACTGCTGACATAAATACTTCAGCCCCTTGGTCTAACCGTAAGCAAACAAGGCAATTTTTGTGATGCACGGAAGGCGTTCATAACACCCTTTCCTACGGCGCCTGTGTTGGCATAATGTGGATGGAAGTCAACGGTCCAAGACGCATATATTTACTGAACAAATACTGATGGTAACTTCTCTAACAGAACTACTATTTTTGTTTTCTAATGCATTTCTTATTGAAAATATCTAAAGGATGAATCTCTTTGAAATCCTTGGTGACGTCGCTCATTTCGTCCTTGATGGGCGCAGTTATTCCCCTCGCAAAGTAGTCATTGGTACAGTTTGGCCTATTACAGAAGAAGGAGAGAATAATTCTCTTACTTTGTTCAAACAGCTTTGTGGCTTCTATATGCATGAATATCAAACGTGAAACAAGTTGATGGGAAAGTACTCACTCTGTGACTCGATTGGAAGGAGTAAACTGGAGTTAAATGGACATTTCTTATGCCTACTTTCAGAGCTGCTGGACATTACTGGTTACCGTTAAGTACGATATCTGAACAAAGTGAATGTCCTATTTTTGATTAGCCTGGACGGGAGCTGGTGTCATGGTGCTGACCCGCAAACTTTTCATTTGGAAAGCTCAATTTCCACCCCGGGAGACAAATGGGCGATGTGCACAGCCGTTGAGCTCCAGCGAATTCATAATTGAAGTTTGGCGCTGCTCGAGCTTAAGGCTGACCAGATGATCTGAGGTATGTGCCACTCAGTCAAGTGTCGAATACCAAGGCGTACTTGATACAGTTAAACAAGGTAGAATACAAGAATGCTACTTGTCTGGAATCTTTGATTCTTAGGCAACTGTTGACACGCAAACACCAGTTTATTGGGAACCGAAGTTTGCAATTATCATCGAAGTGAAAATACTCCTACCTAGTGAATTTTGGCAAAGTTAGGCCTAACAAGATCACTTTATTCAGTGTCTTACACAAAGTGAATTTTAATTCAAAATGTCTGATTCTATTGGCCTAACGAATGACCGTTTGCCTTATTCAAGAATCCAAGGCGATTGAATTGTTGTTATTTTATTTCAATCTCCACAGTGTACCTGAAGTGTTTACGCTCACAGCAGGAAACATTCGATGCTGCAAAAGTGCGGTGTGATAGTTTACCACCGATTATCGGAACACTGAGAATTGTTCTGGCTTTTGATGTCACTTAGATCCAATAATATTGTTTCCCTTTTCTCTGATTGGAAATTGACGAATCAATGCAAAGACTAATAGAACAAACTGTCTGGGCGGTATCTGCTGTACCATTGTCAAGTAATCTGCTTGCACCTGGGTCTTCTATTGAATACAGTTTTGTCTCGATGATTAGTGTTTTGAGCTGACTTTGACAGTACAAAACTGTTTTTCCTCAGTTTATCTCTGCTTACTACGCGTGGTGTAGACAAGCACCCAGTGAAAAATCTGTCTGCATATTCAGCTCAGGTCAGTTTGATCCATTTCGGGATTTATCATCGGCTGACTTTTCTTAGGATTGCAACAGAATAAACCTAATGGGTGTCGTTGCGAGTAGTCTGATTTTGTTGTAATTAGCCTGACTGGCAACAACAGCACGCTGAATGATACGAAAACCAGAAAATGCTGTGTTCCAGGCTTGGAATTGCATTATTTCTTGCTATTTTTACACAGGTGGTTTACCTGCCATCCTGGCGTAGAAAAATTACGCATTTTACAGTCTTTAAAAAAGCCGAAATGAGAAAAAACTCAAACGGTCCGTTTAGTTTTATTCTTTTACCTAGGCATCATTTTCCAAGGAAACTTCTCTATTATGGCAAACAACAAAATCGAATGTATTCTTTCTGAACTCATCGACTTAAGGTAGTTAGCAAAAAGTTTGAACGCGACTTGATCTTCACCAGCTTAAATCATACAAAGTTAGCGGGGAGGTAAGCACTTTCGAGACAGGTTTAAATTCCAGTCAAGTGTAAAGTGAAATGTAGACAGAGTCCAAGGTGCGGCCGAAATATCTCGATGTTTGTTAGGAATAACGCAGTCAACTAAATCTTTATCAGATCAATATATGTTGCTTCTAGGTAGCAAAAACTGCTGGGAAAACAATAAACAAAAGTGAATTAAAGAGATTATATGTAAAGTATTAAGATTTGATAAGTTTTGTCTTTGCAAACCGAGTTTTTTTTCTTGATCCGAAAAGATTAGCGCGCGCTACATGTTTGCACTACATTAATTGCATAAACTAAGGAAATACTGGACAATACAGCTATATAACTTACTGGAAAATCCGGGGGAGTGGAATCAAAGAACAGAAGCCAAGTAGTTTCGGGTTCACATTTTAATTAAAGAAAAACGTGGTACTATAAATTCATGGAGGACGTGGGGTACCTCGGGAATTTTATTCTTTCTCAGGCTAGCATGGTGAAGTCTTAAATTCACTTTGGAAATCGAAATAACCCATCAACAGTGGCTATTAGCAAGGAGTAATTCCCAAACTGCTAGAAGAAACAGCGAATTGAGTGGCAGTTAAAAGAAAAGATTTTGCCATCATGAATACATTCTTGATTAAATCTTCTGGTCAGATGTAAACGAGCGAGTTAGATAAAATATTTATCGAAATGACGAGAAAATTAAGTTGTTCTCTGCAACGGTCGCGAGTTTACCTAACCCTTGCAGTTGTTCGTGAATAGAGGAGGCCAAATTTTTGGAAGCAAGCAGTCTCCAGGCAAGTCTTCTCCTTGTACCATATTTTAAATCTGTTGGGGTCATTTCAAATCTTCCAATGAAATGTTGTGTTTCACTTATCAGACGGGTTCTCTAGAAGAGGTACCTAGGCCATGGAGTTGTCTACCATTTGGTCTGGAAAAGCCCAGCGGTCTTGCTGGTGCCAGATAAGCCACGTAAGGACTATTGATGCACCCTCCAAACAAACGCCTACTTTGAACCGGAGGATTGATCACTGAGTATACTCGCATGTTTTGCAGAATTTTGTGGTTCGAGAAGGCGGTGGCCCATCTTAGTGTTGCTAATCTTGTACCCTTGCATTGCATTTCGGCAAACGTTCCATCAAATTAACTCCCTTTTAGTTTATCCCATTCTTTGTCATTCGATCACTTTTAAACTAGTCACATTCGTGGAGGACAACAACCATTTTAGCTCCTAATTTAGAGAACCTAGCCACCGATTGATTTCACCCAGAAAGCTCAAATTCAAGATTTCTGATGTCAATTAGGTAGCATCTCATTCCTTCCGTGAAGTATCACCTGTGCTTCTGAAGCCATGAATCATCTCTTCTGGTCCTCAAAGTAAATAAACGTGAAGAATCTCGGGATGGCTAGCTGTATGGATCCCAGTGGACTGTCGACCCTCAATAGTGGGGCTTACATTTTGGTGTTAAATGGGCGACTATCAGTTCGAAGCCACCATTTGTTTCTAGTTTCGTTTTACCTACGTAGAGATTACACGCCATATGTATTCTGGGATTCCGTCTAACAAATGTTGCATTTGCTCCTATGCAAAGCAAAGCGGACTGACATCGTGAATTTAGCAGCATCCACGAATGCGAGACTAGACTGATTGTCATTAACGAAAGCTCATTTAGGAAGCCTTTTCGTCTGGGGCCTTATTGCTCAGAAAAAAAGGAATGATTGTTACTCACAATCTGATCATTATCTCTTTTCCATTAGTTGGAACTTCAGACGTCCAGATATCAGCCTTCACTCAGTCAGAAATTGGTTCACTTCAATCTAATCGCCATAAACACGAATGGATCTGTTGTTTAAAAGGTTGTCATTCTACACAGTGCATTTCTCTTGATTCCAACCACGTGATGATCTGTAGTAGATTATTGTTGTATTGTTTTGGCTGCATGATATAGATCCAAAGCAAGTTACGGAATCGATAGTTTGCCAACTCAAAATAAATGACACCTTTTAGGTAGAGTCGAATAAACTGGGCTTCAGTTTATCCGCCCATAACTTTTCCGAAACTCTTCCTGTGATTGGTTCGGAAAACAATCTTTCTGGTAAAGAAGTCCTGAAATCTAAGCCCTGTGATATTATAGGACGTTGGTGATAATTTCACAATCCCTAAAAGATGGCTGAATGGGTCTTGTTAGAGGGCCTATATTAGTGTTCCCCAAGATTTGATACTCTGAGTAAGTTTCTCATCTTCGAGAAGGGCTTACACAGTAATTTTCCCAATCATAGGACCATAGGCTTTATCCTAGTAGCAGGTTGTGTAACACGCGTGGTTGTAGATGCATTAGTCAAATATTTTGACCTACCACAGATTTCTTGGTAATTTTATGCAGTCAAAAGTCCACCGGTCAATGTGTTCTTAGGTAGATGTGTAACATTTTGTTTCAGACACAAATATGCTTCATGGCACCGTTTGACAGTAGCTGGTTAATACATAAATGCAACGAAAGGTCTTTGCCCCACGGCCGTCGAAATATCCCAAGCCAGTTTACCCAACTCCCTACTGCCTCCAGTACAGAAGGACAAAGCTGTCGCACCTCTTGGTAACTTTCCAAATTCGCCAAAACCGACGTTCTGAAAAACGCTTTTTCTGGTCCACCTGGTGATGCGGCTGAACTCCATCCAAGGAACAATTTTTGACTTTGATCACGATAACGATTTATTTTGAGTGATGCTAACCCACAAAGGATTTTGCGTGATTTGGGTTGTTTGAAAATTGAGGCATCTCGATATGGTATAAGCTTGCTGTATTTGAAGTTCAAGATACTTCTGAATGACTGGAAACAACCTGTGCTTGCACTCAGTCTTTGGGATCAGACAGACTTATCTAGCAAACTTAAGTAACTTGGAGGCTTATTCACGACTGGAAGTGTTGTTGGAGAAAAGGTTACATCACAGATAGCGACAGGCGGTCGGCTTTTCGCCAATCAGCAGCACCTGTGGGCGGTCCGTGATATCTGCTGTTCCCCATAAGTGATGACGGAAACTGCGAAGGTTCGCATTTTTCTGCTTGATGATTCTAGTATTGTGTTTATCACTCATAAATTTGCACGTTGCACTTTGCCATTTGACCACATCCGGTTGCTTCCGGTCTACAGGGAAAAAACGCCAATATAGATGGGGCTTTTTCTTAGACCCTCCTTGGACAATAAATATGGAACATATGGATTCTTCTCATGCAAAAAATGTGGCCACCATCGTGCCTATGAAATGTCAGCAGATTTCAGTCTAACCTGTTGTTTACTTCATGAATTAACATGAAAGGCTAGAGGAATCCATCAATCTGTACTTCGCCAGCGGACATTCAATCAATCTAATTAGCTAGGCTTTTGTTGAGTCGTTTGTAAAAATCGCTAAGTCACATTACGACCGGTATCATTGTACTTCGTGGCACTGGTTTATTTAAATAAGACGGCTAATTATCACTAAACTGGAATGAGTGAACTACTTGCTCAAATTTAGTCTGTATCAGAGGTAAAACCATTATGACAGAAAATGCTGTGCTAATCAAATGGGATTCGTAGTTGGTACATTCGTCAAGTTAAATATTCTACAAGATGGCAGGCGTTCTTCTTTTTTTCAATATCAGCATGCTGCGACTGTCTCTATGACGGATTTATATGATGTCGTCCGAAGTTGGAGTCACATGAAGACTAAATGAGTTACTATTCAACTCTGCTTTTTGCACTCAGGAGTATTAGTTCGTAATTCAGTTTTTTTAGTACCGAAAATGCTCAAAATGATAGTCACTTACACATTTCACCTGTCAATCAGGTGCTTCCGTGGTCATCAGATGCAATCTAGAAAAGACTGTGCTGCTCTAGGCCATCATTTTATAGCGCACTACAAGTGAACGCTAGGCTAAATACTACTTAATAATACGCAACACTTTATTCCCAACAATCTTTTGGTCCGCGTACTAGTTTTCAAGACCTATTTTTCTTGCATCGCAAATTCGCCGTACAAGATTCCACATCAAAAGTATGCAATTAATCTTCCTAACTTGACGCAGTCTACTTCAAAAGAAATACCTGCTTCCGCAGCGCAATAAATTCTGACAACCATTTGTTGATCGCTTGCACTTCATTGCCAGAAATAATCCAATGCAATCAAAGCTCTCAAGAAATTGGAGCATCCGATAAATTATTTATTCATTTACATTGCACATTATGACCATGCTTGTGATGGTGCATTTATGAACCGCTTGATTATTTTTGATAACTCTAACCTATTCATTTAAAATTTACACATTACTAGTTTTCCAAGTTGCTTGACTGCTCCACCATTAGTAGATAAATGGATTTCAGTCCGTTTTTTTAGGTTTCTATTAGAGAAAAGTTGAATTCTTCAAAGACGGCTCAAAATTTGAATTGCTTTTCGCCTGAAAAACATTGCACAATAGGACGAACAACTTGAATTCCACAAATTATTTTAGGAATTCGAACAGGAAATTATTACTTCCTCACCATTTTAGGCGCCACTTTTTATGTCGCCCACGTTCACAGTCCGCCTTCCAAAGTGGCAGGCTCAATACTAGAATATAATGTAGTCGTGCATTGTCTTCACAGCTATCTGGATCAGAAGAAACCGGTTTCAAATGCTGCGCCAGGAGAACGCAAACTGGCTGAAACATGTTTGTTGGATTGACATTTTTCTTTGGTAAAAGTTCCTTGTGGTCATCTCATGTTTGCAGATTTACGGTTTAGTCTCCCTAGTAGACTAGAGCGAAGGCCACATTTGGAACCTGGATAAAATAAGCAGCATTTGCTGACGATACCACTGAAGAAACCAAGCATCTTTCACTGTCTTTTGTAAAAGGTCCAAATATGTCAAGTCCCCGGGATAGGAGAAACATCAGTACCACCTAATGTGTCTATTCCCGCAGACAACAGTCAACAAAAGATGAACGTGATGTAATCTGCGGCAAAAAGTGATCAGTGCTTTTATCAGGGCCATAGACTAGTATTTCGACTGGTTTATGTGATGAATCACTTCTCTGGTTTCATCCAATTCCTTGCTGACAATCTGGGGAGGCATGGGAAGAGGTGAAAGTTGTCTCTACTTTTTACGAATACATAATGCTTTTCTTCCAATGCAATTGTTGATCAGTCAGCTTTGGACACATGGAATCTAGCTGCAGATAAAAAACAATAAGTCATTTTAAGCTGTCCTTTTTGCGACGATCGATACACAGAGTTAGTGAATCTTGACAGGACTAAAACAGTTGTTTAATGCGTTCGTGACTATAGATAGTGAGTTGCTTACTGATTCCGTCTAGTGAATCAATGGACAATCACCTGCTGTTGTTACTGCAACCGGTTTTGTTGCTGACACTCATCGAAATTGACATAAACGATAACCACTGTGCCAAACATGTGATATTTTGGAAAGTAAGCAATTAGGTAATTGCAAAAAATCATGGAGTGATTCACAGGAAGTACAGAGATAAACAAAAATTTCGCAAAACCAAATGTAACTTGTAGCAAGCCGTGTTTCATCTTCCCTGCTAGCATGGCATTGAATTCCCTCCGCCGAATAATTGGTTTCCAGTGTTAGGATAAGCCCGTCAGTGTGGTTAATTTTCACATATTGTTTCTTTTGACGAATAGGGATTTTTCCAAGATCGTGCCTAATCAGTGAATGAGGCTGTGTAACTGTTTGATATTGTTGGCCCCAGTTCCATGAATGCAATTTAACCTATCCGAGAGTTTTAAGGTCCTGTTTGCTAGTGCAAATGCCAATTATCGAGGCCCTAATTTCGTTCTTCTCAAGCAAACTGAGGCACAGCTACTAATATTTATTGGAAAATATCCAAATGACAGTTCCGAGGACAGCTCGAATGACACTTCAATAGCTCAGTGTTCTATAATGTTTTCAAACTGTTTACTATTCCACAACATTTTCAGAGGAGATCGCACGGTTGTTTTGATCCCACAGTTCAGTTTTCATGAATTCTTCGTAAAAATAAGGCCATGTAAGTGATTCTATTAAGAATAATGCAATCCATTATTTCCAATTTTTACCCCAAATCGTGTACATTAGAACTCACCTGTGCGGAAATTAACCACAATGTCCACGAGGAAGACCGTGTCCGAAATACAGTTGAATGCTATCCACTGAATACTGAGTTCCTCGTTGAAAAACGATATTGCCACTGGGAGTATGATGAGATTTGCTATGAGTAATAATAGCATGATTACATCCCAGTAGAACCTGTGAAAGAGTAACAAAAATTGTTGTCGAAGATTTAGTACGATAAACCCTGGTGCATAGCATGCTGTCAAAACAACCGACGGGTTCATTTGTAGACTTGGCGGGAGTTAAAAATAGCCGAAGTAGACTGACGGGACTCAGTAGGATGACCGAAACGAGAACGTATTCTGTGCTTTGTTCAGTCCATCTGCAGAAGATGAATGGATGCTTTGCATCTGTTACTAACGCTTCGCAATCGCACGCACGCACGCACGCACACACACACATATATATACTCATGCACAGTTGCCACCTGGAGCTTCTTACCATCGATTCGTCATGGTTGCACCTGGCCAATTTCTGTTCAGTTTTTGTCTTGCTTCATTCACAAGCACGGTAAGTTTGGTTAGCATAGTACCAAAATGCTAGTAAAAAATTTAATTTTGATATTCGTTTTCAATTTCGACTTAAAATTAAAGCGGATTTTTTTATTGGTTTTTGAATTCTAATTTAAAGTGCTATGTGATTTAACAATCTTTTGCAATTTGTTCTTGATCCTATGATCTGAAAATATTTCGGTTGATTTTAATTCTGCTGTACAGGTTCCGGCAAATTGTTTCACCTTGGGTGTCTTGACTAACAGGCCACTTAATTAAATTCAATCGCAGCTTTGAGTAATTCGCAAAGAAACCATTTACTTTCCATCTTTTCAAGGGATTAGGTTGAACCTTCTACGGCCAAAAGGAATGTTCGTTCGTCACATTCCCGTCGCAATTTCTTGAATGTGCTCAGTAACAGTCTGTACTCCGATATTCCCTCAAGAGACCCACAATACATCACTGTTCTGAACAACTGTCTTCGTTCATCACGGATATGGGATTGAAGGCCCTTATAGGACAATGTCAGAATGAATAGACCACGGATCACCAAAGCGACAAGAACCCAACTGGAGGGAAAAGGTCAAATTTGATATCCTTGCGAATCCGTTCACTTTTGCAGTTTTAGCTGAGAAATCCTGTTTTATTCTACAAACCTGGAAGAAGATGCTGAACATCTGCTGAAAGCAACACCCGACGCAGCTAGGACTTAGGAAAATTAGTTCTTCATGGTTATTGGCAACGACCGACGCGTTTGAGAGGGGGAAATTTTTTAAACAAGTTCAGCCCAGAGTTGTTTTCATTCCGCAATTATTAGCCAGAGGATTGCAAGCAGAATGCCGCATGTTCTCCCTTACCATGTTAAATCATATTGACATACTTTGAGCCTTTTTCTTCTGTACGGTATACGAGTTTCAGTATGCCCAGATAACTAATCCTTTTGAGAAAAAGAGGGAAAGATCGTCTCGTTTCAAGGGAGGATTCTTATGCATATATATGTATATACAGGAATATCGTTATACTTATTAACATATATATATATATATACTAAGAGGCACGTATAATTTGGCGAAAAATATATAACGCCAGATTTGCAATTAATGATGATACATGGCGATAGCTCAAATAATAAGTACCCTCCTTCCACTTTCGAAATCATTATCAGCGGCTAAATTTAAAATTTGTCAGAAATACTTGCACATTAAATAGTGATAAAACAAACGTTTTTGAAGATTGGATGAACTGTTCGTTTTGGGAACAAAAGACCTTTAGATTTTAGTCGCACTTATCATCTTTTAAAGTGGGAAAAGCAACCGGACTTGACTGAATGACTGCCACTATCCACGTGTAAAAATGCAAAGTATGGAGGTTTGATTTGGAATAACCGCACGAACAGCCGATGGTGACCATCTACGTCGCAGTTGGTCAATCCGTAAATTCTATGTAAGACCAAGAGCTACTAAGTTTCAATAAGGGACTTATTTGCGCTCACTTCATTGGTATGCTATATGAATGTCTGTATTTAATCACTAAGGGAAGATACATTTGTGGTTTTGCAAAGGTTTCGCTGTCGTTTGCTAAATAATTATCACTTCTAGCCACAACAATCTAGTGGACTACAAATCAGCTCTATCCGCGAAAACCTTCGTTACATAAGACCATAAAACAACTGGATATTACAGCTTTTAATTCGAGTTAGAGAGATCGAAACTTGATAATAAATATTAATATCTGTCGGAAACTGAATGCCTTTTAGGATTGTTTCTTGAGGTAGTTAGACGCGTGGAATGCCACTACCACAATTCCCAGCGCACAAGGCTCACTGAACTGCGGGCGGTAGAACTCGGAATTATTACACATGCAGTGAGTTTCAGGTATATAAGCACTTTGGCAATTTTCTTGTGGTGAAAATTTCCCACTCCCGACCGCAAGCCATATGTTGCTGACTGTAAATAAGTCTGTTTAATTGGGTTATCTGTTACGCGCAGTCCTTTGGCTTCAGCTTAGTATTTAGCACATGTGCATTAAACAGAATTTGTTCCTAATTCTTAGAGGCGATCATCTAAAAATAATGACGCACATTTGACGAGGGACAAACAGCTTGTTGTTGCAGGGAATCGCAGCGGTCAGAAAGAGATACTCCGATTACACACTACGAGTTCGAACATTTATGTTGTATGACGTCAATTTAGAAAGAATGTCCTTCACTCCGAGACGGAATTTCCGCGCTTTTCTGGGCAAATTGCTTCACGGATCAGTCGTTATTTTGCATCGATTGTCTAACATCACATGGCGCTTTAAAACCTTGTGCTGCGTGCACTTCCTAAACCAAATCAAATGAAGTTTATGGAATGCTTTTTAAAAAAAGCCGCTTGAACTGAGGCGGTTAGCACTTAATCGCAACGAAAATTCGAGTAGCATCGACAATGCTCCAGTTAACCCAACAGTAACTAAACCAAAAAATGTAAGGTGAAATGGACTCTAAGTGGTCTGCTATTATTTTCACAAAAATCCTAGTTCATGGTTGTTGACGCATTTTCCAGTGAAACGCGGTTTATGAAGTGCACAATGATTATGTGAAACATCTCCGATCTTGACCAAACAACTCGGACAAATGTCGATTAAAAGATTGAAATGAAAGGACAATAATTTTCCTCTCCCCACTGCGACAAGAATTGAGAAATTCGCGTTGCCTTCAAAGTGGCAAACAATATTTTGAAACAAATAAGAGGATACTCACAAGCAAGGTTCCGAAGTCTGTTATGTAGGACAGTCTACACTAAGGTGAATATTCCTATTTTGCTTTAAAACATAAAGTTCTTAGGATGGTATTGTGATTGTCGTTTGCCGGTGAATGTCCACAATTAGTCGTGCGTACAGCTTGCTTCAATATTCTTCGTTCCATCCCACTTAACAATCCAATCGCCTCAACGTTTGCGCCAGAATTAATTTCAAGTAAATTAAAACTGAACAATGCGCACGATATTCTGCGCAATTTTTATAGAAAGACATATGGTGACACAACAAAAGAAACGGATTTTCATGCAAAACTCTGTAACGTCACTGAATTCTAAGCAGATACGGTTTTTAAAGACATGTAATAAGCCCGCGGAACGATTAAACCATGGCGGGAAATTCAGATTTCCTCTGCTCGTAAGACGCTACAACCGAACAAATAGAGTCAACCTGGAATTAGACAAAAATTTAGGCAATAAATTCCTTTCGACCTAACTCAATTCGCTTTTTCTAGCTCATCTTTTTCCTCCTTGTACTCGGTGAGCTCAAGATTTTGTTCCATACTGAAGACTATATAAGAACATTCCTCTCTTTACTGGCATAAACTAGATCATGCTTTGTATAACATTTTGCGTGCTTCACGTGATGTGTCTTTCTTACCCACTTTCGAAACTTGTGTTTCTGTTCCGAAAGAGCTCACACTTTGTTTTGGCATTGAAAAAGCTTGAAATAGTTGTGTGAAAGCTAAAACTATGCTTGGATAATCACAAGCAATGGTAAACCGTCTACAAATTTCTTCCAATCACGTTCACTCCTTATCCGAAATAGCCCGGCATTAAACGGATTAATGTGTTGACAAAAGCAGCTGTCTGTCTCAGTTTGTAAGCAAAGAGATTAATTATTTCCGATGAGCTGAAATCTTCTTAGATAGGTAACGTTTTAGATAGGATGCACATTGCCCTACTCTGCAGACCTGATTGCAAGATACGGTAATTTGGCATAGGGCACGATCAATCAGACGGTAATGGGTCTTAATTACACGAGATTCCGAAAATAAATCTCCCAAATATAGGTTTCGTCTTTGCCTTAAACAGATGATCGAAATGTGATCCATTTAAAAAGGTTTCAGAGATCAAAGTGTAACGCACTCGTTTCTCATCGTAAAAGATTGGACTAGATGTCCAAAAATATGTATCAACATGTGGCAGACCGTTTTCTATTCTCAGGCATGCATGTAATCTTCTTTGGCTCGACATCTGCTCTCGTAATATGTGTCGGACGTTTAATTAAAAAATTGTTCTTTGCTATTTTTTTGTCAAATTCGGTTTCCACGTTCCTATTTATTCACACTTATCGGTAGGCTAAAATGATTAGGATTTGCTAAGCGCTGAATCGAGCCATACTTTTCCAGTTTAGTCCGAAGCTCATCAGATGTTTACATTTCGCAAGAACTTGATTCTCGTAGTCTCGCCCAACACCAGGCCGGATAGGTTTCTTCACAGATGTCGCTCTGAAATGATTTTAAGAAGTCAATATCCATTGGAATGTTAAGCGGTGCATCTAATCGACCAAAAATACCGATTCATATTTTGATGTGAGGTGCACTTTACCGAGAAATGCAGTCAGTCGGCACAGAACAGACGCTATCTGAAGTATTCACAGTGATCTTTAAGATTCCCTGTAAGCCGCTTTGAAGAGAATAATTCGGCTGCAGAATAGCTCATAATCCACAAATTTATTAGGCTGGCCTAAGTGCACGCAGCAGGAGCTTTACTGTCATCAACTTGTTCGAATTGCACTTGTGGGATAACTTTTGTCTATCATGCTACGTAGCATATCAATCTTCTCTTTACCAATATTCATTCTGGGAATTAAAATGCGCTTTGAACGTGTCTTACACGAAGCGACCAGCTTCATTTGTTGTCGGATCGCATGTGATCAACTAGTTCAGTTTCCAACTAAACTGTAAGTTTCCATTAACTTTAGCAATAATACCCTAATGAGGAGTGCACAAGGTTACTTGAACGAAAGCAATTTTTACGACCGACAACTATTGGTCGAATATTTCGCTGACTGATTGGCCCCAAATTCATTAATCGATCGGCCAACACAATCAGTGGGATTTTTGTGAAATTGTAGTCAGACCTGACCTAGGTGTTGCACGAAGCGACTTATCATCTAGCAGTTTCAGCATTGGGGTAGAAATTCCCACTTGTAAAAATATTTCTACTTTAGGTAAAAAGAACTCTGATGCGGTCAAACTGCATACAATCAAATCACAGAATGGAGCTGCTGTCCCTCTTTTCCCTCCGTCGTGGTGATTAACCGTCTCCATTCCACAGCACGCTGCGATTTCCGGTGCTATCTATCTAGTATTTTCAAGCATTAGTTAGATCCCCCAACTGTCTAGTCTTGTATTTTATTATATTGTATAAACTTTTGTGCACAATAAAAAATATCGCATTTCAGTCAAAAAATGTGAGGTTCAAAATGAAATAGGAAAAATATATATAAATAAAATAAAAAGTACACTCAACACCTCATGAAAAATGAAAAAGAACTGAGCGGGGAATAATCAGAGCACATTAGGATATGTTGCTCGGGAATTCGACTGAAACCCGGTCACGATTTGTCATCTACCGTTTCAGACCGATAAGTGTACTGCTTCTTTCAGAAACAACTAAAGCTTCCACGTGAAAATGGAAAAAGAAAAAAAGCAATCGAGTCTTTTTTTCATTCGGATATGAGAAACATGTGCTTTCTCACCAGATGAATTGAGTGGTGCGGACTAATGCTAAGAGCGTGCGCTGTCTAATTTTATGCACAAAGGTCAACAATTTTTGGTTATCAATAAATCTGGCTCTAATCCTAAAAACCTTGTACTTGATTCAATATTCCTAATAGATTGACGAGATTTTCGACAAGTGGAACACTGCTACGGTTGTTTCACATCTGGTTAAAAAAGGTTTCCCAGCTGCACTCGTGCCGCTTGGGAAATGAGTTTTTGGTACGGTCGCTCTGCTCAGTAATCTATTCTGATCGCTTTTTCCAAGTAGTATTCATTCGAAAGTCTACCACACCACTCCTAGAATATACGCCCAGATGGGAAGAATGTTAGATGCCAATTAGAGTAAACACAAGCTGGCAATTTTTCACATTTCCAAAACGAATTAGTAAACCTGACTGCTGTGTTCCGCAATTGGACGGCGCTGGAGTAAAATTTAAGATTCACCCCTGGTAGCCAAATGACCTAGATATATTTTTCAATTATGAATCTATGCAACGTCGAAGAAAGCTAATACGCTAATTTCTGGCTGTTCATAATAGCCTTCTTAGGGCCAAAACATAACTGAAAACCTAAGTAGTGGGAAAAAAGAGAAACCTCAATGCTGAATATCTTTAATTGCTTCACTTGGCCCGCGAATAGGGTTAGAGCAGGTCGATTAGATGGACATTGATTATTTGCCCGCATCATGCTGATAAGCATATACAATTTAACCACACCGAATTAATCGATCTTCAGTCTGGTACCTGAAATTACTGGTAATAAGTTTTTAAACAGTCGCAAAATTTTCTGAAATCTAAAGTAAAATGCCAACTACAAATCAGAACTCTGTTGCTTTGTCTTGTTTGGCACGCAAACTACGGGAGGTTAGATAAAATGTGTGTTTCATACCCTGCAAATTCCTCGTTACGTTTATTCTGACAAATGTTTCAAAACAGTCAGAGGACGGTGGGAAGGACAAACATAATACTGGTTCTGCTTTTAAAAAGCAGCGAAAGCTTTTCTTCCAGAAAACCAAGTTAGTTATTGTAGCTTGCACAATATATTTCGTAACACCAGCATCAATTTTATTCTTTGGAACGAAGAGTGCGTGCTTGATAATAGTTATGGATAGTCAAACAAATCACTCCACCGTGAGGTGTCTAAGTCCGGTTCCGTATTGCGTTGTGAATCGATCGGCAGTGGTTCTGAATTGGCGAAACCCACCCCCGATCAGTGTTTCCGGAGCAACTCATTTCAAACTGAACTGCCCCGAGGTCTAAGAAATTTATAGATATTGCGTGAAAATGGAAAGCAAAAAATGACCAATACTTCACTAGTATTCCAATAAAACCATTTGTTCCATCCCCAAAATCATCAAGTTTCTCAAAGGATTTTCAGAATTCACCATTACCATTTAGGTAACGCATGGAGATCACAGTTTTCGTGCCCTTACTCTTTCGGTCAATTTCGACTATGGGGACGAGATTCGGATTTGTCTGTTAAAATTTCCCTGTTTCAAGGTGGTTCTGGGCCTTCTACGTGAGTTTTACTTCCAATACTTGGTCATTTACATCGGATTTCCTTTGTTCTTTGGGTAACAGAAAAGAAGTAAAAGTAACTATTCTCTAGGTACTTGAATTCAAAATGCCCGTTTCCAGCTAAAAAATTAACCGTCCTATAATTACGACACTATTTTACTTATTGGTATGATATCAGATTATGACTTAGTGTTTATCATTAAATGTTGGTAAGATTAAATGCAGTACATTTTGAAAGGTGGTCGACTTGAGCGCGACCAAATTTTGTGCTCATGCTTCGAGATCGTGTTTGCTCTGCTAATTACCCAAGTTGGGTAATACCAAACCAGGTAATAAGTCTCACTGGCGAATGCAGTGTGAGTCTTGGTAAGTTGCATTGCAGTGAATACAATTCACCGTCCAGTGTGACACAGCTCATGTGTGCAAAATCACCTGTGAGCAGATAGCCTTAATATTCGTGGAAAACACATCAGAAGCTTTTTGGTAAAATGCAGCTTCAGAAGTACTGGCTCTAATTAAACAAGACTTTAGATGAAGGCCGGATTCAACGACTGTTAAATTCACATAAAATATTTCGTATGTCAGTTATTGGGTACTTCTTCAGGAACCTCCTACCATGGAACTAAAATGAACATTTTATCCATATCGAACAGACCACTACTCCAAAAATCAGTAACACTGTCGTTGACCCGGGATTCGCCTTCACCACGGCCATCTGAAGAAGTGGAGGTCCACCTCGGTCCATATCTGGTCGTCGTCGTTGTTAACGATGCCATGAGGCAGAATTTTGTCTACCAAGTGATGTTTTCAAGAACCATCACTAAGAAAGCTTTCATGCAAGGTTTTAACAGCAACAAAACATCTCACGGTAAAGGTAGTCGAAAGCTTATCGTCACGTGCGTTGCAGCTGTCAAAGTTTGACATGTAACTACAACAACTGCACCACTAATTACGTCGATTGATGAGCTTAGCGAAACGTCCTTCAGTAGCGACAGGCCGATTCAGCCAGCTGACTAATCAGACAAACAGAGCTGACCACAGAAGGCCTAAATGCGAGGTTTATTTTTGATTAGTAAACAAATTCGATATTTTCCTGATCTGACTGCAGTCGCTAGACTGTGAAAGTAGACGGTAAAATCATAAGAAAATTCACGGAGCTGTACCTGTGCAGACGTCTTCTTTCTATTTCAACTCTTTGCAATTTTGGATGATTTCGATGGGAGTGTCGTAATCTAAGAAAGGAATTTCTATTCCACTGTGTCGACCATCAGAAATGCAGCACACCAATTACAAGACTGAATGTTTTGCATTTCCTCGTGTTTAGTTCCTGGAAACATGTGCAGGATTCCCACCTGATTTCAATGAAGTTTTTCGAAGAATTAAGCTGAAAAGAATTAAATTCAAGCTTAGTAAATTAAAAGTTTCTCGGAGATTACACGTCATTTTATCCGTTGATATTTCCATGGAGTGCACTTCCTGCGCACTAATTATTCATAGCATTCAGTTTAAAAACAGAAAAGAATTCTTACATAACGGAGGTTAAAATTAACTGGAACTTTGATCCATTAAGCAAGTTGTTTGGGAAAAGAAACAAATAAAGCTTATAATTCCTTTGCACTGAGAATAACAGCAGAGATGGGTCATGCACAGCCTGACTGAGAGTATAAGGGAGATGTTATCTCCACGATTCAGGTGAGTTAACAGTTTTCTCGATCCAAAACGTTAGCATAGCTGTTTCTAACAAATTACTCTTCCAAGACTGGAATGGCTCGAAACAGAGCTTTGTTCCTACGGGGCGGAGTTGGACAAAGTAGATAAGTCTTGTCAGATGGGGATTTCCACCTTACCTGTTGTTTGTAAATTTATTCAAATGTTGTCGTACAGTCTGAGGCACCTGTGGCTTCGGTATGGCATCAGCTTATCGCCCACAGGCTGCTTTCATTGAACCAATAAGATCAATGCTCCCATACAACTGGGAAACATGGCAGTTATGGCCAAGGCCTACGACGGCACCGTCGATGTCTGAGCACTAATTTTTGGTATTCCTAGAATCTGATGGTAAACATTGTGGACGCGGGACAATGGGACTTGTTACTCAAGTAGTTAAACAGGCATTAAATTTAACTATATGAATGCGATTGGGACATGCTTTGCACACACCGCCAGATCAACTGTAACAGTGCGCATGGTTCTCCGAGTGAGGTAAACGATAGAAAATGAGTTACGGTTGTCAGCCGATAACCTGAAGGAAAGGTATGCTTATCTAAATCGTTGGGCTTTTCTGAAGAGTCTTAGTGGAATTATTGTCTTGGAGTACACGAGATCTCCCAAACTGTTGGCTAGAGATTTTGGGCAATGTATCCCAATCAGTGACGTACTTATATCCGAAGTATTTCCTCTACTGTACCTTTTCTTTTACTGGTAAGTTGGCCATGCGGGGTAGCAACCATAATAAAAGCATGTTCATCCAAGTTTAACATTTGTACAAACTAAGGTGAAAATCACGGTGACTGGAAAGTTTGGATAGATTTCACTTCGATACTCATAATCAGGACGAGGAAAACAATAAAATTTTGCCAAATCCCTGTTGCCTTCATGTCACCGATGACTCCGGACTGGAATAAATTTAAAACTTTTTAGGCTAACACTACCAGTCTTACTACTGCTACCGCTACTAACGGTAGTATAATGCAGTAGATCAGTTCTTTCCGTATTTTTGGAGTTATTCTTATCCCTAACTCCTAATCCGATTACAAGTGTTGCGGATCTCGATCAAATCCACTGGACCAAAACGACGTACCTACAATCGTGCGTGCATACCTAACAAGCAAACAGCGAGGTTCAGTATCAACAGGCGAAAGAAAATCGCACTAGGTCGTTGGATATACTGAAGCGCATAAACACACAGTGAATTAGGTTGAAGTGAACCTGCTAAGTTTTTGGTTCAAGAGATATGGTATCAATTTCAATCCAAAACACGGGTTAATTCTATTCTTCATCACCTCCCTCTTTCTTACGGAACCGTAATTGAAACAGTTTGGGGATGCAAATTAACCAGCTGATTAATTTTCCAGGTTATTTTTCCTGATGTGTATTATATTCAAGTATATATATATCCGTTTCCGAAAGGAATTACCAACCATCTGACATACCAAAAAAGCTGGGGATAATGATAGATAACTCTACCACAGTAGTGTCGATGATCTGCCCCAAATATCAGGTGACTTTCACAAACTAGTAACTCAGCAATATTTTCTTATCAAAGTGGTTACCATTGTTTATCTATTAAATATACCATATTTTTCAGTAAAGAAACCTTCACCGAGTTGCGTATGAATTTGAAAGAGGGCATGCTTTTGTGATATAATCATTTTCTTTCCACAGGATTTGTTACCCTGTACTCCATCCTGTTGTATCTAACTACTACTAGGTGCACTAACTGTTATCTGTATGTTTGCTTGGAGGATTCGCCAGAAAAAACGTTGAGTATAGTTAGAAACTCTGATATCAACTTAACCCAGTGGCTTCCGGAAGAAAATATAGGTCCCACTCACGTTGCAGAATATCGTGCAACTTTATTTTGCATCCATGCAGCTGCATTGCTGTGGAAACGATAAGACCATTAATTCCAAACCCTACATCAATAAGAGAACCATAAACTATGACTTTGATATTTAAAGCGTCATATAACTTCACTAGATTCCAGTAGGCTTATCATAATTGCGAAGCAAACCACGTCAAACGGCTGCCAATCACCAAAGTAAGTGACGGATCAGATTCTCAAACTTGTGACCTCTGAAGTGACAGATGAATTTTCTCCTGAACGTTTACGAAAAATCCATTACATAAACTGAGCTGGAAAGAAACTTCATGAGGCTCTGGATAGACAGACTTGCATTGAAATGGGCAGGCAATCAAAATAACTATACACATTAAATCGCTGGCCCAATAAGATTTCTCTGTAAATGTACCTGGATGCATCGGTTGACGTTAAGTGCAGGTTTTGTGTCAAAATCACTGATGCCGAATTCGCATTATCATTTAAAATTTAGATCCACTCTCTACCCTTCTAATTTGTTCCAACGTTATCCATAGATGTATTAAACTTTTGCGCATTTTGTTCATAAACCTGCAAGCACATGGCAAGCACAGATCACCACCGACGTGAATTTAGAATTTGCCATCTGATGGATGAACAAAACTCACAAAATACACCTGGTTTCAATTGGGACAATCCAAATTTCTCAATCTTAAAACTTGGTTCACGTTTTTTGCCCTGTTTTCATTGATCACATCTGGTATTTCTCTCTGCCACGTTTATCAGGTCTCTTTGTCCCACATTTTACCCATCGAGCTAGGTTAATCACAACATTCCTTTGAAACGTTGTTCAATATGTAGACGATTTGTGCACGTAGACGGAATAATCTTACCGGAAATTACTACATGGATGAATGATCCATCTTCCTTGCTGTTCCAAGCGTTGTTTCTCCCTGTCCAAAGCCATTTTTGTGCCAAAAAGCTTCATAGCTAACTTGTTGCCGGTAGGTTGAAAGAATGAAAAGAATTGTTCTTTCAAGTAGGCGGAAGCGCTTGGGCGTTCTTCAAAACCAGTTTCACAATCCACGTCATCCTGAAGATGTTGTTCCATTATGTCCTCGGAAGTGACACTGACAGACTTGTCTTCCGTCACACGTACGTTCGTCCCGTCGTTATCACGTAATAGTTGTGTTTCTGCCGGCGTTTGCATTGGAGTACCATCCATATTTCGCCTTCTCAAATATCCACTCGTTGGATCAGTGTTCATTTTGACCACAGGACGTTTTGAGCCTTCCCCAGAAGTTCCGAATCGCGGAAGACGTAGACTGGCTGCCATCCGTCTAAAGGGACGATTTATTCGTTGAGAAGCTTCTCTTGTCAGGCTTTTGATTGATTTACCTCGAGGTTTTCTCACAGACTGTGACTTTCTCGTATTAAATACCAACTCCATCGGTAGGCGGGTTGCAAACGCCCCGGCCGAGGCGAACTGTTTAGCAGACTGTTCGTTCTTGCTAAGCACCGGTCGATTGTACGTATCGTCAAACGACATTGGCATACCAAGAAAACTTTTCCGCCTGATCACATTAGGCTTCATTGAATGGCATGGTCGATGTGTCGATGCAATGTTTATTGAATGACTGCTCAAGCAGCTTTGTCCACGAGAATGGGAACTGTGTTTTGCCATGCTGGTACTCGGGTATTGAAAACCCGATTCTGGCTGATAGTGAAGACTACGTGCAAGTTCACAGTCTGACGCGAAGTGGTATAAACACAAGGGAATCTCAGTTAGCGCCGTCCTTGATTGCTTCTCACTCGCAGCCATGACAGCATGAGCTGTCGCTTTAACAACTTCCTCGTCATAATCCTCCAGGGTCTTACTGAGTCCCACATTGGATAGTTTGGCTTTGCGTCTCAAATATTCCGACGAATGCGAAGTCAATGGGTATCCCGTATTTGTTTCCGTCAATAAGTGCAAGCCAAGCATGCTAGCGCTCTCTACTCCATGACAGGAATTTGCAGATAGTCGATGCGTTGCCGTCGGTAGATCCAAGATTTGTTTAACACAGGTGGTCGATGATCTTCGTCGGGCATTGGGTTCGACGCTCAGAAAACGTTTGGAGGGAAGCATTTTGTTTCACTTCCGTCGAAATTTCACAATTCCCGGTTCTCCTCTCTCCCAGTTGCGCAGGCAAAAGAAATGTTCACAGCCGTGGACGGCGCGATGCTCAATTCTGTATAAGGCCTTCTTCAAATTATTGCCGCATGATAATCCCTTATAACACATTTCTCAGGTCATCGGTTTCGTGTTGACCATTTCGTGTGTGGAATAGAAGGAGGTTTGATTTATCTATCGAAAAATCTCATCATTATTTGTACGAATCACCCATTGGTGAATAGGCACGTATTTCGTTTATTCTCATTGGTCCGTTTGCAACTATTCAATTTGGGATAACGGAGTGCGATATTTTATGTGAAGCATCTGAAAATTGCAACGTAAACTCATCGACATTTAGGAGAAAACGTTCTAATATTGTTTCGGTCTTTCGAGTGTGTTTAGTACAAAATAATGATCCAAATCGCTGACAATATTATCATTGCTTGAATCGACAAATATGGCGCATCATCTTTTAGTTCACTGAGCCCAAATGTTTCTGTACGCGAAATAATCGGTTTGATTTTTACCAGTTTTTGTATCCGTTTACAGACATTCATTGCACTTGCCAAGAGAAAACCCTAGCAGAACATAATCAATATCTCGAGATATCAAATCAGTTTGTTTATGAATAAAATTGTCTTGTTGGCTATCCGATTAGATTTTTGAAGTTACTTTACTAGAATGTGATTCACTCTTTTTCTTTTTCTTCTTTCTCTGGTGACATTACACGAACCATATGAAAATGTCCATTGGTGCGGCAAATCGAACTCATCAGCTTTCGGTAGAATAGCCGCGGTCTGGATCCCCTTAGTAACGCCGAGTCGAAGTTCTCGAGGGCGTGAATAATTTGTTTCAGGTGAAGTATTTTGTCGTTGCACATTCTTCAAACATTTGTACACGTGCCATTTACCGTTGCCAACTAACCGAGCAATGGTTGGTTCAAAAACATGATAAACTAATAGGCGAGTGTGGCTTCACTGCGGCTCGAAATCTAAAATTTAATTAGTTCACAGAATATGCGGGTGCATGATGAACGTCTTCCAATCAACGCGTACCACAACAGTGCACTGTTTTCAATGAATTTCGGCACACTTTACCGTCGACTGCAGTCACACTCGTTCAGATATTTCCAACCGTGATATCGCATCAAGTCAGAGGGGTTGTTTAAGCGATCTGACACATATAATCGTGCCAAAAGAAAAGGTAGCTCTTTAACAATAATCTTACGTCGTAGTTACTTGGCAATATTGTTTTGAAAGTCACTTTGGAAAAAGCGTCAGGGAACACTTGAAAAACTGTCAGATAGCCAGTCTGTAAAAGGAGCAGACGATCTACTTTGTTACCGTTATGCACAAGTATTGGTGCGGGAAAGCCAGCATGGAAATTAGCTAAGCTGAGCAATCTTATCCATCGGAAAATGCAACTAGAAAATCTGTGGATGACTTATTTTTAATTTGTTGGTTGATGGGGGCAAACAACATAAAACCCAACTCCTCATTTTCGGTCCAATTATTTTTGGTAAAAATGCTTAACGCGGACCGCTTTTATCAACGCACAGTGAGTTCAGTGTAAGTAGACTAGAACAGGCTAGTCGCCAAGATTTTGTCTTGTTAGAACTAAAGAGAACTGATTGACAGCCATTGGGATTTCGGCGACTAGTCTTTCATAAAACACCGGAAGAGTCAACCCCATTGACGAATTGCAGAAATGTTTTTCCCGTACTGATCCCAAAGCAATTAAACGGATCTACTCAAAACTAGGGGAGGATTTAACTGACAATAAAAGATTGCTTATCTTACCATTTGAAATACATGGCAGAGAAAATTTTTGGTGGTTGTTGTGATTGTGTCCTTGTGGGGTAGTAGTTGATAAGTGAGAGCGAAATTTTACTATCAGCTCATTAACAGCGGCAAGCACTTGTTTCAACAAGTCCGCCTGAAGTTACTAGTAAGACGATACATGAAGCGACCATTTGTCAGCATTCATCATTTTGACAAGAGGGTGCGCAAGCTATTGCCCATGCGAGGACGTTGGCAAGAATTAATAACTGACCTGTCAATCAAATTTTATTGTTACGTTACTGGGCTTTTAAAACACCATAAGGGGTACCTAACAGCTATGCAAACAACTATTTAACCGTTGAATCAAAGTTTTGTTGTGTGTAAGCTAACTCAATGTCTTTATGATGAGATTCATATCAGCGGCAATGTGTTGTATTTTATTGTGTAGACTTTTGCGTACAAAAAATAATATCCCATTTTAGTAAAAAAACGCGAAAGTAAACACTAAAAATAGGAAACACTTATAGTCATCATACTGCAGAAATGTGAAAAAACCTTATCGGGGAATAATCAGAGCAGATTATGAAAGGCGCTCAGGTATAGAACAGTACGAACTCTACCTTGAAATTAATCGTGATTTAGTCGGGAGGGGCAGTAATGAACGAATAATAATGAACTGCATTTCCTCCCGGGACCTAGTGAATTTCGATTAGGAAATGACATGGTTCATTGTTCTTTTGAAAACGTTTCTGGGTGAAACTCAAGAATAATATTTCTTATGATAATTACAATTTTTATTCCAAGTAGAATGATCTCAGTTTGAATCCACTTACCTGGTTTCCTCTAAGCAAATAAAATCCAGACCATCAAAATTGCGACATATCGCCGATTTACGGTTTGTAAACAAATATTTCAGGGTTATCTTAAAAGCCCAAACACACCCTGCACTTGTCAGAGAAATATGTCGCTCTCCAAAACGTGACCACTGAGATTTTCAATTTGCGAGTAGAATTAAAAGTGTTCTTTAAGTACTTGGTATGATAAAATTTGAAAGCCACCTAGATCTGTTCGTCTTTTTTTGCATTGGTGCGCAATTCTTGGAAAAAGGGAATTTTCGCAAAAGCTTTTGAATGATATAAGAAGGAAAGTGCGTTAACCTTTCTTCATCAAGTTAGCCACTTGTTAATTCTTCTTTCGTGTTACTCAATGAAATTACCGAACTAGCCTGCTACAGTGAAATGGAAAACGTTTATCGGGAAATTTTGAAGTTGCCAAATATTTTTAATTTAGTCGCTATGATATACAATAGTGCATTAGGAAAAACGTCTGTCACAGTTTCTTTGTCGCGGCTCTGCGAAAAACTATGCCGGTTTACGGAAGCGCGCCCAAGAAAACATGGGTTCCGTATTCAAGCTGATGGTGATCAGGATTTCCGCACGTTGGAACTATTGCCCTTTTACAACCAATGATTATTGTTAAACCATAATTTAATTCAGAATTGCTGGTAAGCGAATCAGGAGAATTTTGTGATTGAAAATTAGAACTAATCCTCAAATTTACTCCTTCAACTTACGTGTTATTTCCACGACCCGCAATGTCTTTGCATTCCACGTTCGACGAATTCACCTTGTCAATCGATTTCATGCACGCTTGGCTCCGCTTAATTAAAGCGCCACTGAATACAAACAAGTGTTTTCTACGAGTTATTTACTCTTTCTCCTTTCTGCCCTTTTGCAGTACTGGAAAGAGTGAACTGGAAAGAGTTTATTAGCGAGATAAAAATTCTTCCATCGAATTTCGGGTCGATCTGTTCTTGACAATCGTTACCGTTTCGTCCTTGTTATATTTGGATCAAAAAGAACAAATCTAAATAATCTTTCTGCTTTTCAGCGTGAAACTAAATAATCACTTGAAGCATATTTGCCCGAAACCTTTTCCAAGCGCTCTCTTGCCAATTAGTTTACAACCCTCAATTATGATTACGTTTGAAATTTAGTTTCATACACCCTGCTTATCTGAGCATGCTCCATCTTAGAAGGGCATAAGTTAAACGAAACAATGTTAATTATTCTTATCAAATCATGATTTAACTTGGAAAATACTAGCAAATCCATCCAATTGTAGTTCACGGAAATACCGATCAAAATCTGTTAGTGTTTGAAACGAAATTGTTGATCTTACTAGGAAATGTAGTTGTCCGTTTCCAGAACTAATTTCCCAGGCCTCCTTCATTAACCTTCCACTTGAAAGCCGAACAGCAATATGTCCTAGGGAAATTGCGGCAATTGTCATCACACTTGTGACTCGTGCGTGACTGACGTTATTACATTTTGTTGACTCCCTTTCGACCAACGCCTTTTACTCGGGTCACATGGTACATTTTACATTCCGGAAACAAGAATTCGTTTTCGCTCCCATTAGGGTGCACCAAGAGTGGGTATTCAACCTCGCACCCAGGTTTCGGTCCTGGGTTTTCTACTGCCCCACCAATTCTGTGCATGTTAACACGAATTATCCGGTTAAATGATCTCGATTGCCTTCCTCGGAACAACCATCAACAAGTCCGATCAGCCTAAACGAGACTTAGCTGACATATTGGTGTCGCACACCTTACATTCAGAAGGCCCGTGCTCAAACAATGGATGAAATGGTGCATGCGCAATAACGATGAAATTTGATGACAACAAAACTCCAGTCCGGTGACTCCCAAGTGTAATAATGATCGGATGACCAGAAGCTTATGTGTGAAAGTTGTAATCGAGTGGTAATCAGTTAAATATTTTTAGGCAGTAGCTTAAAACAAACTAAACTTTCTCGGTCTCCTGCTCGATATGCGATTTGCGCATATTTAAGGAGGCAGTTGTTCGGGTAGAATTCCACCAAACCTATGGCTTCTTTATTCTGTTTACCAACGAACGCTTCGTGAGTTTTTAAAAGCAAAAATACAATCAGTTTAATCTAATTCGTTTAACAATCATTAACAATTTTCTGTTCAACTTCCATGAAAGTTACTTACAAAAGAATAACCTGTTGGTGATTTACTCACACTCCAGTTTCCAATGCATTCAACTTTATCAATTGAAACCGTTCGGCAGTATAGAAAAATTAGGGATAGTATTGCCCAGGTTCACTTTCTTCAGACTCCATCTACTAACTAGTGCGCTAAGGATTAGAATTTTAGAGACAGACCTCCAAAGTGAACCCGGTGTGTGATAAAGAGCTGAACGCATAGTCCTGGCAGGTGCCTGACATGTAGCATTTGGACAATAAGCAACATACTTTTGGAATCGCCCAAACAACCGAGGCAGTACAGCAAATGAAAAGAGGCATACCTTCCAGCTAACTTCATGGGCATCCTGCACTTGTAGTTGAAAAAACAACAACTCATTTCGTCGCTGCACGTCTTATCACGTTCTGGGTTGCCACTTGTCCGGCTGGGACAGGTAATCCGAACTTGGTTATTATGTTATCACAACTAATCTATCACGTTTTGGGTCATGCCACTATAAGTTTAATGAATACCAAATAATCTGTTCATTGCTTTATTCCGAATGTGATTCTCTCAGTTTTGGATGCTATACAGTTCAGTAGAAGTAAATGTACCTTTCGCTTGGTGTCTCTAATGGAATTTCGAGGATGGAATTCCTTGCGGGACGGATTATCTTTGGTCCGTCACTTTGAAACTTCTCGGTCAATTCTTGCTGAAGAAGAAATGCATATTTTCCCACTGCCGACTGACTGAATACCACAGCTGGTTGAAAACACTGGTGGACTGACGGATTTGAAACTTGCTCTAAAAAATTAATTGAGTTAGCTGGCGAAAATAAAAACAGAGATCACGCTTCACACAATTGTGCACAGCGGCTAGATTTGCAAGCACATCGCACACACACACACACACACACACACACGGAAATTGAGTAAAGAAACGCGCAGCTTAGTTGGCGTTGCGTCGCTATGGGCGAATTGGCCAAAGCCTGGATCCAATGGAATCATCATAGTGATTCATTTGGATCTCGTACAATGATTCTAAGTGAGCTGAACGCATGCGTCTGACAATGGTCAATATGAATGAACAGAGTGACATTTATTTATGTGACCAGGGATGATTGTTAGCGAGGAATGCACTGAGACATCCAGTACCCATCAGCGATCAGAAGGGAAGTTATTGACTTGAACTTTCATCAGGCGATCGTCGAAGTCCACTGAGTGAAGATAGTGGAAGTGGATTGAAAACCAAGACACAGAAGGTGAGAACATAACTGAACGGATGCCCATTAGGTCAAGTAATCATGCAACGATCCTCACACATCCTGATACAAGTAATCTGCTTGGATAGAAATGAAGTAGGGGCTATCATGCCGGTAAAAAGTATTTTAGTACTTTATTTCATCGCCTTTCCAGCCCGGTGTATCATTATACATACCAAATAAACCTTACGCGATTTACTTAGTACCCGTACGTGCCACAGATCTGGAGCCGATTCGATAAATGAATTCGCAAGAAAATGGTGCATTTCGGCATTTTTGTTGGAAATGAAACAGATGAACTGGTTGGATTACAGTCCCATTGTTTTTACACTCATGCTATTCGGTTCTGGTGAACAGTGTTCAATTTGGTTTGTTTTCCAAGTCGAGCGACGATGTGGCCACTGCTAAAACTTAAATCAGTCCAGCCTATCAAATTCAGCTAGACTTGATCAGACTGCGCAGCATAACACCATGTTAACCGCGCTGTGGGTTTTTTATGCTGAAAGCCGAAAGAGCAAGCCTCCGTACGTGATTGTAATGAATAGAATTTTCGCCTAACCATTATTGCCATTATCCTGGCTCACCTGGTAGATATGAGGAACTGTCTCCAGTAGAACCTGCAATGTTCCAAATCTAGGATAAACCATCTCCTTTTCAAACACGACTCGAAAATATTTACCTTGCGTTTGTATCTCCCGACAGACTGCTTAGTGTTCCTTAGTCACAAAACACTACCATAACGTTTCATCCATGTAACTAACTGAGAGTAAACGGATGAATATATAGATTTACACGGCAGGAGAACTAGTCAGTAGTATGAACGTGACATCCTCAAAATTGTAAACACCACACTTCTTGTAGTACTACAGAATTAAGTCCGTGGTTGTCGCACAGCCTCATTTATTTCGACAGTCAATCAAAACAACCACAGACTCATAAAAGGGATTAATTAGTTTTATTTTTTGGCAGTCGAAGAAAAATAATGACGCAATTGGCACTGGATTGCAATAATTCTAAAGTTGTTTGTATAATAATTTCTGGCAGATGAGCTAACACTGCCCCAAGGTTTCGTAGAATAGGGTCAGTCTTCAAAAGACCAACAAAAAGAATTACGAGATGAGAATCACGCAACGGTTGGTGAGCAGCATTAGCGTTGTTTGCGGAGAACCTAACGCAGAGACCGTCCTTTCTTTCGGCAGGTCTCCGGATTGACGAGAAGAACCTCCTTGGGAAAGACTAACCCATGGAAACCGAAAAGTTGGTTCATTAGTTCCTGCACATTCCGATGAAAAGTCATACATCACATTATTTTTATATTCACTTCACAGCCACTTCGAAGCTGATATGCCAATAAGTTATCATTTGCGTGAGTTGAAATGCAAACAATACAAAGATGAAATGTAACAATTTTGTGAGGCGTTCCATCAAACATCGGCGTACCAGGAAATTTGTCCTAACTAACTTGTAAGCCCTAGTAACATGAAGCAGCGAAAATTCGGACAAAAGGTAAAATCAAGTGTTTAGTGTAAATAAAAATATTGCACGATGACCAAAATACACGGCAAAACATTTGTGTGACACTGTAGTTGAACAAATCGCTACCACAGAGGTGACATATCTGCTTGGTCTACGCGGAGCACGTTAACTGTCTCTCGTCTACATTATTTTTTGCCAAAACCTTCACAGTAAACTGGGGCGCTTGCCAGTGCGCTTGTTAAGGGGGATAAAAATAACTTATTTAGACACAAATCGTCAATACAAACTGACAAAATGGCTAGAAGTGTTTTTAGCTTTGAAGGTAATTTATTCGGAATTCCTGAACAAATGATAACTTCGCGCTCGATAATGGTAAGTTTAGCAAGACTTTGTAAGCCTCATTACGGGATGGTTTTTGAATAGAATGATGAACCGGGCATAGCGATTGGAATCCCAGCTGAACACAAGCAGTTCGTAACGATCTCTTTCGTCACCCCATGTGATGGCCCTTATAGCAAACATTTTATGTGAGACTTGAAGCAGTTCGAAGATTCACTTAGTGAACAGACAAAACAAACAAAAGAACTAAACGACGAGTATGTGGGTTTGCAAAGCTGATTGCGTACAGATGTTCAGGCAGACCTCGGATGAAAATCAAAGTTTAGGTGAATTTCTGAATCCCCGGATTAGTAACAACACTAAGGGGAGAAATGGCACGATTCATTTTTGTCGGCTTTCCCTGTGTTTCGGAACAACGAAAAGCAATGACCAGTGATACTGAAGTGTGCATGCGAACCATGTGATTTCCTTTTTCACGGGCGAACTGGATGCACCTGATTTCGCTAAAATGTTTCGTTCAATACTGCACAAATATCGTCGGTTTTGCAGTACTCAACTGTGCAGAGGGTTGTTGCTAAGTGAAACAAATAGGTATTTCTATGCAATTCAATACTCAGTCTAGACTTAGAAACTTGTAGGCATTTCTTCACTGAGTGCCGCCCAAATTTGTTTCGAATAATTATCGGAGTAGTACGGGGCACCATGTCACTTATTCTTTGAATCTCTGATGATCATTTTTTAGCTGTGCTTTGGAATAATCAAACAATTACTAAGATAAAATTTATTTTGTTCTATTTCATGGAGAGAAAAATTCATGTACGCATCCGGTACTTCGCACTAAGTGTTCCAAAGGAGTGAGAGTTTGTCAGAGTTCGACAGCATGCGGCTTTCAAAAATGGAATTTTTGTCGCCCTGATCGCAACCTTATGTTACGCAAATCAGTACTCGCTGGATACGAAAGCATGAAGAGCAGAATAACCCAGCGCAGCAAATTTAAGCGATTAAACGTAAAGTGATCAAGCATCTAATGTTTCCGTATCCGGACCGGAATTTCGCCTATGTGAACCATTTCAGAGCCGGCCACATGTGAATTCATCAGTTACAGATTGCTCAGATCGTCCAAAAGCGACACCGCTTTTTACCCGGAACTTACCCGTCGAGCTTGACAGTAACACAGGAGGGTAAGCTACTCCTAAATGTTAGCGTAAAAGTATTGAACACAAAAGGGAAACATTTAGAAAGAAGATCACCTAACTAATCAAGTGAAGTAAAAATGGTTGTTAGAACTCGTAAGTGAAAGTAAAGCGTCTAATCAGACTCCTCCTGGAATAGTATTTAACCGAGTAAGCACAGCACAATGAATTGAATTCATTGTGAGGTTTCCCTTAAGTATCAGTGCCTCGGTTGGTTTGGAAAAACTATGACAATCTATTTCAAATTTGGCGGCTATTCAATCATCCCGCTTCTATGTACCAAGACGGTGACCATTACCGAGTAACCTTGCATGTGTACACCATGTGGCAAGCGGAGCCATTTTGTTGCTGCACTTGGAAGATGACTGTTTCACGCGAATTTGTCAGCGATCAGGAGTCCCTCGCGCAGCCTAACCAATACGATTATGACTTATATAGTCCTCCTGTTGGAAGACCCCGTCATGGTAAACAGCAACTTCCTGGGAATCTTATACACAACGCATGCTTCTATTACGATACAGTAGTTATTTGACTGGTTTGGTCCACTTTTCGTTAACTCACTAATAAAGGACGGAGGGAAGCTCTGGTACAAAAGAGGTTTTCATCAAAGTGAGGATATGAATGGACATATGCTTTCGGGCAGTTTAATACCGAATTACTGTAATCACAACTACAACGGATAAAACAAGGAGAACAAAGGAGAGCATGCCTTCATTCATTCAGTCAGTCAAGCAGTTTGCCACACAGTCGGTCAGATGGCCACCAGTTAATCGATAACCAGGGGAATGAGCGAGATATCGCGCCACAGTGACCGGTCTGGGTTGGCATCACTCTTGAGCATGACATCGTTGACCTAGAGTCAGAATGTTTTAAATAGTTTCTTTAGTGAATTTAATTCGGAAGCAGCGGGTGGATAGTTATTCATTTAGCAATCGACAACGTCCTAAATCGAACTGCTTTTGACTTGGTTGGTGGAGCTCAGTAAACTATGAAGGATTAAGAGAAGACACGTACAAGCACACTTATGCCAACTGATGCGTGGTGAATTAGGTCATCAGTGAATTCGCGAATTCGCTTTTCACCAGTCCTATCCGCATAATTTGAATCCACACATGATCGCCTGCATTTCTTTCGCTTCTGTTCCAAATGATCTGTACTGCATACCCATTGATACTGCCACATTGGGACTCGTTATCGCCCGGCTTTTTTCATAAGGAGATCGGTTCAGCCAATGCTTTTCAATGCCTTTGGATAAGTGGTATGTCAACGAAACCAGCATAAGTGGAAAGACAGGTGCAACTGAAATGTTAATCATCTAAGCCGTCGACGAATGCACTGAGCCTCTGTTGTGACATTTTGTTATGGGCGATGTTGGGAGTATGCATTCGACGCTGGCCTCGTTAAAAGTTGCACAAAAGGTATTTGCATGCATCTCGAATTCTGATGTCAACCACGGACTCTTCTGCAAATATATCTTTTATGTTGAAACCAGTATACTTGAGAATGACGAGAATACTAGGATCAACCAGCTGAGAATCTCACTGGCCCGCTTGGCCTTGTCTACAAAAAAGAATCAACCCTTGTGAATCTAGAGAAAGCTCGCCACATTTATGGATGGCATATGCAGTAAGTCGCAGACTTAGCACACGTTTTCAGTTCTACTAGAAACAAAATTAGTTGTCACACTGCAGGAGCATGACTCCCAACCACAGATCTCGGTTGGGAAGGATCCACGAAGCCCATGGATCCCATTTCTTCACTTGTAGGAAATAATTTTGTGAAAGAGAAAACAATTCCCCAGTCACTGATATATAGTTTCATCACGAATCATCTATTTATCCCTTCCATTTTATTCCCCCAAGGATTTAGCCCCAGCATTCTGCATTTTACGAAGGAGAAGAGGGCTGGGAGGAAACTGATGCTGCCTTAGAGGGACGTGGCTCTTAGTATGAGAATTTAATTTAAAAATCGGCAGTATCGGTTTCGACAATGGTTATCTTATAAGAAAACCTCTATCAACCCGGTTCACTTAAACTTGCTCTGCGATGTCATCTGGTAGACAGTCATCCCCAGAACTTACTAATTGTCATCGCGTTAATTCGGAAGACAGTGTGGTGCTCTTGTATAATTCACATGACGAATACATGGGCAGATGAAGAGTCGATGATTTGGTGGAACTCTTTCAATTTGACCCCTAAGGTTCGTGTGCACATGATTACAATACTGGCTGAATTTCCGAGTAACCTTCGCAACCGATCGTTTTGAAAATAAAACACTTTCGGAGAACAAATAGTTAACTTCATGTTGACTGAGAGTTTGCTGGCATAATGGGAACACCGGGCAATTCTAAGTAAATTCAAATTGGTCTTTTAATCTAGCGTCAAATAACAGATCAAAAATGACCTGATCACCAGGGATCGAAGTTCTCTTTATCTTTTTCAACCAAGTCTCTTGCTGATGCGGTTAACAAACAAATTCAACTCCGTTTAAACGGATTTCAGCTTCTCACTTATCTTACATTGGGAACAAGAAGATTAAGCGGGCAATACAATTGTGGGTTTGTTGGAAAGAAATGGTATCAACAGAAGCAGAAGTAGGTAAAATCAGAAGAACCGAAAGCATACAGTCGAGCTCATGAACGGATGGAACTGAAGCGTTTTCGGATATTTCAGATAACCATTGTGTTGTGTAAACTCTTGGATACACCGATTTTCGCGACTGTGAAAACAGACCTAGTCCCAGGCAAAATACAACAGGAAACTAAACTTATCAGCTGAATACCGTTGTTAGTCAGCGTAGGTTTTTGAGGCAGACAGATGAGACGCAGTTCCGGTTGTCCATGATGAACGCTAAGAACGGGAGAATGGTGGTATCATAGAGCAAGGAATAGTGAAAAGTTTGGACACATCGTAGGGGAGCTAATTGGTCGTCATTCATAGGATGAGTAGAATATCAAAGCTCCTTGGATCCAAACATTAGACAGGCAGACGAGCAATGATCGTACGGTTTGATGTATGGCTTATTCAATGGCGGAAATGTGTGCACTTAATGATCGATAGGTCGATTTCAAAAAGGAGTAGGAAAACTACTGGTAGCCAAAAATCGCAGTCGATATTGTATTTGGCCTAAACGTGACGCAGCTAATGGAAATGAAATTAACGAAAGAAAAATGACTGCTTGCGAGACTAATTGTTGGGTGTTCTTCATCGCCTCGTTCACACCGAGTTCTTTTGTAGATGACTAATGTTTTTCAAACGGGTAGCCTTGGACAACCGAATACACCGAATGCGTGAAAAAGAAGGGACCATTGAAAGAAATCTAATGCCGAAACTCTTCTGTGAAAAAATGTGAACAGACCTCTTCCATACGGATAAAGATTTAAGACGGTGACAGTATCCAAAATGGGTCTTTCATTTTAAAAGCACGGAGAACTGGGTCATAGGGAAGAGTGGTAGAAAATCTGTTAACGCCTAAGTACAGGGTGCAACGTCAGCTTCAAATAGGATGAAAGTAAATCAATAGGTGGAAGCGTTTGACTGAATGAATATAACGGCATTTGGAAGTTGGAGATACAGGCGATGTGGCTACTACTGGATTAATGAAAAAAGCTTGCTTGATGATATTTGCTTCCGGAACACGCTTTGTAGGTCACCCTTTCTTCCCACACAACAACCGAACACCTCCCCATCGAAATTTGCTACTGTGCAATTTATATTTTGGTCCACGATTGTATACTTTATTAGGTTGGAGCTTTCTTTCATTCTAGAGTTGTTACGTAATTAGGAACAAGGTTCCTCTAGTCCCATTAGCCAACCGAGTATTTGGAAAGCAGTAGAATCATTACAAAGAAGTGAGTTATAAATAAACGTAAAAACATCGCTAAACATATTTATGTCTCTGTGACCAGCTGAAAGTTTACCAGCCCTAGTTCAAGAGTGGAACAAGATTCTTGGAAAAGGAAGTTACGAAATGTGAGACCTTTTTTAATTGAAAATTACACCAAGGAAACCTTTGATGTGGTTGTCAGTTTGAAGGGGAAAAGTCGAGCAGTTGCTGGAACAAAGAAGCAGAGCATAAGTTTGTGTTCACGTCATCTCCTAAATCACAAATTCATTCTAAATCTGACTACCTATCTCTTGTGCATACTAAAATTCGCCAGAAAAATCAAATCAGGGGACAATAAAATTCCTATTTTAATTAATCAAAACAATTTCTTTATAATAGTGCCTGCTGGTCACCAATTTCTTTTCGTTCATCTTTTCCACTTCCGTAGTTAATACATGGCATTCTCATCTGTGTTGATCTTTTGATCTGGCTGGTGTGCCCCCAAATACATAACAGAATCAAACAATGGTTACTTGGCTGTGACGGTCACCCGCAGCCGCAAGACGAGCTATGTTCCTGCCTTTGGATGGACTCAAGAATCTGCCAGAATTGTGATTGAGGTCACTTACAATAACGTTCATATTATTTTCCACGAGTGGAATAAGAAACGGTAGAAGAGCCTGGGGGAAGAAGAGATACTGTTCCAAACAAAGAAGAGCTGTGCAGAAGTTCATTGTAATTGGATATCAATGTCAAGAAAACGTTGATCGACGCTCATTGGCCAAACGGTCATGTCCTTTTCATAAGCATCCATACGGTTAAAATACGATTCCTCGGTATGACACCAAAATGAAAGCACCTTGGACAGCGCAGGATGGAAGGTGGGTCAAAGGCACTGGCCCTAAGCGATGCAGGCAAGAAAACTTTGGTTTGGATAGTGCGTTTTGGAGCTATCTCCAATCCATTCTTCTTGTTTCTTCATAACTGGAACATAGTGGTCGGGCAGAGGCATTCAAGCCTGATGGAGAATATAAATTGCTTTATTGTTTGAATGGCCATATTTCGAATGTATTTAGGGAGGAATAGAGATAATGGTGAGACCACATCATCCAGTTCCTTAGAAGATTTGTTCACTACCGAGGCTCCTTAATCGTATGTCATCCAACAAAAATCCCTTAGTGAAATATCCAAGCTATGTTTGACGTAGCCTCGTAGCTCACGTCCAATCCAAATTTGTGCCTTGTGTTTAAACGCGGGTTTCCGACTCCACCGGAGACAATGGCTTTCATTTTTTAAATCCTAAACCATTTACCCAGCCAGCCAAATTTCCCTATTTGAGATATGATCCAGTCAAATTATACTGATCACATCATTGTTGCTGCATTACTCATTTCTTCGGCCCCGCCTGGTAATCACGAGAGGTTCGGGTGGCCGGACGAGAACGAATTTTCCCGCTTAAGAACAGCTCTGACCGTGATGAATAGGACCCATGTTTGCAGAAGAGTTTCAGTCAGGCAAACATTTAGTGGCCATAACAGACAAACTGTTATCCGTCTTACAATAATTAGAGACAGATCATCATGAACTTGCTGAGTAGTCAGTTTGGATCACCTAGTGTGGAACTGTCCTGTGCACAATGAGAATTGAAAAAGCTGCCTCCCGCTGTTGTACTATTAATCGATAACAGTTTTTCTGAGGTACACTGTTGTTTAGTAAGAGTTAAATAACATTGAAAAAGGAAAATATGGAACAGCGGCGTCTGGCTTTGACAGCTACCTTTACCAAGTGTCTATGTCACTGGTTTGGTTCAGTGAACTTTTAATATGTTCAACGCTGCAATTTCCTCAGTGCATTGGAGCGCTTCATGCTTCTACGTGTGCCTTAATGACTTAATGTAATTGCTGGTCTAGTAAAGGCTTCTCCTGGTTAGTATGAAGTCTCCCATTCACAGACAGTATACCGAAGCTGGGGTGTCAGCTCTGAGTGTCTGAGTGTAGAAGCATGCCCCAGCGGGAGTTAAATGTCAATGAAAAGAGTAGCATTTACTGTTGTCAATGTAACTTATAGAAGAGGAATGATGGTCGTGTTTTATGTGAATGTTTTGTATGCTTATTAGCTAAACACACTGCACAGCCAGTTTCCACTGATGGTTAGTCGAGTGGAACACCGAATAGTTCGTTATAACGAGTTCGAATAATAGATGCGGTCTGTAGCTGTTAATTCGGCTGGCCGCGTATTTCCTTAAGGTGGATGGGATAAATTTTCCCGGAAACAATAAACAACCATCGTGAGTTTCGCGAATTCTGCCGGTGACTTGTGAGCAGTTCCCCGTATTCACAATTCTTTCCTGTGAGTGCTCCAATAGGCTGAATCGTAAAACTTACACGATGACCAATTGCGTGCTTGTAAGTCGATAGTTCGAGAGTCAACATTTATACAGAACAATGTGGGCGTACTTCACAGCACCAGTGCAAAGTGTCATGACCACAGAAATCGTTATTGGATCTCGGTGGTGGTGAGTATCATATGGCATGCTGAATAACACCATTCCGTTTTCCTACGTTCTGCATCTTCCCATAATTTCTGCTCTTTAACATTTGTTTGATGATTATCCATTTATGCGCTCAATTGGTTTAATCACTGCCAGATCTCAGTTCACAAGCGGACTTTCCCGACTGCAGCTCATTCGGTTCATTGAAAGAACTATTCTCGTTTAACCTTTTCTAGCCTTTGAGTCGGCTGAAACACGTGGACTGACATCTTGTAGTAATACCCAAAGACTGACAGGACAAATGAGACTTCCATGAGGCTTAACCAAACAAGTTGACGGTTCACTAGGTCTCTTGCACCTAACTGCCACCATGCACAGTTCAGGTGATATTTTTCGTAAATCTTCAAGTAGTTGTGATTTATGTCATTCCAGTCTCGGTTAGTCCGGTACACTGAGTTTCGTCGAAGGGTCAGAGTGGCAAAGCAGACTTTTATATTTCCAAAGTTCTAATAAATGGACACTTATAAGTGTCCACAATTCTGTACCCAAGGACAGCTATAATGCACGAATGCAAGGATCTAACAAACCTGGAAAGTCTCAGATTACAAACATTGGGAATCATACAGTATGCTCCGTTAGGGCCCACACTTAATTCAGCTTCTTGGAGATTTTTCCATTTATTTGCATTTTTACATCTCCAAACACCGAAAACAAGAAACTCAAAATGCTTCATTGTATTCGTTCTACACTTGTTATCCTGCTGATAATGTGAAGCAATGTAGATAAGCTGTATAAAGAGTAGTTGCCAGCCATGAACGTGTGAATACTTGCGAACTAACACGAGTTACTGGTGTGTATATCCACTCAGTTTATCAGAAATAGAACAACCGTAGGATTGTTATTCTCACCAGATCAGATCAAAGAGCCCTGGATATCAGGTATATTATTTTGCAACGCTTAGCATTCATGGTTTAAAATCCGTTGCAATCAGTAGTTTCCTGCTTCTCCAACGAAAGAAAATTCTGATGTTAGGTACCGCGAAGATCTTAGTGTAAATTTCCCAGAAGTGTTTAGTAACTGTTCGTTTAGAAGTTACACGCAAGGTCAGTAGGCACATGTTTACAGTAGAACCTTATTCATGGCTTAAGGGAGCTTAATTAGCTTTTGGTGGACTGCAGTGAATTGCGAGTTATATATTTATGTATATATATATGTATAAAAGCCTGCCTCTATTTATATCAGTCAGCAGAAGCAAGCTTGACCAAGTTTCTCAAGCTGACATTATTTGGCCTCAAAATGGTCCACTCTTAGTTCATAGCTGATTGCTATGGCAAGAGATTTTTCTATAAGCGAACTGAAGCGAACTGTGAAGTATAGCAATTCAATTCTACCCGGGCCTGGCGAAGCAATTTTTATTTTCCCCTCTCTTTTTAACATACATCAACATCGTAATCGCCCACAGCTCCGTAGTTTCCTGTACTGTTCTACGCATCTTTACAAACGAGAATTGATGGGACAAGTGATAATTTGTTATTTTTGTAGGTAACTGCAGTGCACAAAATTTTAAACTGTCAGAATGAAGGCCTAATTGGTCAACATTTTTGCATCTGGATCAATACGTCTGCTTCAAAGACCGCTCTATATGCACCATTAGAGTTAAATTCAAATGATTTTTCCAATAAACAATGCTGGACAAACTGCAACATTTTTATCTATTCGTTTATTTGGAAAAAGGTAAGAAATGTGCCAGGTATTCAGTTTTCCTCGTGAAAATTTTCTGAAGCAGAGTCAGCGGTTTCACTCCGACTAATTCACAAAGAACCACTTACGTGAATCACCGTCTCATGAAAGCACATCGCTTCCCTAAGTGCACTATCGGCCGAAGTAACTACCTTTTTTCACATGAAAACGCCTGTGTAATGAACACTTGAAAGACAATTGTATCTGACGCTATGAGAACCTTTTCAGATGGATGAAGTGCGTTGGAATTTACCGTCTGTCAGTCTGACTATTGCTGGAACTAAAATTTGTAAGTGACAGTTTTTCACCTAACTGCGAAGTCAAAACCCAGTAGCAAATGCTTTCCCGATCCAGTTACCCGCAAAAGAACGGGAGATACCGGGAATTTATTGCATTTATTTTTTTAAAATCTGTCAAAATCTCGTAAAGCAAGAAGTTCAACAAGAAAACAGTTCTATGGACTCTTCGACGAACAGCTTCCATGCACACTCCTCTTGCTACAGATTCGATTCTGGTNATTCTGCCCTCGTTCCTAAGGTTGGCTCAGCCCAACTGACAAACAATTATCAACGAATCACAGTTGTCATTCTTCTGTGCACTCTTCGACGAACAGCTTCCATGCACACTCCTCTTGCTACAGATTCGATTCTGGTCAGAAATATCACTTCGCAATTCCGAGTGTACAAGTATGTGGATGTTTGGACAAGAGAGCATCGGGTACGCATACGTGACGAGCGACAATAACCGCGAAACCGGTCGTGTTCTCTCTGGCAATTTTTGTCCACACATCCAGGTATTACTTACTATTTCCATTTATATAATATCACTGTTTGTGCACATGTTTGCGCAAACAAACTTCCCCGGTTATGAGCTCAATAGTTTGGACCGGTATACTGCTGTCAACTGGCTGAATATGGAGGCTGCAAAATTTGTTCCGTGATTTGCTTATGTAGTAAAATTTAGACTTGTTAGGAGCGGTTTTATGCAAGCGCTGCGTAGTGCTTCTTGGCACTCCCAATTCGGTTCAGTATTTCGGAAACTGACGTGAACGCGGGTAGCGGTGTTGAAAAGATGAAGCCAGATAGAAAATAGGAAAATGGAAAGGTACCAAATACGTGGGTAGCAAACGACGGAAACCTGTCGGCAGTCCTTCAAATGAGTATGCTTTCAGGGATCAGACGAATTGGGCAATCCTCAGATCATTTACAGCAATGAATAACCAGTTTCCCTCCGCGTCAGTTTTCCGAATGATATCGCCAAATGATTGCTCCCATCACCATAATTTGACCTCTTTTTTGGGAGCATAAAATACCTGGTAGTTCACGAAGTTTCATCATGTGGACAGTTTTACGGGTAATGCGATACGTTTATCTACATGTTGACAACTTTATTACAGGCAAGAACAGTTGCGCTCCTCAGTTTGGGTTGCTAATTTCATTCTTTGTCTGGCGAGAACCCAAACCGCCTCTGTTTTTTATTTCCATAATTTTTATTCCGAGTATGCTTTTTAGTGTTTACAGATAGTAAAAATCTTGGCCATCAAACCAAAACATCCCCATAGGTAACCCTTGCACTCAGCCCTGATATGCTAAGGTACGCCAAGCAATTTACATTGCTTCTATTTGCAGTAATATTTGACACGTCTTCCACAGTGGCAGTTGTCTGGCACAACAAGGTTTGTCTCCAGTGAGTGATGGATATTATTCTGTTATACTCTGAGAGTGATGATTTTCCGTAAGTAGAAGCCAAAATGAACAGCGGTTCATGAGGCCTTGTTCGAAATACTGATTGATCCAAGTCAAATAGCGTTTCCTAAACGGACGAACCCAAACGTTATATAGTGCTTTCAGATTTTTGATTCTGCAATTTTTTCCGTGGTTATTTACTCACCGTCCAGCTTTTCATCCTCTACTCACGGTTTTTTGCCTCAACCCATGATGCAAACGCAAACAGGGATTTGGAGCGACGAATGGTATTTCTGACGTGGCTGATGCAGTAGCAATACAACTGAATGGTTGGTCTGATAACCAAAAAGCCATTGGAGTTGGGTCCGATCCCAAAGCATCTGGAACAAGCAGTATATCAGCAGTGCGATATTTGTCTGCCACAGATGAAGGATTGCTGGTGATTGGACCGCCGCGAAAAGTTGGTGAACCACCAGCACCGGAGGAAATTCTAACGGCCATTAAATTATCGGATGCGACAGTTGCCTTCAAGTCTGGGTAGGTCAGTTATTTTCAAAATATCAATGTTGATGCACCTATTTAAAAATTTATGGAGTTCTAACTGCACACGCTACTGTGTTTTCCGTGATTATTTAGCCATAACGCATAGTATTTTTAGCCCCATCCCACGCATTATGGTGCTTGAGAAATACCCAAAACGTGCCTTTATCGAATCAGCAAAAATAGAGTACTGATGTAACGTTTCATCTTTTCGATCGCTTGGGGCCTAGCAACTGCTGCGTATATTCCACAGTAAGGACAGCCCAAAGCGAAGTCCGTCTTAATTCGTTATGCGGTTAGTGAGTCGTCAGTGTTTCTTATTGGTGAGTTGCTACACGCTAACTTGCGCGATTTTGTCAGTAGGGGACATTGTTGTCGTTCACCTTTTGGGTTTCTTCACTGTGGAGGACTCGTTGAATACCAAATTTTAATTGAAAGTGGTTGATTTAAACAGACCAAGGCGCGATCATAAAACATCATTGTTCAATACGCTGAGAATGGAGGTAATTTGAGTTCATACAGACGGTCAAAAGTAGCTAAACCTTGCGTTTGATCTCCCTTTTCTTTCAGTGGGGTTAGCCTTAACGGGATGCCTTGCATATTAGTCTTTGGAGTTCGGGACTATGAATGTCATCCCCGATTAACTTTATCTAATTCCAGGAGTTTTCTCGAAAGGTGCCCCGGCAGATCGTGGGAAAGCCAGACGAACATTGAGGCTCCCTTCCTTCTTCATAATGTAATGATTCGTCGACGAGCTTACGCACTTCATCCTATGCCCGAACATTTGATACGGTACCTACCATCATATAGCTCTTTCTTCAACCCCATAGAAGAAGTCTGCAGCGAATTGAAGTTCACCATCAAGAGTTGTCTGTAGGAATGTCACGAGAATTTATTAAATGTGCCTGAGGACACCATCGCAAGATCTATGGATATCAGTTGCTGGAGGCTACTTGCCTCAATACATCAAGGAGCATTACGTCTTTTGCTTATGCCTGTCCTGATCAGCATTTTTGAACAAGTGGACTTATGAAAATATTTGCTTGAAAACAAAATCCCAGAAAATTGCACTGCTTGATACTGTTGCTATTTCATGTTGTTTGGTAGGCAGATTTTTAGCGGAAATGAGAACAATTAGTAAAGGTAAAGGAATATGGATTTAGGGTAAATAACCAAACCATGAGTCAAGCCCAAAAACCATTCGCTGTGGGTAAGCAACGATAGAGATCAAATGGTATTATTCTAAATGAGCAAATCGAGAAATACTTTTGTAGGATTCCAAAGAAGATCAATCTATCGTGTGCGGTTTTTGCTAGCCTGGAAACATTCATATTTCCAAGTAATTTCTGTTGAATCAAAAGGTTAATGTTGTTCTGGAAAGCAATTAAAATAACCATAGCGAAATTGTTGGGTTGCTGTTATCAGAAAGTGATATTGAATTTGAATCACTACGGTCTGTTTAATGACAACTAATCCTAAGCCTATCATAATACATTTTTATTTCACAAATCGACCAGTGTCTCCAGCATACCCATGCCTACAACAGCCTTTTTCACTCATTTGGACAAGGCAATAGGTTATCCTTAAATGAGATTTAAGCTGGAAATTAAATCGCGTCAAAACAGTCAAGATGAGTCAGTTTTGTCAAATCAGTTTTCAATGACTTTTCGAACATTCCTCAGTCTGTCTTTGCGAAGTTGGCTTTTCCCAAGTCAATTGACCACGATTTCAAGTACGCTAATTTTTTCACATGAGATGTCACTTTCAAATGGATGTCGATAGTGCTTTCCTTTAAGTTTGTATGAGATCACGATTCATTAATTCCTTGGTCATACACTACAATGCATTGCAACGTGGTGCGAACTATTAAATCAACCGGACAAGTTCAGTTACATCCCTCACATATCAGCACATACTCCGGGTGACCATCGAATACGCTCTGTCTCAAAGCCCAAATTCATCAGAAAATATGGAAAATGAAAAGGTACCAAACACATCCACCAACTTACGTCATCTTCGTGGAATGATTTGTTCTCACGATGCTGGACCTGTTACCTGTCGGTCTTTTGGCTAACTCATCACCGGCAATGTCCGGCATTTACGTTAAACCATTATCCAGTAGTTTGATGGTTGATAATTGTGTTTCGCTAAGCGAACTGTCGCTTTTAATGGATTCAGATACACGATATTCGTCTATTTTTTGCTATCAATCGGGACAACTTCAAAGTAACTCGGAAACTACCATTTGCAAGTTTGAGTTTTAAGTACTGGCAAAACGCTTCGCTTATGTCGACTGTCCTTTATCAAAGCATAATATGTCCTCGCGAAAAAATCCAACAATAAGTGAATTGATTTTCGCCTTTGATATGTACTCACGTCTCTTTATCTAATAGTCTGCGAAAATGGCTACAGCTAATGATCCAACAAAACTGACCTAGCTGGTCCGGTCAGGTTCATGGTAAACAATTATCATGCTCAATGTGCGAGGGGTGATCAGTAAGTTTATTTGAAGGGGAATTGGATGAGGAGTACAAACCGGGCGGTTTGTTTTTATCCTGAAAATAAAATCGAATTTTTACTTCGAAATTACTATTTATTGACAATTTATTGTTGGCAACTTTAAGTTCTGGCTTGACTTTGTGACTGAAACGTATTTGGAACAAAAGAGCAGGATAGTCATTGGAAGATAACTGAGTAATTTTGGCTTATTTTACATATTTACACAGGGCTCGGCAGCAAATTTATGCATCGGAATTAATCACATCATTTTTTTGAATCAACTGAGTCAACTCTGAAGGTGGTTAATATTTTGCCCGCACAAATCGCACTTCAAGTCCCGTCATTGAAACAGGTGTATTTGCTCAAAATTTCCAAACTGAATGGTGGAATTATCTCCGATAAAATTGTCACAATTAGCCTTCCAGTGTCTCATTTCTTTGGAGCTCGCAATGCAGGTGCTATCGACATTCCTGACTAAGCATTCATATAGAATGATAAACCAAAAAATATTCCCACTTTGGGCATTCCGACAAACAATTCTTTTTTACTGCATCTGCATTTTTAGACCGAAGACGGGTTTTTAATGTAACCCTTCTCTGATCGCAAATAATTTCTCAATGGACTGTGTTAACGTCTGATGCGGCGTATAAATCAGTTTCCGTCTAACAAGTGATTTCATCGGCTCACACATAACCAGTTCGATGCAAACGAGATACTGCTTGTCCTTTCCAGGGAAACCACATTGTGTCAGTTCAGTGCTGAATCTTGATGAATATAGGCAACAGTTGAACAACAAACCTCAGTTTTAAAGCCAACTAATCGCAGAACAAACCTGCTAGTTTGCTAAATTGTCCGGCTTGTGATTGCTAACGCCAGCCATTGGTCCTGTCCATCTTCTGCTTAGCTGTCGCTTGTATTCCGCCAACTTCACTTAGACCGGAGTACCCAAAGTGTGAACTTATCCAATTGTTGGCAAACGAATGGCGAATACAAATTTTTTTTAACTCAAGAAACAACAGTTATTTTGTTCTGCACCTTAACAGCGGCTCATTAGTTTGTTTTCTGTCTAGCTCACGCGCTGCCCGAACACTGTGACCAATGTGACATTGTTTTTGAGTAGGGACGAAGTTGAATCGCACCAATAACAGTATTTTCGAAACACATCCTTAGGACATGGTAGGAACATTGCTGAAAAGATTGGTTTTCTCAGTGAAATGACCTCCTTATTTGCGGCCAGATTGTAAACAATGGGAAGTGGGACAGGGTTATCAGTGTAAACTGGCGCTCAAGCATACTGTCTTTCTGGCGATTAGACAAGCATGCGTTTCACGTTACTGCAGAGAAAAGTATATCTTACTAAAAACACTTTACTACAAAGTTTGCACCTTCTGTAAACAAACGTTCGCTTGTGATTTGATTACTGGGTCCGGAGTAGTTTCATTGACCATGCTTGTCGCCCGAAATGTCCCGAGGCAAGCCGCATTATTCGTCTCTTTGAATAGTTGCATTTTAGGGGGATTGAAACGGTGCGAGTAAAAAAATCTTACATCTGGAGTTTCCATCGTGGAATCATGGTGATTTTTGATTGTAGTGCTTGAGTCTCTGGCATTTTGTGAAAATTTGAGCTCACAGTCACACTAGTGTTTAACCGGATACCACACCATGAGTATGATGGTGAATCTATTCGTCAAACGTGACTGAGTGCTTCGTATGCAGAAGAAAATTTGCTGCTACAAGATGCTTAAAAGAGCATCGATTTCACTGTCGTTGATTTCCATGTAGTCACCAAAATTTCGATGTTTTGTCCATTATGTGCTCTAGGAAATGAGTTACTACTTTCAATTCCGTTCATCCAAACACGTTTTTTCACGACATTCTACGTTTATGCTATCCCGATTATTGGAAATTTTCTCCGTAGGCGACAGTTTTATGCAGTACAGTTTGCAAAAAGTGAACTTTGATGACTTTCAAAGTCATTAGGTTAATCAGCATGTTTTAATGCCCTACTTGTACGGACTTATTAAACCTGACAATGTGAAAACCTCTGATTAGGATTTCTGTGAAAACCAGATTCAGTCTTAGAATGACAACAGGATAATGCTCCAAAGCAAATCGGCAAATTTTGTGGTGTGTACATGAGCGAAATCACTGTCGTCCTGTGCATATTTCTCGGATATTTCAAACGCCTGTGAGGTAGACAATGATACGAGGATCAAGTTATCGCAAGTGTGAGGTAGAACTTTCCCAATTTTAATACAAGCTGTTTAAATACGCAGTAATTTCACTGCATCTTCACTTATCGGACAGTTCGCATGCAAATAACAGGCAGGCTGCTTTGACTGACCTCGATAGTTATGTGCCCTCTTAGTTGTGAATATAATCCGGATAGTTCCTACGGTCACACGTGCATTTCAACGTGTGGTTGAGCGCGGAGGTGTGACTATGGTATGGCTGATGCCAAAACTAGCTACAACCCGGGTCATGTGGCCGATACTGGGTGCTAGTTTAGAAGGAATCATTCATCTCTTGTCCACTAACTCATCACTTTAATGCACGGACACCGAAAAATGTCCACTCACGAGCACTCCTTTACAACCCACAGACTATGGCCACCGAAGTTGGTCATAGTCACATCCAATAGGCTCGTACAATAGAGGAACCTTCAGACACTTTTAATTTTGTAACCCCACGGGACTAATCCTTAGTCTGCTACGGAGCATGTATCAGATAATATATATGGTCCCTAATGAGTTGTTTTTCAACTAATTTTAGTTGGTTCTCTCTAAAATCCTTACACCTAACGCAGATGCTTACCATGAGGTAAAACCTACGGTTTGGCGCCAAAACTACAAGAGAGATTTGTATCGGTTCGGTTAGTCATGCGACAATGAGGCCGGATCATGTCTGGGAGATAGGACTAGGATGTAAGGAGCGCTGGCTAACGATTAGATAGGCTGCAAGCCAGACAACACAAGGGATCATCCAGGCGCCGAGGTTTGCGTGTTGATTGGAACTGGACCGATTTTCGAGATTTGCTCAGAAGCAAATGGGGCATCATTCGAAATGAGAACCAAAGAAGAGAAAATGAGTCCCATACACACGGGGGGCAATCGCTTTGAGTTTTAACCCGAGAAGGCTTACATACATTGCTTGTACTAGTTTGACCGGCCGAAGCGCATTTGATTGTTGTTGCTTGATTGAACGGGATAGGATTGAATAAGCGTCGAAGCAGGTGACCAATGCCCTTAAAGTTAACTATCATGATAACAAGATTTTCAAAGCATTTTCTGGTGGAGCTGAGGGAAGATCATAGCTAGTGATTATCCGAAACAACCGGAATCAAGAAAATCAGAATCTTCAAACTCTGAGAGACGTTTTATCAGCCTGTCTCATATAACCGGTCTTCATTAGTCTAGTTACTTTTCATCTTTCACCGGTGTAGTCCAAACGGTTAAAACCGTGACGTGAGCTGGATAATCACAATTTTTACTCTTTCTTCTGCTGAACGCCTTTCGATTAGGAAACTGCGTTCCGGTTGCTGAAATGTCCCAAATCACTAGAGTAACAAATGGCAAGGAACGGGAGAAATATTGTCTTTGTAATTTTGAGGGGAGATTAAATCGTTTCTTTTGTCTTTAAGGAATTAGGATTAGAATAGACCGGGAACACAAAAGGTTGTTTTGCTCTTCATCCCATAATCGCAAATCACCAACACAGCGCTGTCAGTGAATTGCAGAATTGTTTAACATCTTGGTTAAACAAAAACGAAATTTATTAGGACGAACACTTAGGAAAAAAGTTCACTAGAGCCCAAATTTTGCTAGTGACATTTAAGTTGGTTTTAGTCCTCCGCATTGAACACGTGTTACAAATACAGTGAGAATGTGAGGAAACTCAAATGAATTTTCCTAGACATTTTTTAGAATTGAAGCAAACAGAATGATTTTGTGAGCATCCCTAGCTGTGGTCACTCCCACGAGATGTTCAAAGTTTGTGTCCAGTTCGACGCTGGAAATCTCACATAAAAGTCATGCAACAAAAGTAGTGGCAAAATAAGTGCGGAAAAGTTATCGTCCAGCTTACATACGTTGAGCAAGGTCACGTGGATTTGAACGTGACATAGAATGAATTCCGCAAATGATACATTAGTCCGACTCTGAAAACCATCAGTTATTGCCAGAAATTTTTCGGACGTGTGAGATATTGTGAACAAGTTCAGGTTAATATTAGATAAAAAAGACAACAAGCTACTTCATTGTTTTCGAATAAACCAAGACGTCTTCGTGTTGCCCAAGAGGAAGGCGGCTACTTTTCTCTTCAATAGCTCATTAGTTACATCTTGCTGGCTGCGTGAATTTTCAAAATGAATGGCCCAGATAACAATTGGCCGGTGTACATTTCACAGAAAAGCTGAGTAACTCCGCTTTGTTTTTGAGAGGTCTTTGCTTGGGAACCGTTCGTTTTTAATGGGAAAGAGTATATTCCAAAGAAAAGAGGTTTTTCGGCCTTTCACACAATACGTTGGCAAGCGGCTAAGGCGACGGTGGCTTGTCGAAGTCCAGAATGTTTATATGAATTCATCATGTTTATTGAAATAAATAATGGTTGTTTTTTTGTCTGTTGGGCTGCAGCTTACGTCACGTCAAAATAGAACTCAACGAAATTACTGCTTATTTAAGTCTCTACAAAATAGGCGACACAATCGAAGGAAATATCTTTTCATTGTACTCTTCAAAGAAACTACCGTGGCCATTGAACAGACATTACTTCATTTCGGTAGTAGTGGTGTGCCATCGGTCTCAAAGTATCTCAGACAGAATTAGCGATATAGTGCTGATGACTATCAGAAAGACGCCATGAAGAATATTGTTGCACATTTCAGGAGGATAATATTGTATGTGTTTTGCTTCAGCGATTGGAATATCTCAGAAGTTAAATGAGTTTGATTTAGGCAGTGTAGTCATGCGAAACGAAGCGGTAAGGATATCGGCGAAGGATATTACTTGCAGTCTATCTCCACCTGAAAATCACTCACACTTCTCGTGAAACGAAACATAAAGTCTCTAAACAATAAATGGCCAATAGTCAAAATGAATCGCGAAAAAACGCATCAGCGTTGCAATATACTGTTAGACTACAAATACATTCACAGTACAAACTGGATGTAAAAGAATTTGGCTCGTCCCGTACTACATCGTCGGCACATGCAATAACTGAAATCACTGCAAACCAAATATCTTTCTTTCGACGACCACTTGACACGTGTCACAGCTAAGTAAATATTAAAATTTCGTGCGGTATTCTACAGTTTCATTTTGTTTATTTGAATGACAAGTGATTCACTTTGGCCGGAATGTGATCCATCATCATGCTAGGTCTGCATGCCAGCATGCCAGCATGCCAGCAAAATGACGAATTCACGGAACTGATTTCTTGATCCTGTACGGAATTGCTATTCGGCTGAGACGCGGAGCCAAAAGAAGGTTTACGATAACAATGATCAGTTTGTCGGTTTTGAAAGAAGCGCGACTACCAGTTACCGCGTGGCATAAGAAGAAAAACAACTCAATGATATATTCTGTCACTGAAAAGGCAACATACTTAACAACCTCTACAGGTCTTATGTGCAAGAATGCTTTGCGACAACCTCGCTAGAGTAACAATACATTTCCGCGCAATGATCGGTGATCCCCGATTTGCCTAATTCAACCACTATCCAGTGTCTGAATGACCGAATGCGGTCCACGCAAAGCGGACAAACTTTTGCTCAGTGCAATCTAAAACCAAAAACTAAAGAGTGTCAACAACATCGTCCCTTTTAGCAGTGGCAGTTCAGAAGTGATCTAATTACAAAAAATGTTTAACTTACTAAATAACAATTATCATTGATCATTTCACGAATCTCTCTCAAGGCAAGTGCATTCGGTGATATGATCCTAATCACGCACTTGGGTCTTGTTTAGCTAAAGTGTAACAACGGTTGTTTCTAAGCTGACGAGATTCTCTTTAAGCGCAAACAAGGCGGAGAACTGAGAAATTTTTAATTGAGCAGAGTCTTTTTGGTTTCCTACCATCTTGCACTTAACGAGTGATTCGTTATTTTGTTAATTGTGCTTCTTATCAAGCCGTACTAGATCTGGACACGTCAGCTGAGTCAAACGGTCAGCAACAAAACATTGATGAAGGTATGTTTTTAACAGTATAAGTGCTGCAATGCAGAGATCTTGGGATGGCCAGATAAACAAACGTTTCCAGTTGTTATGAATGTTTTTTGTGAATGGATGGTCGACATCAAAAACGTAATGGTAATCATTAACTTGTAAACGGTTTCGTGTTTGCAAACAATTTCACACATTTCCACGCTTTCATGCACATTTCTTCCCGAAAGCATAAAACAAATCGAGGATTACAAACGACATCTACTGTATAGGCAATAGCTGACAGAACGGAATTTTGGGACAGATAGACTGCGGTGCAACTTGGAGCTCCAACTTGGATTTTGTGCCTAATTGCATTCCAGACGACAAGGTTTTACGAGATAACACTTCTTTTTTCACTTCACGTCCCAGTTGAAAATTTGTCACGTCGCGTTGTCGCTAATCGACCTGTAATATGTTTGTCTGTAGACAGGTAAATATTACATATAACTATTAAATCTAATCAGCTAGAGTATGATATACAGAAGCTGAATTTCCTAGTCTAAAAAGGGGTAATTATGCAAATTTAAAGAACCCGCAACTAAGTTTTATCTCAATTCGAACAAGGTTACAGGACCAGGATCGACAGAAATGTTACAGGCTAGTTGCCAGTCTTAATAGAAAATAAGCTGTTCACGTGAATTACGGTCATCTTCTCAGCTTTGGAATCACCCGTACCGATGAAAAATTTTCTATGGTGAGTCCTATTCAGTGAATTATTTGTTTACCTTTTTGCGTTTGTTATGGCGGCCAGGACAAATACGAATATCGTTTAATATTTGCCCACTTTCATCCAACCATTACGAGAATTTATCTATCAGACAAACAAACGCTTCCTAACCCCGGCTCACGAAAGTGAGTCCTCCACTTCTTTGTCACGTTCGAACATATCCTCGTGTTCAATAGTCCAAGCCGGTAAAATATACACACAAATTCACTTGTTTATTCAGATTCTGTGAAAATATGTTTTTAAGGTTGCGAAATTGGGAACAACAACCTACGGTGCATTCCATCACCAACCTAATCACTTCGAATCCTTCGCTGGAAAAACAAAAATAAATTTTGGGCAGTAAAATATCACAGAAAAAACAGCAACTGCATGCTGTGAAGATTGGGAGAGTTCACCATTTAGCCGATCACTTGAAGCTTGCTGGCAATATTTCTTCGCATATGAAAACATTTTAGATAGTTATATTCTAATTAACAACCACACCTCCACATTTAGTTGGTTTCACACATCTGTGTTCATCTGTGTACAACACAAGCTTGTTCCTTTATTGTCCTATAGTGGCTTCTTTCTGTTCGTGTAATAGCTTTATTTCAGTTACAAAGCACCACATGTTTTCTCCTTTGATTGCATATTTTGTTCTTCAATACGTAGGTGATTCTCACTTTGTCTCTACCGCGGTTTATAAGCATACACTCCCTCGTGCTTGATCACGAAATTCTACCCCAACTGCGTCTAGTTCAGTGAAAACTTCGAAATGTTTCCTAGTTCCCGACTCTCCACAAAAGCTGGTTCACCAAACAGAATTATACGGTGAGCAACTGAAACTCGCCTCTCGGCCAGCCCACCTCATGTCATATGCGGAATGAGTAAGACTCGTTCGTTGTTCGCAGGTCAAGATAAATTGGTCATTGGTCAAAATTGCTACTTTTTCCTCGAAAACGTTCTTCGTAACCTTTCCTAACGTTCGGAATGAACAGTAGGGATTACGTTTACAAGTAAGTGCACTTCTACTATCCAGATCAAAACAAATGTAAATAACAAAATTACGTAGGTAGCGGTTCTCTGGAAGTACAATAATAAAGCAATCAAAAGTTTGCCCAGATCAGCTGTGGCCGGTACAGATTTAAAACATACGCATACGAGGTAAATCGGGTTGCAAGAAACCGCTTGTAAGCAGATGTGCAAAGACTATCTAAAACTGTGCATCTGTGCAATATGTTCCGTATCTGAAAATATATCAACGGGATTCAGACTGTATTCCCGTAGGTATTTGCCAACAACGATCTGAATGTGATTGTCTGGTTGAACCACATTCGGTTCAGTCAAACGACACTAAACATGACAAATGTAAGAGACGTTTTTGTGGAGATTAAGAAACTGAGTGAGCACTTTTCACTGTTGCGCGATAATAATGAACTTGAATTCTGTACCGCAAACACATGAAACTAACTCAGTGAATATCCATATGCATAAAATGGGAAAGCCGGGAAGCAAACAAGGATTCAGTAGAACAAAGCTACCAAGAGGTCAAGCAGAAAATCGGAACATCTAGTTCCGTACTCAGGGTCCCTACAAAGCTAATGGCAACATTATACACAGAAGATTTCTAGTAATTAGGAACAAGCACTAACAGTGACATCTTGGTTGATGGTATATCTGCAAACTCAGTACCAAGCTAAGAGGTTCCAGGCTCGCGGGGCACCGAAAGTATCTTGGAAACTGTCGAAATTCAAAAGAAATTAAATTGTACACAGAATAAAATACCATTCGAATTTCCTTGGTAAAGCGGGGGGATAGTAGTAAAAAAGACAAAATGTGTGCATTGGTTTGTGGAATGCAATTACATTTTATCCCACCGAAAATATTTTTTGGCACCTGGAGTTGCTTAGGATTGAAAACTTACGCGTGGACAAATTAGGAAACGAGGCTGACTCCGCAGCATTAATCCAACGGAACTAAAATGCATTCAAATGTGCCTTCATTTTTTGGGCTTACAAACTGAAAACAACAACTGGTAACAAACAGACATGTTTTCGGTGATTCCCCGTTAGGCCAAACTAAATATGACTGGTACCTCGTAGAAAAAGGACGATTTTGACAAAGTCCAGAGAAAAACAGAAACGTTCACAAGCCTGTGATTCATATGCTTTGAGAGAAGTAACCACAGGGATAAAAATTACAAGTTGTTATCGAAAATGCAATGAGAAACTCGGTATTTTTAAATTCACAAGCCCGTGCTAATTTACCATTTTCTAGTTCCTGAATAAGTCACAGTCTTCTGCTAAGTCATACGCGTTCCCGTCTATCGACGATCGTGGCGCAGTGATCACCGGATGGTACGAACGGTTCCAATCTTGTAATTGCCTGCCGACCTGGTAATCGCGGCCCTTCATACCAGTTCATAATAAACACGTAGAAGCGAGCATATTTTCGAATTGCACAATCAACCGCATTAGGGAAATAAAAGTCAAATGTTTAAACAAATACAGGGAGAAGTAGGATGGCACAACGACATACAGGGCTTTGACTCCTAGCTGACAGCGCCCAGTGCAGTGAGGAAAGATGGAATATTACTTAATGGATAAGACAGGCACGTGACCTAATTTATGAAAATCAAGATCAAAGCAAACGCCCTTTGAATTCGTTGAGAAAACAAGTCAACAGAAGGACGATTTTTCGATTGTTATTACGAAATATAATGTGGTCAAATCTCTGATGTTTGTTAGTTGTGGCAAATGATTTGTCTGTGATCCATTATGACATTCAGTCCATCTCTCCGCATCATACGTCGGAACGTTGTACAGTTGAAATGTCCTTTTTGGAAAGCCAAAAATAAAAGAATGTGCACGTATACATTTTTTCTGATTTGACTGGCAACGCATGCAAAGTGATCCACGTACCCGATTGTTTGTCAAAACCATTTTGTACGGAATTTCACTTCACTGGTTTTCGTTAAGATCCAAAACAATAGCTGTTTCACTCAAAAGATTAATTTTCTGTATGAAATGTTTGAAAAAGTAACCGGATTAGAGTTGCTTTCATAGATAAGTAGAGGATTCACTTGGAGCAAATGTAAAAACGACTTTTTAACCAGAATTTCAAGATCACGTTTCCGCATGATCACATTTCCTGCACCTGACATCTGTTCCCACCTGAATTACAAATTGTGATAATTCGATTAGCAGTGGACAGAGGAGAAACTGGAACTTTCACAACAACTTCTCGGCTCGTCATTCTGATCCTGTGTGCGAAAGACGGGGAAGATAGCTTGATCTGATTTGCAAAAGCAGTTTTTTCATGAATAGTTCTTTTGTCAGCAAGGCTAAATCCTCAAATTGACGGCATACGGGGCGGAAAGCAGCATCTAGAGCAAAGGTCTATTCAACAAACCAAGGATTGCTCACTGATTTATGCCTACATGAACAACATTTCACAATGAAAAGAAAGTTAGGTAAAATAGGAAGCAAAAATGTGACTAATCTACTACTAATGTTGTTGTTAGTCACGCGACTTCTTGTACATTGGAACTTCAGTTGGAATGATTTTCCTCTAAGTCATCGGTAAAACTCCGTTAAATATGAGCTAAATTCAGAATAGTTCAGTAGTTGACAAACACTCGTTTGCTATTTTGTGTGAGTTGCTTCGAACCATTGGAGTTCCAATAACAGGAGTTTGTCCGTGGTAATCGAGGTGTCTGCCGATGGTTACCTCTGGTGACAAAATTATTATCTTTATCGCTACTTATCCTCATGCATCCATGTTAATGCGCGAACGGCCACCATGCCTGTTTGACATAGTTTTCCAGTCAATTACTTTCTGACGTAGATGCAGGCTGCGACGTTTTTCAACTACCATTCTGCGTAAGTCGACAACTGTCGTCAAGTGCACCTTTGAATGTATATTTACAAACTAAAATTTCCATCATATTCCCAGCAAGATTTCTAGTCTACTCAAAGAATATTCTCTTATTAGAATAAGGAATAATTCATCCCACGATAACAATAATTTAGCAACATGATTTGAAATCACGGAAGCGTATGACACCTGTCTCGTCATGCTTAGTAAGACTAAGCAGTATGGCATATCCATCCAGTCGAAACTGGGATGAGGACGCGAAACACCACAGATTCGAAGTGACTGTCATTAGTTTACCATAAATCGATCAGGCGGTACATATTCGCCTGTGGCTGTACGCATCGACGGGACCTTAATGGTGTTGACAGACTTGGGGTACTTACTCTATCAGAAACCAAATTCTTTAAGCGATGATTTAATCGCTTGACAACCAATCGTAAAAATGGCTGTGTATTATATCCAAACCCGCGACACTATACCAACTAGTTCAACTGTGTTGTGTTTTTAAGCACTAAAAGTTTACAAACTTTGATAATGGATCACTTTTCCTCAGAGATATTAATACTAATGGGGACGTTGAAAACAAGCTAGAGGTCATAGTTACTTGATAAGCTTGATTATTGGAAGATGAAATTTTATTCTTGAGGACCTCGATTAAAACGTGTCGATAGTCAACTAAACGATAGTATCGTTCACCTCGTGCATTTCAAATTTACGCTTTCCATATGATAACTCCGCGAACCGATGAAATTCAATCCGTGGCTACGAAATTACCCAGATCAGCTGAGCGTTACGGAAATACTGAAAATCAGTTTACTACGATCTCACATGGTACTTATTCATATCAGTTAATTTCTGGGTAGTAAAATTTAGTCTAAAGACAACAGCAAAGATCGGTTTGTGTGAGCCATGTTGGCCGTAGATCTGACCATGTTGCCAGGATTAGGAAGGGAGAAAAAATTGCTGCAAAATGTTACTCTCGATTCATCTATTTTGTGACCTGAATCCCGTGACAGAAATGATCTGCTGATTGCTTGAGTAATTCTCACTTAAAGCATGGACTTTTTCTGAGCAATATTCTTTCTGGTCATGAGGATCAGAGCGGATAATTTATGATCAAATAAGTTTTCCGATTAGACCAACGGAAAGAGGCAGTTCAAGTGCGAAAATCAAGTTTTAATCTTTACCGATCAAAATGAATTTGTTTTAACCCCATGAATAACGCTGAACCCCTGATCAGAAGCACCACATGACCAATCAGATATGTAAAACGCCTTCTTCGTCCTAGTATGCCGACAGGGCAACCGTTCATGTTGCGCTCCAAATCCTTTGTTATCTTCTCTATAAAGCTGACCTAGATTCGGGAGGAAAATTTATTCGGAATCAGTGAGATCGTGGTGATATTTCCATGACTGGGTATTAAAAAAATATGAAAAACTGTCCGCGCTATCCAATTCATTTAACATAACGCAGGGATGTAGGCTCTTATGCAGATTTCAGCAACCTTGCCGACTGCAATGAAATGGCTATATTACATGCCACAATTCTCATATTCTGCGTTTGAAGTAATTTTTTATACATTTACCTATCTAGGACTGTGACAGGTGGAACTTCCCGTTGCACCATGAAAAGCATGGCCCTGTTTTCTCTCTGCCTCGGATTTGGGAAAACAAACTTGTGTTTCTGCCTTTCGTCTGCTCGAAAATGAAAAGTAAATCCCAAAACTTGGTCTATTTATTGAGGAAGTTAATGAGTAACGTCTATTTCTGAAAACAAAATAATGGAGAACTTCCACAAAACGTGGTGAGCTGTTACAAGGAACTGGTTGTTAAACTGAAATACAAAAAGCCACCTGCATCTGCCCTCTTCTGATGCCTAGACACTTGAATATGCTGTATCGTCAGCGAATGTTTGCTTACCACTGGTCTGTAAAGATCACAGTCATTGGAGGTGAGATACATAAGGAAACAGTAGTACTGTGGTGCAACTTTCATTTCAGTAGCAGCTTTTGTCATTGCGATTTTTTCCTTCAGATGCCCGAATATTATTGTTCCAGTTTAATCTCATACATTCAACTCTTTGTACATGCCTTGCATGAGCGTGGCCCTATGCGAGAATCACAAGTATGCGATTCACACGGTGAAGCAGTAGCATTATAGTGGCTCAATGTTCAAAATGTCTCTCAGTTTATCGAGAAGCCGTCGATTTAAAGTTCGAATTCGTAAACTAAAGCAAATTTCCCTTTAATATGTAAGTGAAGCACTATTAGTTGCACTTTTCTTTTCCATCCTTTCAGTAATATACGGCATTCTAGTGAATCTTAGGGTGTGATCTCGTCAAATATTATTGTTTGTTCCTTTTTGTTTACTTGGTTGAATCGGTGGCAGTCGATATCCCCGATTTTGTTGCTAATTTCTGGTGATTTTTTATATCTCTGGGCACATCACCAGTAACGTTGATTGAAAGAAGGTCTCATTCTGAATTTTTCATAATTTCCTGTTCTCTGTAAAACACTGTTTGCTACAAGTCGTCCTCATTTTGCTCTTCACTGCTTCACGTGCCTCGCCATCCTTGAGGAAAATCGGCAAATAAATGACTGTTTTGTGCAAGCTATTTTCCGATAGCGGTGAAATCATCCAAATGTTTTCCTTTTTCATGCTCACTGATCGGTGCTGAACGGAAACGGAAGCATTGGCACGTGAATTGGGCCAGCCCACTGCACCTTAGAAGCATCAACCAATCGCAAGTGTAAGAGAAGCAGAAGAAACAGGTCTACCGTCGAACTGCATCACGTAGTTCGCTGTTCTCAAAAATTGGACACAAATGGTTCAGCGTTTAAAAAAATCATCTAGATTCACATTTGCTGTCCCAATGCAATTGTTTGTTGGACGTCACGCCAGACTAAAGAATTAGGTGAAAATTTGTCTTTGTCATCAATCTAAGGCAGGTCTCTATCAAGTACAGGCCATAATTATTTGTTACGTCGTACAATTATTAGTCCAAATGAAACAGGTAGGTTAGTTCAAAAAGAAAGAAATAACCGAATTGGTCTTTCACCTACTCCCCACGAGATTACTCGCAGTAAGTTGTCTCAACACGGAGTTCGGCTCCCTTTTTGATTATTAATCAATCATGGAGGACAGACAAATTAAATTTTACTGCAACCTCGACAATAAAACAACCGTATCGTGGCCTTTGTCAGCACTGTGCAAGCATGAAACGAAAATAGGGTAAAGTAAACTTTCTGACCTTAGCCTTCGTCAAACATGATTTGTAGCTTGATAGTAATTAAATTAAGGACGCATTTATGTGTTACTTTATTCTTTTGTGCCTTATTTGCCATATATTAACAAGTATGCCGATGAACCACAGAGGCTTGCTACCATTGGCCATGAAAACATCAATTATCATCCGTTTCGTGTTAAAGTAGCCAGAAAATGGAGTTGCATAAGGTCAGATGAGCTCGGTCATATATTTTCAGATTCACCAATCCGAATCGTGAGATGATGTTTCCTAAAACGATTTCTTCCACTAAGTAATGAAAATCATATCAAAACACACATTTCTATGCCTCACGGGTATGCTCGCCACTTAGTTAGTACTATCAAGCTAAGTTGCTCCCTGATGTCAGTCCGCTTGTTTCATGCAAACAGCTGACCAATATTAATTCTGTGGTTTCTGTTTTGTCATCTGTAAGAATTTATAAAGCAGTTTTGTTATGCGATTTCAATCGATATGTTACAATTGTTCTACAACCTGACTAGGCTTTAACCGTAGCAAAAACGCGATACGATAAAACCAGATGTTCTGAACTTGTTAAATATAACGGGACAGAAACAATGACGCACTTGATGAAACTTTGTTACTTTGGGTACGGGATGACTATTTACACTTGAAAGAACATTTACTCACCACTAAATACTCTCTGTGTTCAGAAGTCACTTTGGATAGGGCATCCTTACTTGTGTTTAGTAGTCCTAACCCAGAAAGTTTTACTCCACAGTTTCAAGCTGAGACACTTCCTCAACAGTGTGAATTGTCTGTCGAAAAGAACCAACCAAGTCAGAGGCTGGACCCGTTTTTAAGTTGATTTATTCCTAGTTCGCTGTGAGATCTCGTCCCCTTATCGAAACCGACGACATTTGACGTTAGTGGACATGTTGTCGCTAGCAGTATTAATGAAACCGCGAATGCACAGAATATATTCTTACTCTGCTTCATCTTCAAGATTGCATAGAAAAATAAACGACCAACGCTCTCAACCACTTAGTATTCCATTTAGTGACACTATTTCACAATAGCAAGTGGGTAACGGTGAACGATTCGCGCACAATCGGATAGTGCTGTTCGATGGAATTGGCACGATACTTCATCTTAAATGAAAATTAAACAAATATTTCAACTAAAGTCGAAACCAATTAATCAGGTCAGCCACCAACCTAAACAAAGCAAGGTCACTATAACGGTACATGCATACCTTAGTTCGTTTGGAGGCTAACTGATATACAATTCTTCAAAGTCCTATTTGAAGAACAAAACCATAGTTTTTCAAATTTTAGGAGAAAAAGCAGGCTCCCTGAAATCGTATAATTTGCAACCACGCTTTAGTGAATACTTTTGAATAGTTTTAAGAGAATGTCGTTTATTATTCAATTATACTGGGCAGCAAATAACATGTCCCAAAAATAAATACGGTTCTACGCATATTCTACTCGAAATCGTCATTCCTAATCGGGTTTCACGTGACCCGTTTGATTACTGACCGGAAGCAGTTTGAGGTGAAGGCTTTTCTTTGATCGGTCAGCAGTACGTTTTCCCACACAGATTGAGAATAATTGAGGAAGGTGAATGAAGAAAAACGAGGATGGATGTTATACTCACTGACAATGAAAATAAAAATTTTGCTGTGTCTAATTGTCAGCAAATCTGATCGGCTACCGGCCAGCACCCTTGAATGTTGCCAGAAAAACTGCACCACGAAAGGCAGTCGAACGGTCTGCCGCCTGCTTTCATGTGTGCTAAGTAAGGTTTCATTAAAGGGTTCCTAAATTAACCAATCACCTTGTTGTTTTCATCATGGACCGAATTCTAAGCTCTCGCTGTTTTCTTTAGTCTAATTATTGTTCCCGTCATCCCTTTTTCCGACTAATTTGTTAGTCGAGTACCAGTTTGTTGTTGCTCGGTTTCCGAAAAAAAGGCACATCCCATCTAGATAAGCAATAACCAAATGGAAGGTTACAAGCTTGAATCCCTGGGTAAAATTAGTTATTTTTCCTATGACAGCTAGTCAGGCTAATGGCAGAACTTGGTGAACGATCAAGACCTTAGAGACAGATGAAGAATTTCATATGGAGAATCAGTACTAGAGATAGCGCGTACGTAAATGAGAGTGAAATGACAGAAACACGAAAGCGTTACCAATAAGTTTGCTGTGTGAATGGTCCACGCATTGATCACCATTTGATATATCATTTAAACACCAATATATTTTTTCATCTCAGTGGTATATTTTGCATACGGATGGCTGAAAAAATTTCTACGGAAACACACTACCGGTTTCGCGATTATTGCCGCTTTTCAGTTATGCGTACCCGGTATTCTTCTGTCCAACCATCCCTATACTAGTGCGCTGCGCCCCGTTATTTTGCATCTCAGTAGAATCTGATTTGATTGGTTAGGACCATAAATGGGTGATAATTCGATTTAGCAATCACATGTTGATTTTTCAGAGGATTTTCGCCGGTCAGGCAAGACTAACTTTCTCAAAAGGACTTATCATCTGTTCACATCCCTAACGGTCCAAACGAGATTCTGATGACAAATTAACATAATTTTGTATCCAGTGAAACGACAGTCACGTAGGTAAGACAGCGGTGAAAACGTGATACCTTCTTAGCCCAGCTCATGTGCAAAACATAATGTAGCAAACGTGAATTAATTTCCGGTCCATTCTTTGTGCTTAGTTCAACGGAGAAATTATGAAGCAATGTTCAGATTAGTTAGTACACAGGAATCAGTTGATTACACTTGCGAATAAAGTGCAGGAAAAATGTGATTTTCGAATGGCTCCAGTGTTCTTATTGAAATGGCTAATTATTGCTTACGCATTGGATAATCGACAATTTCAAACTCCAATAGCGGGACATTACTTTGTGAAGAAAATCGTTCACTGCTACAATTAGTTCAGTTACCCCAGGATTCAACTGGAGGCTTTTTGCAGTGTAGAAATTCAGTTGGTGTGGTTTTCTTTGTGTGTGTGTGTGTGTGTGTGTGTGTGTGTGTGTGAATTAGTCTGGCTCAAAGACGAATTTTGACTAACATAGGATGGAGTGTAATACCGTATGAAAATTTTGGCACGTTACCATCCCAAAATCAGTGGTACGTTATTCATTACTTGAAGATATCTTATCGATGGGTTGAAAAGATCTAATTTCATCCATTCGGGTGTGTAAATCTCTGTACACTAGTTCATTCATCTACTCCGTAGTAAGCTCGAATGGACTCACATTTATGGAGACTGAAACGCACTAATATGCTTGACAATGTCTTTTGGTGCGAAAGAGATCCACCAGACATTTTCAACGTGCCGCTAACACCATGTGTCTCGAAATTTTGGTATTAATAAAGGGGTTTCAATTGATTGCGCCTGCCATGAAAAGCAAATCAAACTTTCGTCTCACCTCAGACCAGTAGGCGCATTCCCTAATTGGCAGATTTGGTGAGATCTTCATTTCGTTTTCTTTAGGATAATTCATTTCAAATACGATATTCATTTGGGTGACAATCAACACTGCAACAAACAGCATCCCAAAGTTAGTGATCATAGGGCTTCTGACTCCTCCTTTCGAAAATGTCCGAAAGATAAACCGAATAGTTGATTAGAACAAATTGTATGTTGTCATGATATGACATAGGATAACGCGACCTCAAAGGAAAATATTAGCAAATAATTTACCAAAGTAACATTTCAACAATTTCATGGACTTAATCTCCATGACTGTAAACCGTCAAAGATTGTATCTGTGACCTACTGACCATTGACTCAACTGACGGCATTTTTGGAATGTAGAATGGTCTTTTTTATTTCTTACTTCCTTTTTTACGAAAAGACTACGCACACCATTTATCAGGAAGGGGGCTGCGGCCGGCAGAGGGCTGCCACGTGGGGAAGTTGACCAGCGTTGGGGGGATTCGAACCCAAACGCCACGATCTTATCCGTTTGGCCACACAGGCCAACTGGTAGGGGGGCAGGTGAACAAATCAGGCATGACAGAAAATGCCATGAACGAAAAGCTAACAGGAGATGTACATTGTGCTGGCCGGAATAAACCCACACCACTGTAATTTGGAGTTGAATCGTGTTTGGCAGTGATAGCTAAACGGTGGACCGAACAACAATCAGTACGTACGGATACTGGATTTTTCGCGGCATATACCATGTTCGAACGGAATATAATTACAGTTTATACTAAAAAGAAAATGCCATTTGTATTCTGCAAGTCGGTAGGGGAAAAACTGCAGTAGAAAAGAGCATCAAACTAATACTGCACTACTTTAAAAATTGAATTTTCGTCAAAATTCCAGCAAAATTTTGTGTGGCTTAGCGGTTAGCATCTTCAATCATCTGTTTCCTTTCCACTTCGAGCACCCGTGAGGCCCCGATGGATGGGTAGTTATCCTGACTCGTACACAAAACGGATGTTTCATCTACCAATGAGCATGGGAACAATGCATACTGACCGAAAGAGTTTGTTCATATAAAGGATGAGTTTTTTCACTCTTGTCTTCAAACATTAATTTTTCTTGTTTCCTCTAAACAAATATCAACGTACAACTACTGGAATGGAAGTAAAGAATTGAGTTGAAAAAAGCTACGGAAAAGGTACATTCGGACAGATGAACAAGTTATTTTTATACAAAGTGGCAGCAAATGCATAACCCCGTTTGCAATCGTCATGCCCGACCTTAGTCGATCGGAGTCAAATCAGACATTTAGCAAAGCCAGGCGTGCGAGACAGTTTACAAGTTGCGCGGAATTGAAATTTTTCCCGGAAAAAAGGATAAAAGATGACCTACTGAATGATTGAATGAAATCCAATTATTATGGCTCCGAATTTTCAGCTTACGATTGGAGATGATTGTTTGGAAATACGCGGATTTCACTTGAATTTTTAGAGTTAAAAGTTGACGCTATGAATCAAAAATGACTGACTGTTCCTCGCATGTTACTGTCACAAACATCCAGCCCATGTTGAAATCTCCGGCGGAAAATCCGAAGGGGGGCATTTAGCACTCACGAACATTGAGATAACCTCGTCCGATTAGGAATACCATCCTTCTGACCTCGTTGGCACAGGAAAGAAAAAGTGTCAAGCGAAGAGATATATGATACAAACTGTTAGCAATAAAAGGTGATTAGCAGTCGAACTGTGCTTTCCAAATTTATATTAAATCTGAAATCTGAGATACATTCGATCCGCCGAATTTCATTCAAGATTTTCTGCCTATTGTACACGGGGAAAATTTTTGATACTGGTTCAGAAAACGACAGCGAACAGGGAAATGTCACATCACATGCAGGAATACATGCACAGTCAAATCCAGTACCATCAAGGGAGCGAGACAGCAGGTTACCGTAAATCAGTAGTTGGGTTGGAAAAGGAAAAGTTTTCAAGAAATTCATCGCATGATATCAACGTTCAAGCCAACGTTAAGAAACCATGGGAGCAGTATACGGTTGTTTCATCCTTGATGGGAATCATCAGCAGTCCATATACACCGCACCCGAACTGGGACACAAACCTGAGAGGAACGACGGGGAGTCGAACGCATTATCCATTAAGCCACTAAGCAGGTTGATATCAGATGAGATTATAATCCCCTACTACGGACACATGTCAAGAAATGGTGTTATTTCTTGTCCTACAAACCCGTCATTGTGGCCTAGAATTCTTCTTTAAGCTTACCGATGGCGCGTGAAATTTTTGCAGCGACTTCACTAGAACCCGTCAAATCGAGTCCAAATGACCATTGTCAGTCACCATTTTAGCATTCTCAAAAACTTTCTCCAAACAATAATTGAATAAAATGAAAGTGACAAACTAACAATGGTAATCCAATCCAATTCGCATATTTCTGAATAATACGCAAACAATGGGATTATCGCAGATGTTTGCCCTGAAGCTCATTTTGATGACGACAAGTAATCGGAGAACAAGTCCGGATTTGTTCGCTACATAGGATGATGGTTCAGGTGTTCTGGGTTGTTATCTTTCAAAGTTATTGTTCTGAATCAGAAAGGATTTGCATGCCAAGGATGTGTTGCTGAAGGCTGTCAAGTTACTGCGCAGTGTCAGTCGTGTAGGCAACCAGATATGGTAGACAGCATTCCACCTACCCAACTGTTCCTCATCGAATTAATAAGCGTCATCTTATTACCAACAAAACTTATCCATGTAAGAATGACCTAATTCAATCTAGAGGCAAAATGGGAGCCGAAGTTGGATTCAAAAGAACAAATAAAATCGAAATGCAAATGTCCTATTCAGGTGGCTCTGTTCCCGCAAAAAGACAATGCAAGGTGGTCTCCAATGTAATGTTTACAACGTATTGGAGAGCGCGAATTATAATCATGTGTATCTACGTGAATAACTGTTACTGGTAAATTAGAATTCACTGGCCAAACAAGCCTTGTTTTCTTTCTAGTTGACAGAGGAACGGCCTCAGCTTATTGGTTTGATCTCATGGATTTTCAGATGGAAAGTAGTTTCATTGTAAATGGTATTGTATGTGAAAGAGAGATCAGAATTTTCGCCGAAGGAAGATGGCTGGCTTCGTTCTTGTGCTTTACCAATGCACTTAACATTCATGGACGCTCTTAGTGATTCAAATGAGTTTTTGATCCCCAAACCTATGTGTGAGTGCCCATGTAATGGGCAGAGTGAATAGGAAATCCTCGTTTGCGTACACTTGGTTAGCGGCAATAACCGCGGATCGGTCGTGTTATTGTGGCAATTTTATTCTCTCATCCAACATACAAATTCGTAGAAGTATAAACTTTTCTACAAATATTATTGTCATCTTTGCCTTGGAAATTATCTCCTCAGTTGCTGGTATCAAATTGTCCAGTCTGCCTCATTCTTATCCCCGATCTGTGATCTACATCCACCACTTAACCATCAAGTGAAACCACATTTTACGTGCAAATTTGTATCACGTCGATGCAACCTGAACTATGAGCTCTCAACACGTTAAGAAAAACAAACGCCTTGCATATTTACATTTTCATTTTAATTTGCTTTTAAATATTTGATTTTTCGGCAAGAAAAAGTATGTGCCTGGGTATATTCTCAAAGCAATTAGTTTCAAATGAAACGTCACCCTGGGGCAAGTTATATCCAGGGTTTAACGTGCATATTTTAATATGTATATGTGCTTACCTATATATATATATATATATATATATATATGAGCATCTAAAAATTTAAGCCGATACTAATGCTATATACTAACCTGCATAAAAGAATCTTTCCCACGCATTAGATAGTTGGCTTGGTCGGTAATTTCAAAGGCATCGATACTGTGCAGTCCCCATACTAACCCGTTTTTCGTCAGTTTTAGTGAGCCCAAACTTTCGAAAAATTTGAGCGGGTAATTATTCTCTGTCGGGATAACTGTTTCGCAAAAAGTGACAGGAACTGCAAAAAATTAGTCTCTTGCATAGTTCTGAAAGTTCTTAAGAATTTCGTCCTATTTTTCATCCAAGTTAAAAAAACTAGCTAAATTTTCTTGTCCGCACTATTTTTCCCATAATGGTTTACAACAAATGACAAAAAGAGATTTTACATCCTATCATTTGCAAAAAACGAAGTCCTTCGGCATTCTATCAACTCAGGCTGGTTTCTTGAAGATTAACGAGTGAATTTACAGAGGCCGTACCATGTTCGGAGAAGCAGACGATCAGATGCGGCTAATCTATCTGTGACAGATCGATTGATTTCCGTTTCAGCCAACAAAATGTGACGAAATCGTAATGAGAAACCAGCGATAAATTCGTAAGCAACTTTTGAAACAGTGCTTGTTTCAACGGAAACGTTAGGTATTATCGAGTTTGCTCCACTCGACGAAACGGTTCTAGAACTAAAGCGCAAATGTTGCGTAATTTATTAGAACCACTCGTATCTGATTTCGGAAGGCTGCTTTACGAGTAAGAGCAAGAGCCTGATTTATCGAAGAAGCTTGGAAACAGACAGGAAGTTCATCTATTCAAAATCAGTAGATGTGGTGTGAAGTGGTCAAATTTGATGACTTCGTTAGAAGATGTCACCAAATTGTTCGATTTCAGTTGGCTGCATTACCCGTCCCTAAAATATTGTATATTTCCTTTTCTCAATAAAAAAAATGGAAATGATAGATAGTTAAACAGGAAGCAAAGGTATTTACGAATGAATAATTTCTTCTGAGGCTTTCCAGTTACTACGTGGAATGTCATGGGTATGCTCAGGGAGAGCTATCAAACAATTTGGGTAATAAAGCTAAAGACGCGTTGGTCGACGATTATGTTTAAAAAAAGTGATCGAAAAAATTCCAAACCAGCAAAGGATCACACATTCGAAACCAACACGTACTCTCCAGTCAAGTCCATGAAGCCGGCCAAACGAGAAGATTTGCACTCGTATGGTGACCACAAGCTCCGCTAGAACAGATTTTAAGAAATTCTGGACAGGATAGGCTGAAAACCTGGAGATCATCAAGAGAACTTCTAAATACGGTAGACCTTCCCCTCTTATTTATTACATGTCAAATTTTTGCCGAGGCTGCGAGAAAGTATTTCGTGGTTCTCCGGACCGGTCCATTTTAGAAGCTAAAAAATGAAAAAATTATCGTGGCATTCTGCTCCGCCCCTCAGCTAATTTGGCAATTAAGCGATAAACTGGCCGAAAACACTTGGAACGGAACCTCTAGACATCAAATGCAGCAGGCCGGCCGCAGAAAAAATTACCTGGACGGTCGGCTAATCACAGGGCAAAATGCCTCCGTGTTGGATAACATCACCGTGAGTTTACGAAGCCCACCTGCGAACAGTGATTGTCAGGTTTTACGTCTTAGTGCATGAGCCACTTTCAGCTGGTCAGCATGCATATATTCTGATACCCCACCTCAATAGAAAAAAGCTCTTTAATGCAACATAATATGGAATCACTTTGTTTGAACTTACTACAAGTGTCTCTCCACACTTCTGCTCAAGGGCCTTGAAACTTCGATAAAGTGGGCCACAAAGCCAAATACAGCAGCTGGGTTTTCGTCTTGGCAGTAGAGTCCAACGATTCCTTTTCTATTATGCAGTGAGTACTTTAATATCGTCAAACTTTACGGTACCCAAAGCTTGCCTGATAAATTTAGCAACCCATTGAGATGGATATGGTCAGTCGGAGGTCATGAGGAAACAAACGGAAGCTAACTACAAGCCTTCCAACCTCACTAAGAACCCACGAGCCCACTACTGCACCTCTGCTGTAGAACTGCCCGCGTATTATGAACAGCATTCAGGACTTATTTTTCCCTTTCGACTGGTCAACAAAGTGTTAAACAATGTGATCAGCTTTTATTTAAGCACCTGCTTGACTTCGGGAAATTGCATCTTGGATTCCGACTAGCTGATAGGTCTCTCAGTTCCGTTCGGAAAATCTTCTGTGATAGAAAAGTCAGCCCTGAACTCAGCACTTCTAAGAAAAAAACTTCCTCAGTCTTCCCCGATTAAACTGCTCAGTGTCTCTAAATAACCATCACATCAAAAGCTTTCTATTTTCTAAATGCCTGGGCTCATATCTGCTAGATTATGACAAAGCTAGGAAAAGGCGCACCTACTGAGTACTTACAGTAGCAATGCGCGTTCTTGGGGCTCGGCAAAATCGTATTCCGGAACAAAATTGCTTCTTTCTTGTTACTGTCCTCTTTATTGATGCAGAATCTGATCATCGACAGTCAAGAACATCCAGTAAGTTAAAAGTATTTGACCGCTGGCATCCAGGGTAGATTCTGTCATTATGTCAAAAAGTTGGAGTATCCAACGACGAAATAAACTGCTCGTAGTTTTATCCGGAATAGATGCCCACCTGCTAGCTTCCCTAACATACTAAGCTGATGGTACGGTACCTAGCAAAATGCTGGCATGCTAAAGGATCAAATTCACATAGTACTATCAAGAAGACCTGGCACCTTAGGCCTTAGCTAAAAACCTGACTTAGTGACGTCGGGACAGATTTGGAACGTCACCGTTCACGATCCACCTAATGTCACAATAATGGAAGTAAAACTGGGTGAAAAATCTTCTTGTTTTTAGTGTGCTAACGTGGATCATAGTGGGCTATGAGCAGTTGACTTGAACACTAGAAAGGGATTACTATGTTAGCATTAGATCACAGTCACCTCTGGTGCCACCTGAATTGCAATTAGTAATATATCAACAACAATTACTACTCTGCCGATTGAATAAGATAGACATTTTTATTTTGTCTAATTAGACAAAGAGAAACATACTGTTAGTATTCATTTCCTGTTCATCTGTCAATCATTTTGATGTTCACAGTTTCACGTTGATTACTTCAGCTACCTTGGCTTCTGAAAACATTTGCTGTCTATCGAGTCGGAGGGAAATGAGTTTAACTTATTTACACAAATACAGAGGAAAATTATTCAATGCATCATTGCTCATGAGTTACTTTTTATTGATAGCACCTGCCTAATGCATCACATCGTCGTCAAAACTGAGGCTAAAAACGGGAAGCGTTTAGAGGTCGTAGACAATGACTTATGGAAACGGACGATAGGGACCAGAAGATGGAGTCATACTGAATATTTCCGGGACAAATTAAAGCAGACGATTTCCTTTCATCTTTGAATTAAGAAAACAGTATCAGATATCCGAAAATACCCATGGATAGCTTTTAGACCAAATTGTCATAAGCAAATATCATCGCACCTTCTAAACCATTCTACTTGGGCAATCGAGATCGACTTTAGGGAGTGCGGATATAAGGAAGGCTATTTTCGGCTTTTATTTCTGCTGGTATGCTAAATTCATCTACTCCATCGGGTGAATATCCGTTGTCAACGCTACAATACTGAAGAGATGACATGGACAGAAGAATGTTTTTGGTCTGCCAATTGATGATAAAGGACAGAACACATAATGGTATGAAAAAAGATGGAAGTATCCTGTGTGGGCCTTTCAGGAGAACTGATCAAGCAAGCTCAATTTTGTTGAAATGATGATTTTAGTGATTATGCTACCGATGCCAATATCTATGCTTCAGAACATAATAGCTTTCCAAGTGAACTAGCTTCTGAGTAGTGACATTCAGAGAAGCGAGGACGTGAATATAGTAATTGAGACTGGAGCCATCGAGAACGATCTATTACCTCGGGGTGACAAAAACCTGAGAGTGCACAGAATACTGAGGAAGTAGAAAACGAAGCTTCTAGAACAGAAATGGCTACTCACTTTGCACGTTGTGTTTAAGATAAAAACAAATGAAACCTCGATGCCCTACGCTCCCAAGTGCGACACATAGAATTCGTACAGAGTTAAGAGAACCAAGATTTGTTTTAGACATCGAGGTCACAAAACCAGTAGAATAACAAATGCAGGCCATGACAGAGCAAGCCAACAGGAAACACCAGTGAACCGGAAAGCGAAAAAACCTGTCATGAACCAGGAGGAACACGAACGAAGAGACTAAGTCAAAAAGTACGCTAGCAGGTAATGGGCCTTAACAATCCTTACCAGACTAGAAGTTAATGCAGTTGTGGTGGACATTGCATTGATTAAGCAATCGGTAGTCTGAGTACAAAGGCCACATGAGAGAGTCAAGTGATGACAATGGACCAAATTAGCCAGCAAAAGAAGTCGATCAGTGAGTTCCGATCGTGGGAGACCAGTATAAACGGTCTGATCCTGACTAAAAAATCGACACTTGCATTTGCCCAATTTGGTTGGTCTATATACAGGAAATGGGAACGGGATATAGAAGTGACTGTCGTTTGACGAGTCGCAACAAGAACGGAAATACGCACTTCGTGCAATTTAGAAAACATTTGTGCAATTGTTCGGCTGGACTTCATTGCGAAAGGTAGCTTAGCTAAGAAGGATGATATTCGAAGCCTTATAATTCGTTTTGTTAGTGCGTTTCCCGATATGATTAAATTTCGATTCGCGAAGGGTTTTCTCAGGTTCCGTTTGGAAACTATCCAGTAAGCAATCGAACCGTGGTAGTTTCATAAAACTATCACAGTTACTTACGAGTAGCCTATCGATAGATGTTAGTATTCATTCTCCAAAATTGGTCATTTACTGGTTTGCTGGGTTTTCGATTGCATTCCGTTTATCTAGCATCCAGAACTCCGCTGCAGAAAAGGGTGTTCTAAGTTTTACTACCTCTATTTGAAATTTGGACATAAAATTTGATCTTTTGCCACTGACTTCCACTTAATTCAGAAGAAAAACCACCGGTGGTACTAGATACGTGTAGTGGGCAATAAATAAGCAACGATCATCACTCGTCCGGTAGGCTGCAATTACCAATCCACCGTTTCCATAGCAGGGGTAGAGCAACAGTGCTTTAACAACCTGGGTGCCGTTGCTAAGAAGCAAGCATATCTTACTATGCAGAGGACCAGTCAATAAAGAGGTAGTTTCGCGTGATGAAAAATGTCAGCAAAAACAAACGACAGAACTATATGTGCACTGAATGTGCAACGCCAATTAAATGATCACTACAATGAGTGTATTACAGTGCATTACAGTGAACTTAGAGGCATACTGGTCAACATTTTGCATTTTTTCACCTAATTGATTTGCTGCCATCCGCAAACGCGAAGCATTCTCAAACAACTTCGTTTAATTTGGGGGCAGAATTTGACCTCTGTAGATCGTGCTAGTTTGGGTTTTCCCATTCTTTATCTAGCCCATCACGAAAATCCGGTTTCCACTGTCGACGGTTCGCTCATCCATTGATCTGCCTGCCAAGTAAAAGTGTAGGAGCACTCTAGGTACTCAACTCGTTCTTGGAAATATATAGCGAACCACCATGTCAATTGAAAGCTTTTTGAAAAGCTTTAGAATCCTACTGTTGTCAACGGTGATAAAATTTAGGTCAAAATGCTGTCCCACTCAGTGCTGTTCCAAGTCCTCGTAAACGAAAAATGTGATCAGGTCCGTGTCGTAAACACTACTAGTGCTCACGTTTACTAGTAACCTCTTCCAGAACTTGATAGTCCTGACCTGCACGAAACTAAAGGTGTCGTTTTCCGATAAAACCCCCAGTTGTTCGAAAGTTCGGTACTGGCTGGTAGCAGAATTAACCAGCAACGGGTCATAGAAAATGTGCCCTCCAAGAAATGGTTTGTTCCTCCGTGATTTCACAAGAATACCCTATGATCACATAGATTAAAACTTCCTGATGCCCATGGCAGCTTGATTTAGGTATAGGAGTTTCGTTCATTGTTCCATGACTTCCCCCAATTGACCAACCAGTGCATTTAAGGGAGCAGCAGGACGCTTTCAACGGAGATGATTCCTCAGTGTACTCAACACAACGCCCTGAAGTTTTCCTGGAACACAGCTTGGCCAAAATAGTTGCTAATTTGTCAGTTTTGGTAATCATGAAAAATCTTGCAGAATAATGACTGAAATTGGAATGACAACCTGAAACAAGTGGATGCTGCACAAGGTGCATTCATGTGCTTGTCTGTAAAAGCGTATGCATTTGCATGTCTTTATGTGGAGTTGTGAATTGTAAGGGTTGATTTTACATCCCCGACCCCAATATCCTCTTTGGTGACATTGGAGCCATCGGAAGTCAATTGGTTCATATAACTTTATGGGTGTTTAGGGATTATAGTTCACAGTGCACTCCGTACACTTGAAATGTTTGCGCCGCCGCTCCTGTTGAGGCATATAGGTTGGACTTTAACCCTCAGGGGAAACTGAACTTGGTTGCGATACAGTTATAAAGGCATAATCCTTGCTTCATTGGAGCAGTGTTGAGGTTTCTACTATCCTCTGTGACCGAGTATGACTCTGAAGCTAAGGAAATTGAACTCATAAGTGTTATCATCAAGTCATGCAATAACTTTTATCTACTATCCCTTTTATGACTGCAGTCAAAACAAGGAAGGAAGTGCAATTGGTCAAGTCGAATTTCTATAACAACGGGATCGCGGTTCACAATTATACACGTAAATAAAGTTGTTAGAACTACATGCTAAGAAAGCCACACTCATGAATTGCGCATTAGACCTAACGCCATTCTATCGAAGAATTTGTGTGACCAAATATAAAATTTCACCTTGAATAAGTTTGAAGAAACCTCCAGTAGAAGGACTGGCGTCTTTCTAGAAGCTCGGATCTTTCAAACGAAGATGCTGCAAGGGGATACTTTCTTCAAAATCATTTCATTATAAGTCTCATTTACGGATTTCGCCCCATCACTAACAATAGATAAACTGCTTGTTGCAGGATAATTCAAAAGCCAAAACAAATTGACAAAGCTGATGACGCAATTCTCGTAAGGAAATGTGTAGTGCTTGTGACGGAGAGGTCCTTGAACCACACCATTTGCAATGCGCAAAATCGATGAATGCTTCGCAGCCTCGATGAGCAAAATTAAACACATATCTGTCCTGTCAGTTGGATGTGTTCATTTGTTGTAAAATATAGCCGCAATTTCAGGGAGCTACTTATTTTGGCAGTTCAATCAACGTCTTGAACCAAAACAGAAGAAAACTGCACGTGGTCTCCGAAGCGTCATGTGAGAGACAATAAGAATTGGCAAGAAATTGGAAATACTTTTCTCCATTGATATGGTAACGCATTACTGCCATTTCGTTTCCTGTTCGCAGTAGACAAACAGCATATCTTCATTCTCGGCTAGTTGGATAGGGAAGGAGATGGGATGAAGTCAGCCAGGCAAAACTATGTGAGACTGCTAAAACTTTGCCTCAATAATCCTCGCATATCTTAAATTGATAACATCATGAGTTTGGCTTTCAAGGGACATCTACTAAATAAGTAGATAATTCCTTAATATTTTCTTTGTTGGGTTAAAACTGACTAATTAAAATCCACATTTGCGAATGAGTAGCTGGGTGCCAACCCCAAACTTGGATCGTGTCTATTTAAACTACTAAACCTTCTGAGGTTTTAACATTGTGAACTTGGTGACTTAAAGAACTAATGGCTTTAAGGAACCCATTCGGAATAACACCAAACGGAGATCACGGTCATCGGTCGCAATTCATATGTTTGTCATTAATTGAAACTAAATACAACCGTTATCAACTGGAATTAAGGTAAGTTGATGATTGAATGAAGAAATTGTGCCAAGTGTGGCAAAGAAAACGTGAGCAAAGATGATCCATATCTAATTAGGGACCATAAAAATTGGTGTCGTTGGTTTAATTGATCTGCGTTGGATAAGTGGGGAACGGTCCAGGACGCTTAAGTGATCGAACGAACTGTTTATTTGCACATACTCGCATAACTACAATGCCGGCACCTATTCATATTCAAAGTAATAATGTGTGTATATCGAAAGAAGCATACCGTGGACAGTACCGTGGCTTGCCTAGTCGGTGAAGAAGAGCGTAATCTCATGGGTTCTTCGGAAACTCATGACGAACTGACACCCAAAATAGTAACAATTATTCTTCACGCACGTGGATTCGATGGTTGAAAAACAAATTTGACTGAAGACCACTTCATTACGAAGGCTTATCAATCCAGTGAAACTAATTTTCTAATTACCTTCTGAAACGTTGCAACTCGTTTTTCAATGACCATCGATGACTGTAGAAAAAATGTTGTTTGAGGAACGGTCCTAAATTTTGTTGCTCCTGGCAACAGGACAAGATTTTGGACACAGAGGTCGAAGTTTTATGCCTGTTCGCTCAATACACAGGCCGTCATAAGCACCAGAGTATGAGCAACTCAAGTCCACCTTTATGAGCAAATCTTAAAGACTCCAGGATAGTAGGTCAGCAGAAAAAAGGTAGTGACCATAGACCATAGCAAACACTTAAAGGAGATGGAATAGCGCGGAACTAATGGCATCAAAAGCTGAAAAACATGTCGTATTCTCATTCTTGATAGGCTGGATAACATAAAAAGAGGACAGTAATGTTGAATAACTCATCCATATTTACGAAATCGCCCAACTAGACCAATAAAACGGTTCACATAGAGAAGTCAGCATCTAAGATGTTACGGTAGTCGAAACGGCGAGGTATCATGTGGACTTACATTCCAAGGCGTAAAGCCAACTAATATGAAAATTCTCAAACTATACTGACTGCCCAAAGCCCATAACAAAGGAGATATCGTTGATGCCGACTTTGGACAGGCATTATCTGAATAGTTGAGTGGAATGTTGGAATTAGCGGTCTCGAGACACAGCTTACGTGACACTTTTCAATTCGTGGATATTGTAAAAAATGTACATTTGAAAGGAGTAATGTGGGATAACTCGTCTGGAATCGGGTCTGCGAATATCCGCGGGGCCGTAAGAGCGACAAGAATCCGAACGTAACAAACACTGCCGTGGATAGGTTTGAGGCTAGCGACAACCACGGATGTCGGGGAAGAAACAGGAAGAGCATGTAGGCTTGCGACAGTTGTGCTCATTTTCGGACTTGGATTGCAATCAGTCTTTAGCGATAAAACGGGCTGGTCCGTCATTCTTTTCCGTTTCTCTTTGGTATTTTTGTGGTTCGTGATTGGTATTCCTCCCATTCACCAACTCCCACCAGACATATTCGCCCGGTATCCGGAGGGTTGTTAGACAGAGGTAGATTGTTGTTAGCGGACTGCATAAATACGACCTTATCTGTTTCAATGAGGTTACAACGCCAGGTGATTCTTCTCGCTTGATGTTGATCCGGACTGATGAAAAGGTAAGTCGTTTATGTGAGTGCATCCCACAAAGCCATATTGACGTAGGTCATCTGGCTAGTGAACCGAGGCAACTTGTCTGTGACCACGTACAAAGCTCTATTCAAGTTAGACGGAAATGTTATCTTCGAAACGATGGTCTTGCCAAGGCATCACTTCTCACACTGCTACCTGTTAATGTCTTTGTGAATAAACTTGAAAACAGTCGACCAGATCCGTTCGTGTGATAATTGGTGTTCTGCAGAAGTTACTTCGCTAATATTCTGTCAGTTCCCCGCAACGCAGCTGCTCACTTAAGCTGATGACATACCATTTCAATAAATAGGGTTTGTAAAATCCATTTTCCAAAGTTGACTAACCTTGCAGCACTCCACTGAACAGATCCTACAGTTGTAAAAGGTCCTGACTAAACGTTTTGCCAGAACCCGAAATCATATTTGGGGTTGGGGGCCACTGGTGTCTTTCTTGGACAAATGGTTGAACAAATGTACCCATTTGCTCAATTTCGTTCCCAGAAAATGATAGGACAACGCACAAAGCCACGAAACAAAAATTATGTATGGAAATTGTTGTATTCATTTCACAGTAATCTGATAATATTTTGGCACACTTCAGCACAGTTAGATACGTGTGTACTTTTGAGGTCAGAAAGCCATCCGGTTGGGACTCAGTCACCAGGATCCAGAGATATGTATGTTCCTTTTGTCCCAAATGTGTCCATATTGATATCTTTGTACTCGCGCATGTAGTTTTTAGCTGTGTCCGGTCGCCTCGATTCATCCACTCTTATTGTGGCCCAGGGCGAAGGCTTTGAGTAGAATTCGAGGAATCGCTTCCGATGATTTTCTTAAGCAGTTTAAAATATGCAGTTAAAAAGAGAGATAACGTTGGTGGTAAATTATCATCTTATATATGATCATTTACTTTTGCGCGGTAAGAAAAATAGTGAGGAAAACACAAGGTGAAATTTTACACCGCCAGGATTGCATGCTTTTACTAACACCGACTAGCACTTCAGATCAACCAGTCGGTTGGATCTCTGTTTTGAGTCCAGTGCATGGTAAATACCATATGAACTGGATTCAGGTTGAATCAGGACTAACAAACAGGCAAAATCTCAATGATTTTGAATATCTGTCTGAAAGATCCACTCTCTTTCTCTGCCTCGCTCCCTCACATCCCTCCCCTAGGACCAAGAAGGACACGAGTTCTGTCTGGATGAAATTAAAATTGTAGGTCAAGCAATCATGGGGCTCGCAAAAGGGGTTTTGAAGGTCTGAAACTCTTCATATCTTTTGGTTATTAGGCATACTGAAGTGGATCACGTGTAGAATTCGACGAGAAACAAATCGCACATCACAGATGTGAACCTGAATTCCCTGTGCAGAAGTAATTATGGGAACACATCACCAAATATTTAAATGTTCAAGATGTAAAGATTGGTCCACAGCTGGAGGGATCAAACCTTTGAAGCCAGTCCTCATTTCCCCAAGGTCAGAGTTCGAGTTAGCAACGACCACGTAGTAAAGTAGACCGCTGGTAACGAGATCACGAAAATCGACGAAGTAAAAGGCCAAAGCTAGTGGAAAGGCGACAAAACGGAAGGAAACCACCAACTGTTTACAGGCAATAACGTTGTCACCTCGGTTTGTAATGACAAATTTGCGATCTAAACATCAAGCTCAGCGATCAGAACCTCATAGAAGCCGCACTAGCGGAGAGCAACCGTGCAAATCGGTGACGGATAGGTGCAACATCATGTGGTGAAGTTCAGCAAACCGTTCCGAGCCTGCCCGGTAGCGTAATGGCTAAGGCGTTCGACTCAGAATCGTTCGTCGTTGTTCGGGTTCGCGTCGCAGTTCGGTCGCGGTCCACATGCACTGCTGATGATTCCTGACAAGGATGAAACAGCTGTACAGTGCTTCCATGGTTTTTTTATGGTCAGTTGAGCGATGATATGACATGGTGAATTATTTCATGTAAATATTCAATCTTCTACTACCAAAATGTATCAAGTAATCAAGCTGTGTAGGTCATAGCCAAAGCCTTGGTGGTATTTAGGCTACCTGCAGAGAAGTGATCTGTCAGTAGGGGTCGATCGCTGTGAGCTAACAGNCTGTGTAGGTCATATCCAAAGCCTTGGTCGTACATAGGGTGCCTGCAGAGAAGTGATCTATCAGTAGGGGTCGATCGCTGTGAGCTAACGGACAGTAATCGTGCAAATCAGTGACGGATAGGTGCAACGTGCTCATGTGGTGAAGTTGAACAAACCGTTCAGAGCCTGCCCGGTAGCGTAATGGCTAAGGCCTTCGATTCACAATCGTTCGTCCTTGTTCGGGTTCGCGTCCCAGTTCGGGCGCGGTCCATATGCACTGCTGATGATTCCTAACAAGGATGAAACAGCTGCACAGCGCTTCCATGGTTTCTTTATGGTGAGTCAAGCGACAGTGTCACATAGTGAATTATTTCATGACAATCAGAACCATCAGTAACTACTCGGAGATGGGCTAGCTAATGGGCTAACACTGGAGGTGGTTGGTCGAAATGGAATCCCGACAAAATGATCAGCCACCCTTGAATAACATGTAGTTCCAAATTTCTGCCATTTCAGGAGTTGAGCTTATATCAGTAAAACACAGCAGCAGTTGGAAAAATGAATATCATAGCAACCTGTTTAAATCTTCTCGTTTCAAGCTCGGCCGGGAAATTCGATCGCTCTCGGAGTGAACATACAGTCATGGCTTTATATATTTAGTTTGCATATTACCTTTTTCCACTGCCCTTAATCTAGACAATCTAGCAACTTAGATTTGCCTAACTGTAGTCGGTTCGGAAGGAAAGCGCATATCATCAAACTGTATCAGGGAAAACATTTTATTACTCAGGATAAATTCGACTTTGGTGGGCGAATTTTCAATTGCTTGACGACTTGGGAAAATGTAAACCGGCTCGAGTCGCGTTTATCTGGCAAATCGATTGAACTTGCTAGAGACTGTTCAATGTCCATTGAAGAGTTCCATAACTTTGCAAGACCCGTGTCATTTATTGTGCATGTATCACTACTCGTGCCTTGGCCAACATCTCCGAAACCATGAACCCACGAATAAGATTATTTTAGACCGGAAGTCCATCCAGATAGAGATAACTCTGAGCATCAAACAAAAAACCGATGCCCAAAATGATTCAGAAACCATAAATATTCTCACTCTATATCAATAGCTATTTACCTCATTATTCTTGTCGGGGAACTTCTGTGGCGGGATCTGGTTTAACCAGAGTAGAACAGGCTCATTGTTTGTGCGTTGAGCTAACATAAAATGGATAAAATATACGCCACCAATACACTACCTCATCTCACCTAGAAATGCACGGGAGCCGCTGTCTAAGAAGCAAAAATATCAACTGAAATGTTTTATCATATACGTGCCAAAATAGGTCAATACACTTTTGTCCCCGAAGGTTTCATACACACACGCGCGCGCGCGCTAGAATCCAGAAAAACAAACATGTAAAACCACTTGCCACATACGGCCGGAAATTGTTAATCATGCATCATTTTCATACAACTCTACAATAATCTGACCAAAGAGACACCTGAGGTCCAAACAAATGATTCCACTTACCAATGAGATCATTCAGTCTTCCATTCTTTCCTCCATATTCCACTGGCATGAGATCTTTCAAACCCGGTACTTTTTCGTATGCTTTATTTATATTTTCCTTCACCCTTAGGATCTAATGAAGCTGTTTGGATTGTTCCGCATAAAATGCTTACTCTCTTTTTGATCTTCTCACTTATCCACGCTTCACTGATTTTGAACATGGCATCCACGATACTTGGTTCGTTGTAGTAAATGAGATGTTTCACACGAAGCGGATATCCATCCTGGGATAGGGTTCATCGGTTGGTAAAAAGACAAGTACACTCACCTGGAAAACTTTTGTTTCCAACTTCATTATAGATTTGTCCCTGCGATGCATGAGCTGTCTTGAGGTTAGTCCTGTCATGTCGAAAAACAGTCCGTACCCGGCAATCTGTGTCACTGGATCCGCTAATAATCGATCCAGATTCATGTAGCCGAGCGATCGCATTAATTCAATCGGAATAGCATCCATGTCCCATGCTCCTAGAATTGATTTCCTGTCATGTAATTGACAGCCACTTACCGGCGCGAACCAGCAGGATAAGCACGTCCTCTTTGGTTCGACCCAATTCGACTAATATTCTGGATTGGTAAGGGAGGCAAAAGTTTTGATTTGTGTCATCTTTATCGCAGTATCATCTACGTCTTGCCAACATCACTTCCCATCCTACCATTCTGCCCCAAAGGAAAAACATGCAATACATCGTGGGGAAAGGGGTATTTTCTTACATTTCCTAACTATCAAGCTTGAACGTACATTTCCTAAAATCCATAGGTCTTCTCAAGACAATGCTTCATTTTAACAGAACTAGAGAAAGTCTCTCGTGTTTAGTTACTACTGCGGGTTGTTTCACGGTCAAATCGTAAGTCAGATGTTATCCTTGTCATTTTTGTACCGAACACAAACGGCCAGAAGAACTGGATAATCGATTAAAGTGAAGGGCCTGTCTGCAGCTATCCTTTGGTTCAAAATCGCCAATATGTACGAATGTCACGATAGATGTACAACCAGAACACTACAGCCAGACCTCGAATAATATTTTCCAATGTGGAACATCTTTTGATGACCGTTTATGAATAAGGTACAAGCTATTCTGGAGCCATTAGCAGGCCACTTGAAGGGCAGCCATGTAGGGTCATGATACTTGAACTTGACGACAAAAGAAGTTAAGCAATTCAGTGAAATTAAGTTGCAATCGGCAATACCCACAATGTAAACAATTATCGTAGATATTGACTGGCTGACTGTCATGTGACTCAGAATGTCATTTTGCAAGCAATCCAACAACCATACATTAGCGTTGTTTGGTTCACATTTACTCAGCTACTAGCAACACCTGAATGAACAGCTTTAGTATGAAAGATGAAATTCGTCATGAACTGATACCTCTTTGATTTACTGAATAGCACGTGATCCTTTCAATTGATTGCAGATGTTTTCATACTTCGATCGAAACATCCGGTTCAATACATTTATTCACGCTCAAATGGGATGAGGAAGTGTGAAAACATGCCCATGAACTCAAGATGAAATTAAAACAAAATGATTATCTTATTTTCTGTTGGTCGATTCGCCTCCTGCGACCATTCTTGGCCATTTTTGATGACGACTTAGGGTAGAAATGCTTTTTGAATATGCAACGTTTAATTAGGCTAACTAGATGAAGAAGTTTCAGTGAGAATAAGGCGACTGGATATTCGAAAGGAACAACAAAGTGACTATCACAAAAGGTTGTCCTCAAAGACACATTCTTCCGCCCGCCATCAGCGGTCCCGGAGGTTTGGCAACGTCGTGCGAAAAAGGTTGTGGAACAATCGACCTTTAGAGTATGTACGAAAATTCAGTAGGGAAACCTTCCGGACAACCATTGATAACCTAACCCCAGTAACAGCATACTTCTTGCTCAAATTCATCCGGGCTTAGTTGTTAAGAATTGTTTTAGTTAAGGGAAATATAGGATAAAAATACTTCTGCTGTGCATATGAAAACTGGGAAAGCAGCACTAGAAGGTCGTACGAAGGCACTCTCAAACATGCAAAATCGAGTACCGAAGAAACGTTGATTGTCGTGTTTAAGACCTGTCCTTTTGCATCAATAATCAGTGCCAAACAAAAACTTCCACGTCCGCTCTACTGTTCAGTATTCCGTAAAATATTATTAAGAACTGTCGAGTTACTAGATCCTTTTAATTACTTTGTTATCGGTCAACACGGAAACATTGCTCCTAGCATGAACTATTGCATTGGCACATTGACAACGATTAAATCAGTTGCGCTATGAAATTTTGACTAGCTGAAGGCATCTTGTCAAAAGCAAAAAAACCGTGGTTTTATTCAATTTGTCAGACAGACTATGCTTTTTGCCTAAATAAGTCTTCACTGGTGTTTTGTTCCTTGTATACTCATGTCTCACATTTCCACATCTGTTAGTGAATAAATGCTAATCCCTGGCTCTTATTCAGTGCTTGATTCATCGATTTTGTTTAGCCAGCGTCATCTGTTTGATTATTTAACTAGCCGATGATTAATCTTATCGTAGTTACATTGTTAGTCAAATTTTTCGACTCTTGTTGGTGGTTGATTGTGATTCTATGGGTCGACCGGGTTCTGTTGCCGAACAGATTTGAAGTACCGTTGGTTTTGGTAATTCTTCTGTTACTGCCTTGATTTCCGGTGAGTTTTGCTTAATGTTTACCTAACGGTCTTGATTGTTTTGCGGTATGATGCCAAGTTCTCTTGGCCTTGGATTTCCTCCCTGGATAAGTAAAACTACTGAGGGTGGATCCAACTCCACATTTAGTCACAGCTGTTTTATGAACCCTCTACTTGAGCACAGTTGGACTATCCAAGTTTTTGGGACCTTTTACGCGAAACAGACACTGTTTTAAGAGTGAGGAACACGAGTCGTTTCTTAATACACTTGGATAAAGAAGGTTCCCAGTTGGCTTCCTTCCGGAGCCGATTAACTTCCCGGTTAGCGGCACTTGTCTGATCTCGATCTCTTCCCGTAGACGATGCATATGATCGTGTCAGCAATTAAGAAATTAGAAGATATACGCATTATGCTACTGATTATGAATGAATCTGACTATATGGACAGCCTTGTGGTTGAAATCCAAATTTTAGGCCAAACAGTTTCGCAAGCTGCGATAGCATGATCTAACAAAACTAGTCACAATTAGTCGAGGAGAGATCCAACGATAAACTCATTGAAAGAAAGCATCAATCAGGCGGTGATTAGCGGGAGCGATTGCACTGTATGCATCCAAGCCAAGAATTGCAAATGCAGGCTAGCCAACTGATCGCAGTGGCTGTGCCCTAGTCACCAACCTGTCGACAAATCGACCTGAATGACAGCTTTGGCCTTACTGACCTTATACACTGAAGCTATTGTGCCATTCCCCGGGACAGATCATCTTGTCTGCAAACGAACTGAAAGAAAACGCTAAGAGAACTCATCGGTTTAGTAAATAGAACACATCAAGCAGAAGGCTGAAAATATTTTCCTTTTGTACTCGCCGTGATGACTTTTGGATACCTGGTATGGAGGTGAATTTTCCACTCTTCGAAGGTCAGATCATAAGCAGCGTGTTTTGTCGACCACATATAGCTGTCAGCAGGATGCGCTAGCTGGAAACCACGAATTTCGGGGTCATTTTATACTCATGAATTTCAAGTTAAATTTGATCAGTTCGTTCCGGCAAAATTATCTATCTTGTTCTTCAAGGCACGCATTATTTTGAGAGCATCTCGAAGACAAGTGCTTTTCAACGAATTAGAGTAACGTCAACTTGGTTGTCTTTGACAGACGGTCAACTGAAAGCATACCCATGAACTGATCAGTGTCCAACCATGCTTTCATGTACATTATATATTCTTTGTATGTGAACTAAACAGAAAGTGAGGTTTTCACAAACAAGCTACTTTTTACTTTTTCCTAGAATGTTGGAATGATCAACTGACTACACACGTATAAGCAATGAAATGTGCACCGATCAGGAGGGGTTGTTCAAAAAATCGTTCTGAGTCCTTGAATTTAATGCTATACAACTGGGTTTAGAAAGTGTTGATGTATCCAAAATGTGTGGGTACTGTCTCCAACTTAAACGAACACCTGATTTACATGTCAATTCACTTTAATTAAATGAGGGACAAGCGAAACTAAGAGCGGCAGATTTCCTTAAATGGTAAGTGAACACAATGACAGACGTGTGATGAAAGGGAGCGAAGGTGGAAACTGCGCAGCGTTCGGACACTCATCAACCAATTATTGATTATTCCAAACATCTGTATTTTTGGTGATCCTATCACCTACCAAATTGTTGAGGCATGTGTGACCTCCCTAGCATTCATGCAGACTTGAGGACTTAACAAAAGCGGAAGAGATTCGCCATTTCTGGCTTATCTCGGTTATGAAAAAGGAAGTTTCCGAATAATACTAAATAATTGGTTTGTTCGTATTTATCTATTTGAGGCGGTAATATTTTTAATGAAACCGTTCAGGGTGATTCTCCCGTGGTTCGTGATAACAGTGCTGTTATCAAACAGGCGACAAAGTGTACCGCGTAGCAGGCCTTGTTGATCAAATCATATGTTATTTAGGGATTAATTGTTCAATCACATACCCAGATTTCAAATACGTATTCACAATTGGGTCGGTCACAGGCGGATAGTGGAACCACCTTGGTACTCCGTTCACGTCCGAAGCTCTCAGAGAACAAAAGTTATCCAATCGGGCCTGAGCTCTGTCGTGTCGATATTTGGCATGTCGCAAGAAAGGCAGCAGCAGATTGGGATCTATAGTTGAAACGATACAGTATATTTCAATGAAAAGCTCAACGCGTGGGAACAAGTGAAGTACATGCAGACATCTTAGTCCGCACACAATAAGGCCAAAACAAAGTGAAATAAACACTCGTTTCGCACTTCTATTATCCTTGTTTATGTTCGAAATAAGTGAGCAAGACCGCTTACATCTTTCGCCGGTTAAAAGTAGTTACAACACAGTTGCCTGAGACATTCTATGTGATTGAATCGTACCAACTGTCCGCGTGTCCATCATCATAATCATCCAACCGAATACCGATGCTGCGTTTTTATATTTCCTGTCGGATCTTCGTTCGGGGTTTTACAGGCGCAAGCATTTACGTCTTTTGGATATCGGAAGGGGTGACGAGAACGTGAGAAAATTTGAATTAAAGGAATATTTAAACAGTTCGTTACAAACACTGTGCTAAGTAGCATCGACATTCTGCCTTCCATTGGGAATATACCAAAAATATTTCCCTTTTTCATAACGAAGTAATGAAAACTTTTAAAAAGTAAAACCGGCTAAGATGCAACCAACAAATACTTCATTGGATTTCCGTAGTATGAACTGCACACTTACCTGTGGGATATGTTATATGAGGTAACGATTCGACCCATCTTCGAAAACTTTCAATGTGGGCATTCATATGCCTTTCATCTTCATGCAGTTCCTTCTTTGCTTTTTGTCGAACACTCTGAGGGAGTGTGTTCCTCGTTGATACGGCCATGATTTAGTTAATGAGAAACATTCGCGAACAGTCAGTTTAAATTACTACCCACCTAACCCCCTACTATATGTCTGTAGGCACTCCGTTAGCGAAATACGTCACGTGCATGAGAAAAAGCCTTACATTTGATAAACGCAGAGTAGTTTTACGTGAAAAAGCTTGGAAACCCATTACATCATTTGGCAAAAATATCCGCCTACAGTTATACAGCTGCATCTGAATTTATGCGGTGCCGTGACAACAAACAAATCAATTCTTCATGAGCGTTTTCCGTGAAACCATAATTGATCCCAACTAGTCGTGTTCGTTTGCTCAGTGCACTGCATTTTAGTACTCACGCGTCAAATGTCAGTCGTCAACCCATTCACCTACGTCAAACAGTCATGGCAATCGGAAAATCGCAGTTGTGCATCAGGCGTGAAACAATGAATTAAAAACATTGCGCAATGGTTGAAGACGCCATCAGGTCTCCGTCAGACCTGAAATTGCTTTCTTGTTTGACGAACTGCTGACATATTTTAGTCAGTGTATTGGTAGCGATTTCATTGCGCAATCAGGCAGTTATTTCTGTAATAAACAATTGAATATTGAATGCACTGACACTATTTATAAAGGCCTGCTCTGAAATGGGATTCAGCAATGCCCTTTAAATATATTTCTCGGCAGTAAATACTCATGTTCTAGTACAACGGATTCACTTCTATCAAACACGTTCATATTTACGCCGCAAGAAATGGCTAATATCGTGGAAATTTACAGAGTTCCAAACGAAATGCATAGAAGCTCATATCATCTGTACTCTAAGTCAGCATCGAAGTAGAACGTTGTGCTTTATATTGCCAGAAATAGACAGTTGACTTCGCATTTTTACACCCAAGAACTGCGTTAATTCTGGACCAAGACGCTTCATAAGAAGACAAACAATGAAACGTGTGGCTGTTACAATTTAACCGTCGCGTTCCAGACCATTGATGACGCAGGAAATTGATACAGGCAATCCTCAAATAGCTCACAAGCAAATGTTATTCAACCGCCTCAAAATTATTCCTGTAAAATGAGTAGATTTGATGAATTCACTCAACATACCACTGGGATTTTATGACAATAAATATGTTTCCAGTTACTGAATCATGCGGTAGCGTGTTCTAGTCTATCACTGGAAACTACGGAGTCACTGTACTTGATTCGGCATATGTTCAAAACCAGGGAATTTCGAATCTAGAATTATTTAAACATAATTAAAACAAAAATTGCCCAAGTAGAAATATCAAGTACAAAGTAATTTGAGCTCAAATAAACACCGATGTTTTATGGTTTGCCTTGATACATTAGATCTCTTTTACTGAGGCAAGGAGGGACAAATCAGAGCAAAAGAAATTAAATGCCTATAGCTGTAAGTGGACACTCTTCGTAAACAGGCACTTTTCCAAACAAACACAAATATGTACATTCACGACCTTTCTAATGGTCAACTCACAACGAAAAGCCGGAAATTGCTTTTGCTAAGGTCAAATTCCACGTGTATCGAAGGTAAGCGAACCAGCAAAAAGCACGTTCAACTCAGTTTAAAGTCAACCTAGCTGATCACTCAAAGCAACAGCATTCTGCTTTCATATGTCGATACGGTTGGCCTAACCTCAAAATTAAAAGGCTTTTGAGGAACACCAACTGACAAGCAACTTATAGATTTTCCGGCCGGACGAAGAACCGTGTGTTCGATTTACGAAAGACGAAAAAATAATTTGGTAATCTTTGTGACCTATTTGACAATGCTTAGCTAAAAGAACCGGAAGCTATTCATTCTGGAGATTAATGAGCCGATTTATAAGTGGCTTCAGATTTTCCCCCCTAGCGATTCTGTATCAGAACACGTACAGATGAAGGGATGATTAAAAACCTCCATGTCCGCAATTCATGTGGGACCCATATTATGCTAGCAAAACTTAGTCGGTAGTAAAACTGCTACGTGACTTATTGATACTCTCACTTCAGCCCCAAACGAGCTAACACTAATTTGCTTACACGAAGTATTTGTTTCTCCTAGATCCGTGAAACAGTGGATGACAGTTTGATCTTATTTCATTTTACCTATTCTCACTGAGTGTATTAAAACCTGACTCTATCATGCTTGGAGAATATTCCTTCCGATTTTTTGTCCGACGAGCTGTGTAACCATAAGACACATTCTATACACGAAGAACAACCATGCGATAAATGCATGTGATCTCGGATGGTACGGATTTTTCAATCCGAACTTCATTTGAGTCGTAACTCAATAGTTTTGAAGTCTTTTAAGAATACAACCAGGCACGGGACGATGCAACGGCCGTGAGATCATGTGCCTGCAAAGACATGTTTATAACTGGAACGACCGATGGAACAGGATTCACTTTTAGCAATTAAGAGCATTATTACGGTCAAAAAATGGGAACCTACAGCCTTGCTGTCCTCTTTCACTTATAGAAGAATGTGGTGAGTTATGACAAGGAGTGGAGGAGGCATGACTGGGAACATAGTGACCCATACTTCTTGTGGTCTATGAGGCTAAAATCCATCTGGTTCATGTAATTTTCTGGATTGTAGAAGAAGCAATTCTTCGCAAACATTTGCAGAGAGAGTGAAGAAACTAGTGGGAAGACATTTTCGTAACAGAGAAATCGGAGGATAGGGCCTTCTTGATGAGACCTTTAATAATCGCAGAAACTAACTTCCACGAAAACGAACCTCCGCAAAATGTTTCCAATAACCTACTGATATGTCGATGATTTTGTGACCACTCATAGTGGTTTCATGAAGCAATGCTCCTTGAATAACTTCCTCATAAACGTTTCTCTAATCCCTTGTTTTAAAGGCGCATTCATCCCAGAATCGAAGTTGTTTGAGACTATGAAATACGAAGCATTTGCGGCAAATGTGGAGAGTCAAAACGGGAATTCGGAGGTGAAGGCAAAAGTACAACAGCTGATTAGGCGGTCTCAGGACAAAATCCTGTCAGCATCTGAAAATAGACACATGTAATTCTGACTGACCATCTTCTTCACCATAACAATTGTATGCAAAATTGTCTGTCTGTTGCTAATTTTACCGTCGCAACATCGTGCGGAAAGCCGATGATTCGTATAGCCATAAATCTTAGGCAGAACCTTAGTTTTAGGATAGCGATGAACTAACTAGGGATCGATATGAAATCAAAAAAATATTTTGGCTATTAAAAAAATGTCAAGGAAAGCTCTCAGGCTATTGACTAGGGTGAAGGTGTCCACCACAGCGGAAACAATAAAAAACTACAATATAAAGGTTCAGGACCGTCAGCAATTGTTCATGAAGAAGTGTCTGTCCAGCATACCCAGTTTTGTAGGATTGAACTGAAAAATTCATTGTAGTTGTCAATGGAGTATTTGTGCTTAACGCAAACATTGAATAGTAAAACCGAGAGAAAATCTTTCAGTTTTTATACTCTCACCCCTTAAGAGTTTTCTGTCACGGTCCGAGATTCTTCAGTGTGATTGAAAAGGAAGCTTGATCTAAAGGATACTATTCAGAGTCTTTGGCCAAATGGTCAAACCCACCAATCAGCAGGACGACCGGAGGGTCATATGACCCACCTGTTTGGTACAGTTGCCGATGGACATCGTTTCATATGCTCCCTACACTGCGCCTAACTTAGAAATACAGTTTATTTATTTGTTTATTTATGTATCCCACACGGCTTACCAAAGAGTGCTCAACCCGGTTGACAGCACCAGGTGCATCCCTCCCTCCCATCAGTTTAGTGGGAATGTCTCCGCCATGAAAAAGTAGCTCGTAAAACTTCTTCATTAGAGACTACTTAAGGTGCACCTCCATTCGAGGACGTTTCAAGAGACTTTCTGGGTGAGTAGTCAACTCGGAACTTAAAGCATCCACTTTCAGCCATGTCGAAACATTTGGACACCTGTTTACCGTAAAGCAGTACCCCATTTGTAGTCCACTAGATTCTCGTTTCTCCTGGTCCTACAGCAATTCAACCTTCTTTTATTGCAGAAGGTGCAAGAATGGTATTTTACTTACACCGTGCCCTGGTTTTTCCACCTAATTTTTAGTACCATCAGTGTGGTGATTGCAAACAATTCTCACTGTTTGGGCAGAAAACTGATTTTTAAATTCTTAGCACTATTTAAATTAATCCAATACAGCACAACGTTAATACCACGGGTCGTTTGATAATACATTGCAAACAATCGAGTATCAGGCTTCCTGGGATCCAAGTCTGTCACCTCATTCCAACTAAATTCGGTGTAAATTACACTGTCTTTGAAAGTTCGTTTCTGGCAGATGTGAGAAATGTAGAAACGACCCAACTGTGGAAATTCCTCGATCTCTGTGAGATTCGACCCCACGAATGATCGCACTCCATGCACCGGTACTGCCAGTACTGTACCAGCTGAACAAGGCCAAGTAGGAAGGAAGTCGAGTATTTCTTACAAGGCCTACTGATTGAGCGCCATATTGTGTTAGCACATGGAATTTATTACAGTAAACTCTCCGCGGCAGGGTTTTTCAATGAACCAGTCGAAATTTAAGGAGACGATTAATTGCTAGGTGATCTGTTATCTCAAATGACAGTTTGTTCTTTTATCTAAATCTATAAGGTTCAATCAACCTACGGGTTTGGCTTGTTGGCAGTCAGCCGTGACTACAATCTTAGGAATTTTCTATCCATTGACATGCATTTTCTTTGACGAATAACACCCCTCCCTGCTTCCGGGATGAACTGAGTTCGCTATGCTGGTCCGTGAGGACCAGTGACAAAGAGAAGAATAACTGGACGAATCACAGGCTAATCGGTTGATTTAGTGGCTTTTAAATGAAAAACAACCATTTGCTTCAGCATTTTGAGTGTACGAAAATCCTGGAAGATGGTGCCAGCTGCCTCCATCAGCGAATGACCTACGATGTACACCTATTTTTACAAGTCCAGAGGAACTAATGAAAAAAGTGAGACTGTGGTAATAGAAACATCATCATTCTTGTAGTTTCCACATTATTTCAGAACGATGTCACAGTTATTTGGAATTATAACAAAACTAATGGGAAGTATCATTTCGCTGACTTGCTGAGATCTCGGTGTCGGCCTGGGATGTGATCCATCTTACCCGGGCGAACCAGTGTGTGCAAACTGTGCATTGCTCTTCACTTTGTAAGCATTTGTGCTCTTCCAAAGTCTCATGAAAGCCAGACGAGTTCTTACTGGACACCGAACACTTTGGACATAAATCCGACTTAATGATGGAAACCGAGAAGGTTGTCATTTTGCCCCGCCGAATGTGTCAAAAATGTAATAATGCTTGCTGTCCGAGCATCACTCCAAGTAAGCATTTTGTTCTTTAGTTACTTCTGGGAAAAAGATATCAAACTGTTGTTAGATTATCATTATTCTGTTGGGTGCTGAAACAAAAGGAAAAAGAACTCGTAACGAAAACACTTGCCAGAGTCCGGTGAACCCACGGGTAGTTTTGATTACCTATTTATTGTTTCTTATCACGTCAGCTGGGTTATGTGAAACCCTATTTCCGGCGTTTCCGTAGGCTATTTTTACCTACGCCAACTTTTTATAGTTCAACAGTCCCAGTTGTATTTTTAGGATGAACATGACCACTGCCTGCTGGGTGGCTTTGCTAAACACTGGAATCAACTGATTCTGCACAAACTTACAGGTATCTAAACTACGCTACTTTAATAGACTGATGCATTGTAGTGCCAAATCAAAAGGTTCTTTAACTACTGGGATAAGGTGGAGGGCAAGCTTGGTCGGGAAAGACTAGTATAACGCTTTCATCCAAGGAATTCAATTTACTTCTAGTTTAACTATCGATTGGTGTTGTCGCCGAAGGGTTGCTAGGTTTATCCCTCGGTCCCTAAGTTCACTCTTGCTTTAGCTCCACGAAATTTAGAGATATAATATGACTTCTATCAGTTCGTTCATTCCGCTACATATATTTTAAAAGGAAAGTTCCTCACCGTAGTGAATAAACGTCATTCCTTTGAAAATCTGCGAAGGAGTAACAGCGGGTGACCTCCAATCACATACCTGAGGTATGGTCTGACCCGAGTTGCAATTTCGGCAAAAAAAAATAATCGGCTATGAAATAGTTGAAACGTAAAGGATATTGAACAAAATTCAAGGCTCAATTCAGCTAATGAATTGTAATTATTTTTCTGCTATACATATCGCTTTTTTAAGACGGTATGAAGAGCTGGGTTTATACAGAAAGGGCAACCCACCTGTGTACTGAGCGTCCTAAAATCGACTCCAAATGACAAAGTTTGCTTTTGGATGCATGATAAGTAATCCGACTATTCTTTCTACACATTATTGTGAGCATTATAAGTGGATTCTACTTCTCTGGCGGCAAACTAAATTGGAGGATTTCAGTGGATTACATTTAGGTGAATGAGGAAGGAACCAGTCGGCACCTGGAACGCTAGCGGTGGCAAGATCAGAAGGCCCAAAACCTCCGAGGGCTGAACGAAGACAAATATGGCAGGCAAGTCCGCCCAGGTTATGAACAGAAACTATCAATGCAGTCAGCAAATTCCGTCCCACGCCACTGGGTTCTTACATAAATGCATGCAAGGGGAGAGCTCGGATGAAATACAGTTGATTCGAATGCATTCGACAAATTCTCTCACCATGGTGACATTATCAAATATTCCCAACAACGTCTGATACGTATCGACCTTTACTTACTGCAACGAAATTCTCGACTTCTAATTTTTAGTTGGTATTGCTGAAACGATGAATTATTTTGTTTCGATGTATGCTTAAGAATGTGCATGTGCACGGAATAGGATTAAGGTATGGATAACGGGGAAGTAGGGTGACATGAGAAATTCACAGGGAAAGAAGGTGTGACACCAAAAACCCTGCATGCACATATCTAAGGATTTTCCACTAACTGTGGGGGCGATTTTCTGCGTATCAGGTAGGTAATCTAGCTGTATGGACCATTTGATGAGCGGTCCCAGAACAAATCCCTGTACAGTTGATGTGAATTCCACGACTCCAAGCGGTTCCATTGTTTATTATATTTGGGTCTTTATTTTTCTTGGAACTGAGATGTTGAATCACTAAATCCCAGTTTCCTGGCTACTTTGAGATATCAGAATGCACGGAAAATTCCTCTGCTAGAGTAGCCAATGATGACGAAATGCCGTCATCCCAGTTTTAATTGGCACTACTACAAAGTAAAGATTCATCTCATTTCGGAAACGAAAGTGAGGTATGCAGTCTGATGCAAGTGGATGTTAGTTTGCTATTTATTAGGACACGCCTTATAAAAAGTGTCTATTAACTTTGGGTTCTGACAATTTGTGCGTCAGCCCTTTGCAACTGCACCACCTAGCACCAGAATTCGTCTTTCTTTATTGCTAACAGCGCTTGCCTTTGAACCACAATAAAAATGCCGGGGAATGAATTAAACTAGTGGAGGAAATAATCTGGTTTTTTGGTCTTTGTGTCGTTCATATTCTCCAGTAAGTTCTTGCAATCTGTAGTCGGACTGCATTATCTGAGATTAATTGCTATTTCGGTCCCTCTATCACGAGGTGCAGACTAATCCAAAGTGCATTTAACGTCTGTGTGCTAAAGGTTTAGAGTAAAAATTTTTAAACGTTATGCTTTCCTTGGCCTCATTTAGGTAAAAATTTAGCGCTATTCGAAGGCTCTCAAGTGGTATCACGTGACATGAGAAAAGCTGAGTCCATGCAGTAACTTGCCATGTTTGTCATCTTTTTCTTCTTAAAACCGCTGACTAAGATGAATAGCACAGAAAATCAGTAAAACGGCTTTGGTAAAAAAACAGTGTTTCCCGAATACTGAGGCAAGCCGCCAACTGACTTGTCCAGCTTGTCATCATCAAATCAAAAACCAGGATCAAACAATAGTCCATTTCTTTTGCAATTAGACAAAAATCGTTTGTGATGTAAACATAATTTCTCATGGAGTGAAAATGTGCGAATCGTGACATTACGGAATATGCGTTGATTTATACACGCTGAATTTTACTCGAACTTTGTAATGCATACGTATGAGTACAACGGTGTTCCAAATTAAATAACTATAGTATGGGAGGGAGTCGGTCGTCTACGGAGTTACTCGGTCAACAATTCCCCGAAATTTCACATCAACGGGTTTCCACATTTGGTATTCCTTCAGTCGTCTCATCCATTATCCAGTGGATAAGTTAATCTGTTTCTTAGACAACTGGTAGCCTGTCAACCCAAGCTAGCATGAAGTCGGGCTAAACAAACCTATTTCGTTGACTTTAATGAACTCTTGGTCATATTCAAGAAATTTTATTTATGAAAACCTTTGCACTTGCTCAATCACCTTTTTTTCTAATAATTCCGATTCCATTGAGCTCTTCATTTGGATTCGCCAGGTGGCATCATAAATAGAGATAATTCCAGTTCTAATCCGCGTTAAGTTTCCTTGCCTTTGCAATTTCAAAGATCCAAGCACATGCACCCGCATTTTAAAAGCAATGTGGAGTAAGAACAAAGTTCGCGTGAAATTCTCAAATTTTGCTGTTACTTCGACGGTGCGTAAGCTAGAGAACGAACAGCGTTCGGATGCAACCCAGCGGATCGCAGATGCAAGAGCTGCACAGCGTCAGCTCCAGATATGACTCAGCACGTCATGTATTCGACATGGAACACATTAAGTTGTTCTAAATGCATTTGTCTCATTCACTCAGTGGTCGAGATCAGCCGAGCACGAATATCAAGTACCAGTATGATCAGGTCAGTTCAGGCTTATAACTGAAATTGAGTCCTTTCGGACAGGCATCTAGTGGTTCGGCCCATATATAGTGGGCCTCAGAAGACAAATAAGTGCACACAGAATGAGGTCACCGAATTTGCTTTTGTCCCAGTTGGATGTGTACGGATCTTAAAAGTAGTACCGGGCAATCGGTGATATGACCTCTATTAGAACAACGCTCTCAAAACACAAGCTGATTTCAGTATTGCGCAGCTTGGTATTGAGATAGCAAATAATTTGCCCTCGATTAATTAGACATGAAAATAAACAGACTGAGCAGTCGTCAACACAAACTTTAAAAACAAGTGAAACAAACTGAATTACACCATTTTCTCTCTTACGGTTTTCTTAATTCGTTCCTCGAAATGATTTTGTTTTGTCAAAAGGACTAAGATAGTAAGGGAATTTTGTCAACCAGTTTAGATTCTACGCTTACTTCGTCTGCCTTACTGACCAAGTAACGGATTCAGTTTCGTCTTAATTTGAGTGATGCGAAACTGTCCTCACGACAACGGGCACCATTTCAAGTCGTGCCTTTATCGTGGAACAGGGCTTATTGTTCTTGGTCTGGCATCATTTGTTTCCTTATCAGGTATGGACTGAACATCGCGGTTGGCTTTACTGAACGCAAGTATGAAAGACGAAATGTCACTACAAGGGCCCCTCACGTAAAAAAATGTTAAATAGTATCACCTTGCTCAGACTCCCCTACATATGGTAAACTATTTGCTTTAAATTCCTTCGGACTGTCGAAGCATCTAGCAACATTTCCCAGTCCTCTGGAAAGGACACACGGGGAGTATGCTCTGATCTTCACCGCAGAATTTTACTCGCTGTCCGGAATTTTCAGGCGTGAATAATTTTCTGCCTCTTTCTGTCTGGATCTTCAATCGATCGGTATTCGCGAGTGGTCCATTTTAGTACCAACATTTTAGTTTTCAAAATGCGCTCTGCCCAGTTTTCTTCAAAATAATTCTGACCTTTCCATCCCATTGAATAAAAGAAAATAAGAATTACATAACTGCTAGATTCGAATACAGAAAATCAATGAAAGGTAGCCATGTGAGATCATTTGGGATACTGTTAATGTTTCCAGAAATTCCGAAAGCTCATGGATGCGTCCGAAAAAACCGCCGAACTTAATCGGTTCTGTTACAGAGGTAATCATGCTAAATTCAATAACAATAAAACGAAAGTAACAGGTCTGCAAGAATGACGATTCCGCCTTCAATCGACATATCATCCTCGCTGTTCATGTATGTTTGTCATAAACTTGAAACCTGCTATCTCCAAAATTACCGCGGTTTCCGGAGTTTCCTTTGGATACTCACTAATATTGGAAGGACGAGGCCTACTGTTTTCTCATTCAAGAACCATCTGACTTTACGTGGTCAAGGCACTCACGAGGCCAATCAAAGAAGTATCTTTGGTGATCTGGTAATTTATATCCCTTGTCAGAATGTACGTGCTAATAATTAGAACTTTGTCAGTTGTTCATACCCAGTCATTAGGACTGAGCGTTGACTTCCTCACTCAGTTTGCAGAACAGACTTCTATCTTCTATCCCGAATATGTATAAGAAGTCACATTGGATCTGTTGAATGAATGTGTACGCTAGTCTCGATGGACAAGCACCCGTTACTGCAATTAGGTGGTCCATTTGAAGAGGGAATGTGCGGCAAATTTTTCCGCGGTTTGACGGCTTCTGCCCGTATTTTATTAGCCTTGGGATGTTTTTAGAATCGCACTCAAGGGGTAGAAAAGCAGACTGTTTTGGACAACGCATATCGTAAAATACCCTATCATGTATGCGTTATTTGACCCAGCAACGTTTGCTGATTACCTACGGTGAATTTTGTCAACAGGTATATTTCACCTATGAAATTTGCATTTATGCCAACCCTGCTGAACGCCTCCGTGAACCGAAGGGTGCTAATCAGGAATATTAAGTGCTAGCTAAGCAAAAGATAAGGGTTATTTGACGGTGTTGAACGTATTCTGGTGAATTTTGGTGTTTGGATGGTTTGCTCGGTGTTTTTGAATTTCACCTCATACTACTGTCAATATCCAAGTAACATCCACTGTTTTGATAAATGGTATATCCTAATTGCCACTCATTGTTTCCCTTGACGACAAACGACATCCAAAATGAGTGATAAATATATATAGGAAACAGCCAACAAATTATTAATTCTAATATGAAACATGGCATTTAATTACATTGCACCCGTTGCTCTAACGGCCTCGTCGAGTCAGGGAAGTTTAAGTTTGCTGTTAATGACTACTGGTTAAGAACGAAATTGTTCCAGTCGGTTCGTTTTTCTGGTGCTCGAAAAGCCAAAATAACAGTAACGATCAGGATTGTCCTTGGTAGGGCCGACACAATTGAGCTGTCGTGATAAACAGAAACTCTGATTTGCTCCGTAGTTTGAGGCAAATTCGTCAGTTCTGCTCATTCAGCTTCACTTAATTATATAGGCAGTAAATAGTCAGGGCAGCGTTTTGCTCAGATGTCGTACTCGTAGAGCCTATGGACGAATTTACTGACACGTATAACACTAACTAGCAAAATTCTGCGCTTGGACAGTCGGTAGGAGAAATGGCCTGACGTTCCTCACGCAGAATTGGCATCCAAAACCGACAACCGGAAGAGTGAGTCGGCTGCAGAAGGAAGTCAGGCTAATTCACATTCAAAACGAATTAGATTTAAACCTGGTTAATCTTGAGAACTGATCCAGAGTACCGAGATGGCTGGTCGGTAAATGGAGCGTACGCATGCGCAACTGCCTTGTGCGCTTGTCTGTAGGTATCCCAGTCAGATGAATCTTCATATAGCAGCCGACGGTAAACACAAAATCATAAATAAATCTACTCTTAATTTTACTTTAAGTCTCTTTATTACTTAGTGGCAGTTTCGCTTCAACCTGGCCAAAAAAATTCTTTCCGTTGATTAATGTGAAAAACATTAGGGGCTATGAGAAACAAATGAGATTATTTAGCATATCAGGGTGATTAAAAATTTTGGCATTAGAATCTCGTCTGAATGATAGCGAATGCCCCAGGTTTCGGTGTTTTTGTGCGTGATATAGTATTCGGATGATTTAAAAACAACTACCGTGAATGACACGACAGGGTTCTTGATAACTGGGTTCACTAAACATGTTTACCCGTTAATCATGCGTTTAATCCACTGCACATTTCTATAACTGGTTTCGGGAACACATGCCTAATGAAGGACAAGAGCTGAAAATGGATCAAAGAAATGCTGTTTACAAGCGTATGCACGAGCATACAAAATCTGCGAGTGTTTTAAATAAAACCACTAGTGCAAATAAGAATAGTTCCGATAGTTGAAGAATAAATAAATTCAAACCACGTGAACATAAATACCATTCGTTCAGAATTAATCGGTAATTAGCCAAAAGATGTAGCACCCATGCACGAAGCAAGATTTTGCAATTGTAGCTTGCTATGCAAAAAAGGCGGAGATAAACAGATGACCTTTATCCCGAGATCCAATTCATGATCACGTGTTCTTTTGGAATTGGGTATGTTGCATTATCGCCAGGTCTTTCTTCCCCTTTGTTCAATATGTCAGTGTTTAAAGTCGTAAAATTATACTCACAACGGAACCTGTCTAGTTCGCATACGAAAAATTCAAGAAGAATATTAATCACATCTGCCGGTTATCAGATCACTTCAGAGTTTGTTGATAATTTACATTATGACAAGCGATTGGTGTAAAACCACACGTTCTTACCCCTGACTGTGATGTACTGCCTTTACTAGGCTACCTTAAGGTCATCTTTTCCAGCTTACAATGTTTCAAAGTACCGTCAGATTGGAGATTACGGCCAGTCCGAAATTAATGAGGATTATCTGCGAATAAACTTTCTTCACAAGATGTTATTCGTTCTAAGCTCATATTTTAAATCTGGGAAATAGTGTCTGAAATTCTGGGAGTAAATACACAATAAACGCAGCCCTTCAATTAGAAGATTCTAGTACTCAATCAAATGGATGTTTCAGTATGACGCTGTGCATTCCGGCATGCTTCTACGGCCTATGTTTGTCAGCTATGATCTGGGAAATTAGATGCTACTTACAGGTAAAGGGGGAATATTGAGATAAACTGCTTCGAATAATTGTGATCTAATGGGTTGCAATGCTCCGATCGGTAACCGCTTCACAATGGCTTACATTGCCAAAAGAGAGTTTGACTACACTTCTTTTATTGGCCTTGCATTTAATTACCATTTAATCCCGAAGAACCTTCAGTTGCGGTGCACTTGATTGTGGTAGTGCACAGAAACTTTAATACAGTACACATATTGCTGCTAATATCCCAATATTAATATTAGTGATATAGACATTGCTACTAGCAGCACTATTGCTAGTATTAATACTATCAACTATAAAATCAAATTCCAGTCAGGATTCTATAATGACCGATGCACAGATACATCATTGTTCCCTTCTGAATATGTCTATATATATATATATACTTATATATATATATATATACATATATATATATATATATATATATATAAGTATAACCGACGGCATGGACCGAACACAGAATCACAATCAAAATAGCCTTGCGGTCAACTAGCTGCAATATCCTTTTCGTTTACAGTCTCACGTTTCGGAAACTGATTATCTATGCAATTCCATGTCCTTTTTTATTTGGAGCAATCGACTGTGGTATGGTCTCCTCTTCTTCTTACGCAACTTTGGAACCATTATTCGAGGAAATTTTTGGCTGCATTTCAAGTGGTTTTCAGTCGCGTAAACCATTGTGGAATACGTACAAAATTTCGTTTGTTGCGACGAGCTAGTGGGCATAAATAATCCGAACTAGAACAATACTAGCCTTTTCTCCCAACCCAACTGGTTGGCTACGAAAATGTGCATTCTCATACCTAGAAGGAAATAAAATTTTGCTTTTGTCCGTTTTCATTCTGGCTAACAAGCTTTGATGTGCACGAGCATGAATGAATGACGCAAGTCTGTGGAACCCCGTTGAATCGAGTTTTATATCGGGACAACCTTCGCAGTGACCAACTCATCGAACCGTATCCGTCCATACAAACTCCTCCCATAAGATACATATAAAAGTACATGATGGTAAAATGCTATTGAGAAATCCAGCCGCTCTGCTACCCAATGATTACGGGAAGAACTTAATCTTTGTTTCAGGTAGATGTTGCTACGCCTATGTCCCCTGGTCACTAGGATGGCAGTTTCTTGGGTCTCAGAAGGTTCGGTTTTGAACCGCTCGACAACTAACAGAATTTAATCTAACTTGAACTGTTTTTCACCATTTTCATCTGCTGGGCATATTCGCTATCTTGGCGCATGAAGTATAGAATAGATAGAAATGAGTTCCACTGATGCGGACTTGTACGTGTGTGCGCCTAACACTAGGCAGCAAGCTATGTATGTGCATGCCTGCCGTGGCTGACTCAACCTTAAAACAGTCTACAGCAGTTGGGCTAATACGAAAAATCCTGAGCTTATCCGGTTGTCTTCTTTCGCTCTCCCCCTCCTCTCTCTCTCCTGCGCGCTCGTCATCCCTTGATTTTCTTGATCGATTCAAACAAAAAAGAGCCCGTTGTAGTCAATTCTGTTCTGATGTGTTTGTGCATGCAACTGTTTGTTTGTCGGAATTTGACTGAGCGAATAAGTGCGGTGCGATTGCGGCTGAATTTTTTCAACTCGATTTATGCACGTGAAAGTTCCCCTGTTTGTGTGCGAAAAAGTAAATAAATTTTCAGTGTTGCAGTGAATGGGAAAAAGAAGTGCTCGATCACAAACCCCACAATTCTCGAGAAAGGGAAATGGTGGGAATGTAGCCGGTTAGCGAGTTGTCGGCAGTCGAAAAGAAATAGCAAATCAGATCACAAAATTCCGAAGAACACCCTTCTGAATTGAGCGCTTAAACCTTATTTTTACTAAAGGATACTTACATCATTGTTTATACTTACACCCGTACTTTCACCACATTCAATACAGGACAAGAATAAAGCAAATTGGAATTCCTTAACAGCAGGTACTCATTCAAATTTGAAGTTTCTTTCTGATGATTTTATACCAGATTAATTACCAAACAGGTTCCCCTTAGTTTCTTGGCCTCCCAGATAGTCACCTGGTTTCATCAACTGGATCTGGAAAAAAAACTACTGAATGCAAATTGCCATTGTTCTTCGCGTTTTTTTATTTAGTGGTGGGATCGGAAACACAGTGATACCCACATTCTCATTGCGTGTTCATTCGTACTGTTTTAAGCAAACTTTTCTTCTTGTCCGACTGAAGATCTGTTCAGTTGTTCACTAATCCTTCTGCTCACAATAGTAGTTTCTAAGGCTTTATTTCGTAAGCCATATACGAATATTTTTCAATCGCGGAACACGAATAAGGATGAAACAACAGTATGGGATGTCATTTCAAGCCCACTGAGATTTTTTGCCAGCTTTTGTGGCACATATTTGACAAATTGTCCAAGATGCTTGACTTGCAAACGACTGTCATTACCTGAGTCCAGTGAATTTCCGACCAGATAATAATATCGTGATATTGACTCCCACGTTTATTGCTGCTACGCAGTAGGCGAAGAAGAAGGCGAAACTAAAAACAGCTTTCCCAACCATGGTATAGACACCAGAGGAGCAATTTTCGAGCTTTTGAAAAATTCGTCAAGCAACCCGATTCTGCATCAGCGACCTTGTTGGAATTATTACGCATGATTTGTTGTCCATCAAGCAAGCCACTTTATCCATGGCATTGGATTTTCCCGATTTCTGATTTCATTTGCATTACACATCTTTTTTCCTCTCTCTTTAAAGCATTTAAATATTCCATCTCAACCTCTCAATCTTTCCATATTTCCCAAAATGTCAACAAATTTTTTCGAAAAGTACAGCTGGTGTAATATTTTTCTTCCTGGTTAATTCTAACCGTGAGCCGATGCTTTAATGCACGTGCAATTGGCCTGGCTAAATTCTTGCACATCAGCGAATTCCCAACTCCCATGAAGATTCATTTCTCTCACTTGTTCAAGTCTTAGCTTACAAACAAAACTAGGGCTGTCTTGTCAACCTAGGCACTGTCCCGAAAACTGTATTGTACAATAAATCAAATGGGAAAATTAGGGCGTTTTTCGAAAACCACTGGCAATCATTTTCAAAATTGCAATACATAAGATGTCAGCAGATTCACCCTCGAATTTACACTGTAAATTATTCTAATCGTTGTTTCTCTACTTGATTTGAAATTCGGCACAGTCATTACACGATAAATTTCTACAATTGTTTAACTTTCCTCAATTAGTAGTGGTTACTGAGCAACAAGGACCAGGTTTACTTTTATGCCGTCGTGGACCTGTTGTTTGTTTTTTGCCTTTGTTCCACTTAAAGATAGTGCCTACATGGGTGTTTCATGCAAACACGAGAGTTAATCTCCCCCAGTTTATACCTGAAGGAGTTTCGAACTCAACGCACTGTTTTGTCTGATACCGATTGCTGTTGCATGTCTTAAGAAGTCATTGTGCAATCATATCCAGGCCGGTGAAAGATATCAAAACAGTAGGCCACTGATACTGTTTATCCTGCATAGTTCGTTTTGTCCGTATCTCAAGTCCACTTACCAGCCCCGTTCAGATTAAGAATTAGCATCTTCCGAGTAAGCACCGACCGCATTACTTCAATACCTTTTTAGTTCACATTTTGGTTAGGATGAGGAAGGATGAGAAAGTTCGACGACAGTCGGAAGGCCAAGATCATTTCCGCTAGCATCTTACATCTCTGAATGCTTACCATATTTACTTAGTACAGTCATGCACTTCATGCGTGCATGTTAGATCTTAATACGGTTCTCGTTTGGTTCACAAAGGACTTATGAAGGTCTAAAAGTTTTACTTCCACCTACAGGTACATGCTTTTTGAAAGACTGTTCCCGGAGAGCGGCCATAGAGGATGGAAGAAGAAAATCAGTAGAATGGTGCATACACGAGTTTCATCCTCCCCTCGCAGTCATGTGGTTAGAGTAGACAAATAGGAGTGACGCATTTTGCTTGAACTTATAGTTGGAAAGTGTTATTGCCCATTGATCATTAATGAAATCAAGATGAAAGCTAAGGTCGGGACACATACGTGTCCAGCTTAAAGGCCAGAAGTGGATGGAAATGAAACGACACTGAAATCAAAGTTTATTTGCTATCTCCCATGGATGTGAATCGTTCAGTCAAAAGGTATATCCGAGATCATGGGACGACATTGTTTCACAAACCCGATGATATTACCGCCATCAGGATATTAATTGCAGCTTCTGCTAATCGGCAACCGCATTCTTCCGAATCGAAGGGTTTTTTGGCCTAACAGTAGTGCCCTGTGCATCCGTTGGACAGTTCTGATCGTTACCAATTCAGATCTGTTGAATCCTTTTGCCCTCATCTACGTTAATGTTACGGTAGGGGTGGCGTACGAGACACGTTGCCTGTGCGTTTTGCACCGGTCGCGGCTTTTGGAACCGTGGATAGCAAGCTTCGTCGCCTATGTGACGTCTGCCACACACACACGCGTACGGAAGCAAATACACCACCGTGAACCCGGTGACGCCCAACGGCCGCGCGCAAAAAGCAAATTAATCTTGTCTAACCCTAAACGTGCCAACCAATGAATTTCGAGCAATCCAGTTGTTGGACTCCGGCCTTTCTGCTCTTGTTGTGTGTCTCTCAACTTCCATATAAATTTGACCAACCGACATCGAACAGACGGACCGAGGGACCGAGCGATCGACAGACCGACAGCGTGTCGGTGCCGCGCATGTGTGTGCCAAAACCAATACAGAGAACAGGAAACACGAGGCCAAAGAGCAGCTGACTAAATTAATGGTCATGGTTTGCTGAAGGTGAACAAAGCAATTCTCAGGACTGTTTGTTTGTTTGTAGTAAAGTATGTTTATAGATTCACACCGATATTACCCTGACGCAACACCGAGCCAACGAGGGAGATGGATAACATTCCTTCACAAATGTCTGTGGGCTGGTCGGATGCGTACGTGTTTGTCTGTTGTTCACTGAAGCAACTGTTCAAATGCAGGGTTCACTCCGCAAACGAATGAGAACAGTAAGGATGCAGAGGTGGATAACCGGACCAAGTTGCTCCATGGAGCGGTTACTGTAGGCAGGAGTGGCGTTCTCGGTCGAATTCTTTTGATCCTATGGGAGTTTTGATCATGTAAATATAATGACGCACATTAGGAGACTGCAAAATCATACGCAAAAGACAGTGCAGATGTCGGCAACTCCGCTGTGAGGTTTCAAGTCAGATTAGCTGCATTTCGTTGCCTTAGCCCTAATAAACTATGCTGTAAACACGACGAATTAGCAAACTAACTATGCAACTAATACTTGTTTGCACATGAAATCCTTAAGAAACTTCTTCCTATTTTCTACGGCGAACTGGCAGAAGTACATTGTCTGTCCTCGATATGATTTCTGGTACACTTTCTTGAATTAAAACTTATGGGAACAAGAACACTGATTTTTCAGTGTTAATCTTTGCATGTGGAACAAATATCTCAGCTAGGCTCCTCATCGGTGAGTTTTGACCATTTATAAGAATGTATTTAAATAAGCAGCTACAAAAAAGTTTTATTGGTACGGTCAAGTCCAGTACGATGGTAAGCATGACAAGGGTAGTTAAAACGAAGTGCGATTATTCTTGAACCGTAAAAAGCAGGACAGCTTCTTCTTCAATGCCTTCTGTCCTGTCGCTGGCAGAAAATACCTCCAGAACTCTTCGTGGTATACTGCCTACCTGGTGGTTAAATGTTGTTTCGTTCAAGCTTTCACCTGTAATATTTGTCAAACTATAGCCAATTCCGTAAACGTAACACATTTTGCCTGAGACTTCGCTGCTTGTTTTCAATCCTGCCCAAATTCAAGAATGAAAATGGGTTTCGAATAAATCTTATTCAACTAGCTCTACTATTCCCTTGAGACTGACGCTTTCGTTTTCTCTTCGTCACAATCTATCCGGCATCATTGCTCAATGCTGGGTGTTCGATTCAATTTTGCATAATGGCTTTCATTCTCGACTCATATTGCTCCCAATAGGGTTACAAACTCTGCACCCTCTAACCCCGTCCTTTGCACAGCCAGCTCCCTTAAATTCGTGACAATCTTTTTTCTCTACACCGGCTGTTTCGATGTGTGACAGTGACCTGCGACCCGTCCATCTAGATAATCCAACTAGGTCGTGGGAACAACCATAGGCGTGGCTGGTGCAATCCTCCGACCTGATGCTGTTAGGTCAATTCTCGGTCGATAAAAATTCTAAACGCCTGGCGATATTAGATTGGTCCATCGGGTAGCGAATCAGAATATATAAATCCCTGTCATGGATTTGACGTTGGTCTTTCAAGAAATCAACATGAACACGAATGGTGGAAGTAAAGGAAAAACTTTCTTGATTAAGTTCAAATTAGGGGGCTATGTGCTGGCTGGATAAATCACTGCATGTGACAATGATGACCGCTTACCAAAATGTAATGGCAAGATTTGTGAGAAATAGATCAGAGCCTCCTTTGCATAATCCACAAAAATCAGTCGAGTTCAAGATTTGGGAGCCATTTTTGGCATTTTGTGTATTCTTTTCTTTCTATTTTGGTTCAGGTAAGAACTCCATACTACTTACTGACTGCAACACACATTTTTCATCGCCGAGGTCCATGGGAGCACAAAAACCGACTGAGATCAGTTAGCAATCAAAATCATGGAAGTACCCGTTACAAGGGCAAGGAGATTTCAGTTAGGATGTGCCTGATTGGCGAATCTGAATTGTATTTTTCCTTAGGCTCGAAACCAACCTTCCAGGTCACCATCATTCTGCGTTCTGATCAGCCTGATCAGTGACATTCTCGTTCTTCTTCTTTGCTTTATCAAATAAAATAGGACGCAACATCCTTTCGGGTATTACCTCTATTCGTTAGCTCGCTCTGTACAGGCGAAAAAAACAAAACTGTTTTGGCGCAGAATTATCCAGTTTGACGCGTGTGCCCCCAAAAACAACGTGATCCGCGTTCGCAAAGTGGAAAACGAACCAATGACAGCTTGATTGTAAAAGAGTTGAAAACGTGATCATGTAACATTAATTCTGCCAACAACTATGCCGTTTTTTTCTGTCTTGCCCTTACGTGTCATCCTTACAAAAATATGAAAGCGGGGAACGGAAATCAATAAGATACCATTAAACGGTTCAAAATGGAATTTAAAAGTTGTTTTTCCTCGTAACCATCGGAATTTAATCATGAAACACCCGCTGATTTACTCACTACGCACGTCCGATGTCTAAACGAGCGACATGTTACCCGCATTCCACAGGCTAACCTCTCTTAACAGACAATACCGCTCTTAACGAATAGCAGTCGAAATTCATTGTGAAAATTAAAACTGAAGGCATCCATGTACACAAATATGAGACTGTAGGACACAGAATAACTTGGGGTGATTATACATGTTATCAGCCGGAGGTAGATGAATGATGGGTAGCAAGCCCATACAACCGTTTGCTTGTTTCCGGTAACTTCATCCAATAACTCATCTGCATATATATATATATATATATATACATATGTGTAGGTAAAGAAAGATAAACATAAGTGGAACCTCACATAGGCAACAAAATTTCCTGTTCGCAGTATTTTGCAGATTGCGTAATCTCTTCGGACTATTTCATGCAGACAACAAAAACAACGACAACAACAACAACGTATTAGCCGTAAATCTCTAGTCATCTGGGTTCTCGTCGGCACGTATGAACAAATGGGAGAGAAGAATATGCCCGGGAAACACAGTCCACCTCACCGGATGAACATTTCACAACAGTTCGACAATAAATCAAGCTGAGTCGAAATAGTACAATTTTCTAATGAAATGCCAACAAAATTTCTCCCCTATTCGTTCCATTCCAGCGAGGTCTGATGAAAATTAATCACCAGCTTAGCGAGTTGGTAATCGAACGATCGGTAAATGAGGGAAAAAAACAAAAATTGCAAATGAGAGTGAAAAAATGAGGATGGCGTCATTATTTTCTGATTGATAGATCAGATGTGTATAAGTGTCTTAGGTAGGGATAATTTTGTGAATATCCTGCAGGAAAGTATTGGTAATTTGTGTTAGTTTCTCAGAGGTACAAGCAAAACCAATTTCAACATGCAAATAGTACTCACTACGACCCTTTCATAAATGACAATTTTCTAACCCTCTTGAGCTCATTCTATGTCTACTATGTTTGGGTATCATGATATTTGCCAAATACACAGAAAGATAATTTTCTTCTGGATATAAATGAAATTTGGCTTTATTCATTTGCGGATATCTAATACCGCTCATTCAAATAGGTAATCCCAAGATGATGATAAGATCAACATGAACTTAAATCTTATTGACTACCTTCTTTTATAAAATTGTTAATAAATAAACAGAATAGCATTCAGAAAAATACTCTCCCACGAGGTCGGTTCAAAGAGCATTATCCTTTCTGCTGGGGAGGCACTCCATTGTGATGTTTGCACATCCACCAAAATAAGTAGAAAATGGCACCATTCAGTTCAGCGCATTTCTGCTCCAATTCCAAACGATAATTTAGCAGTCCACTGCCTGAAGAAAGTTGAACTCGGAGAAAAATATTGCACGCAAACATAATTTTCACGGTTCTATGCGAAACACCGCAAAGGTTTCAACGCAGATGTTTGCAATTCGCTGGATTCCCTCGGCATCCGTACGTTTCTATGATTCCCGATCAGTACTAATTTACTGCTCTGATTTCGGAACTTCGACCCATTGCAAGTCTTGAATCCCGGTCAAGGAAAACGTTTCAGTGGTCAGACCACAAAATGATTCTTTGTAACTACTAGGATAAGACAGTCCATTTTCACACGATTCCATAAGACGTGCTCTAGAGACAACGGAACAATTGGGCTGATTGTAGATTTCCCGTGATACCAGTTTTCTGACTGAAGATCAGTGAAGAATAATAGCCTGGCGCTTTTGTTCTAAAAACAAGAGAAAATCTTTGCAGGCAGCTATTTTCTCCGGAGGTAAAATATAGCAAATCTAAGTGTGGAATTGACTACGATGGGACAATTTTGATTCGCATCAGCCTTCTACCCGGAGTCCCAGGGTTCGCATACTGTCACCGCGGTGCCAACCCCAGTCATGGCAACCAACGAACAACTAAGACTCGCCTCAACGTGTATTTTAAGTAATGCATAAAGAATATTGAGCAGTACCACCGCTACTGCTACACAGTTTATACAGTGAAAACAAAATTATTCGTCATAATTGTTGTCACGAAGTGCTTGTTGGTGCAACCTTCACTAAACATTAACATTTTCTGGAGGCAATGCGATAGAAATGTGCTGTGATGATACACGAACGTATTGTTGACATCATTTTTCATGAATCATGCATGTGGTAAAACCGCATCCCAGTTTTTTCTGAATTCCCCTTGATGCAGCTTGTTTCTTGACAGAAAAATCGTTGTTCTTCTGTCTCGTGACAACTGCACTGATGAATGTTCTCATTGGTGTGTATGTTAGTAGTACGGGAGTTTATCAAACGTAATTACTTCATTCTGTGATTTGTCATGATAGTGTTGACACTATGCAGTGGTACGCGATCACCTTATATGTTTGTCACTTGGCAACAGATCATGGCAATGACATCTTACGCAAACTCATCAAATGTCCAAGGAAACCATCTCTAAAAACGCCCATTTTTGTTAAACCAACTTCCGTTTCTTTTTATTACTGTATGGTCATTTATCTTCAGAGGTGTTAAACTAATCTGAGGGTCCCTGTAATAATTGTCTGTCGTTTAACAATGTGATCCGCTTGCTAATGTGAGGACTTGGAAACTGATTTTTGAAACGCATGAAGAGGCAGGTGAGCAGACGTCATCACCACGGTCATAACTAGTTCACTCTACGTAGATTGTACAAAGCAACTGAGAGTAAACTATAACACACATTATTCAGCGATCGGTTTGTGTAACAGATTATGATATGCTGTGCTATGATCTATAATATGAAGAATAATTTATTTCCGTTGGTCAATTCACCGTTGAAAACCAACGAAGTCCTGCCCTCCTACCCTGTTCTGATAAATCCACACCTATGAAGCCAAAAATGACTGGTATTCTGAGTGATCGAATATGTGTCGAAAGCACTATACTTCCACCTATCGGCACTAACGGTCAGCGGGTTTATATCTACAATGTGAAGTGCAAATTATCCAACCGAAAATCAATAATTTTAAACGCACGTCGCATAAAAGAATAGGCGGGGATTCTCCGTGAGAAGCACCAGCAAAATCATCCTTGCATGCGCAATCACGTTTTAGTGTTCTTAAAAACATAAGCACTATCAGAGGAATCATTAAAAGAAAAACTATGTTTATTTTCCAGTTTGAACATAAGTTTTCAGGCCCGCGTAAAAGCTAAGTACACGTGCGTGAAAAGATTAATAAAAAATCACCCCTAAATGATGATGAAAATCAGATCGCGAATTTAGGCGATCACAATAGATTTCCAAGTAGTTTGAATTTTAGTTTCAACCCAGTTCATTTTGTCTGTCCGTCAAAAATTACAAACAAGCGAATTTACTAGGATCATGTGAAATTTGTCCTACCTACAACGGCAGTGCACTTCCAGCTGTCTCCAGATTAAATGGTCCGTTGGAACTATATAGCCCGGTTAAATTTCTTAAGTTAGAATTACGCTGAATCATTTTAGGTCCCTCCGGGTTAGCAGATCAATTGTGGTCGAGCAATGGAAATTCTGGAGTAGCTGATTCTTCTCTGTTGTAGAGAATCGAGGCAGTTTCTATGCTACACTTTCATTGCCCAAGAACCTTATTCTATTAAACTAATACGAAAGTGATTTGAGCACATGCAATACCTGGGGAATTCGATCACACTTCGTCCGACAAAAATTTGTTTTCCCCTCAGAAAATGTTCATTCTCTTTTGACATTCTGCGGATTTCAAACATCTTCAGCCTTACTCGAAGAACAGTTTTTTTCAACTATTTCAGAGGATGCAAAAACGGCTGGATATATATCCTAGATTTGATTAAGTCATGAATAGAGCCAACAAGTCTGCTTTCTCAACCCCGAGTAGAAACGTTTCTCCAACACGATTTCGTGAAATGTGAGAAGGAATCATTTGAAAACTCCCAGATTCAGAAATCCTGATTTTAGTTCCCTTACTCTCTGGGGACGGATTTGCTCACTGATGTATTTTTCGTAGAGAAAGTGCCCAATCATAACAACTCTAGTAAGTTCGTTTGCTTTTCAGTGTTGTACATCAACGGGACTTTTTCTGGTTAGCCGTGTGACAGACAGTACAGTGATATAGGCTAACGAATACTAAAATGGAATTTTAATTTTTCCCTGAAAAATATGCATTTGAAAAACGATTACAAATATACACTTAGTTCATTTCATAATAACGGAATGCGTCATGGCAAACCGTGCCCAGCCGGGGATGTTGGATCTTCTAACATGGACGGCGGCCTGAGCTTTGCTCTAATTTCAGTGAAAGCTTTTATCTCACTGACACACCATCGAAAGCTAAAACTTTACTGACGATATTTCCAAAATATGCGGCATTCAACCGGTTTTTCAGCACGCAAATAAACGGCCAAAAATATAAAACGTTGATTTCAAGTGAGACGAGCAAGAATCTAGAGAAGTACTTCAAACTGGATTAGTTTCTGTAGGTCTTCGGTAATTACGAATAGAAGGCGCCTGGCATCCTGTGTTGCACCACAAACACAATCAATCGGATATTTGTTTCAAGGCCAAACGTTATTATGCATGAGATTAGAATATCAAAATTAATTGCAATATTAAAATTGGATTCGGAACGCGGCGTGACATCCATTCGTGGTTGTGGCGCCAACAACAATTAGAACACAGAATCGTACGGATCGGAGCCGTAAAGCATGGAACCGACAATGGTTTTTATCGAGCAAAATCGATGTACATCTGTGTGGCACAAATTGCACACACACACACACATATACTATGAAGCGAATGGTAACGAAGGTTAAATAGCAAAATTAGAATTAGTCGGCCGCGGTAATCACTCAACTATTCCACCCATTTTTTTACTGATGAATACCATACCAAACAACGATTGTTAGTTCATCATGAAAATTCCAATTCACCTAGAGGAAACAAGATATTAACATAGTCACGGTAGGTGAAAAACTTAATCTCACCCCGTCACACAGAAGCATGTTAGGACGGAAGACAGAAATGCAAACGAAGCATTCCGGAACACAACCGTGTTGCAAGCGCATGAATGTGTGGATACTTTGTAAGGATGAACAAATTCAATGTGTTTATCCCATGGTTTAACGACTTGAAGGAGTGTGTGCATTGCCAAAGTTAAATTTAGTGACTTTCCGGTATTGCGGTGATCACGACGAGCTAAAACAACTCGCACTCATTGATCAAATCTCCACACCTAGCCAGTCCAGGGGACAAAAATCCCTTGCCCAGGTGTAGACATAGTCCGGATATCATAACTAATTTTTCATTTCAGTAACATTATCAGGAAGGTAATAAATAAATTTATTTTCAGAAAGCAGCAACCTACGGAAAAGCCCTACATCTGAAAACTCAATTTCACAAAAGGCGCTTCTAGGACGAGTGCTTTGTGTCGCAAGGCGAAAAGATTAGCCGGATGTTATGAATGTGATCGGGAAGCAGGATGTCTAATCTTCTTAGACCATCAAAGCATTCTTTGTTGGCTCACATTTCGTGATGGATTAACATTCAGATGGTTTCCTTCCACCCCGATACACGGGCTGTTGACAGAGTAATTTCGTCAAACGTAGTATCCTATTAAACCAGTTTTCTTTCACGGCAAACTGACTCTGTTTGAAGAAGCGTTCCGGAGAAATTTCACAACTCGGAATTATGAATGAAAACATACGAATTTTCAACGCCCCTCAAAACCAACGTTCTGGATAGCTGTTATCGACTGTTTTGTCCTAGTACTATAAACAGTCCCTGACTAGTTTCAATCCTTATCAAATAAGTACACAAAAGCAATACCTAAACTCATTGGTTTCAACTGTCCCGAGTTAGGAATTCAAGGGTGCAAATTACTTCAGTAAAATTTCGATTTGTGCGTCTACAGTACAGACTGAGAGCACCATATCCACCACAGTAGTAACAAGTTATTTGATCTCTCTATCCAACACCGTCTTTCTAGTTGTCGATTACAGTTCATCTGATCAAATCAGTTCATGGAAGGACTACTTCAGATAACAATTTGCATCCAAATATTCCCACACAAGTAAATATGCACGTAAACTTTGTGAAATTTGTTTTTCTCTAAGTCATTCGGCTGGACTGCTTTATTTGCTGTTTTAGTCAGACTATGAAGCGATATTTGGTATCTGCTAACCTATTCGCGTATCTGTGTACACAAAGATAAATCGCAGTTATTGAAAGCCTAGTGACCTTCAGTCAGAATCGAGTCACATGATTTCAGTGTGAACTTCGGTGGCTTTTCCCCCAGGATGATGCCTTATTTTGTTTGTTCGCTTTGGTTCAAGTAAATTGATTCATTTTATAGTGTCCGTTCATTTTTCTTCGGAACATCAGTTGCGGCAGACTGGAATACATATGGGTGAAGTCAAACAATGCTTGGTTCCGAAGTTTTGACTTAACAGATCGGAAAACCGGTTCCAGTTCGCGCATAAATTAGTTTGACACTTAGGACCTTGCACACATGCGGACTCTGGTAGCTTGTTACATCAAAATAATGCTGCAATTTCCGTGATCTTGTTCTCGTATCGTTTTAGCTGCTTTCAGCCAGCTAAGCTCAATCGATTACCGATTTTGCAACATTTATAATTGAAGTAGACGTAATCTACGAGCTGAGAGCCTTAAAACATTATAGGCCCATTTAGCCTGCAATGTGAAGCACCTGTCAGTGGTACTCCTCGAAAGTGACTCAAATGGGATTTGAACATTTACTGTAGAAGCATAAATTGCCTTGCAAAAGCCGCTTGACTTGATTCTCACTGATCGGTTGTGCAACTGCGCACTACGTATCACTTGGTGCCGACGTACATCCCTTAGGGGAGGTTTGAGGACCAGTCCCATAATTTGCAATATTTCTTCACAACCTGACTGAATTCTGAAGGGCTGTCAAGTATCAGGCTGTAATACAAAATTAAAGCTGTCCAGCTTTTATTCAGATTCCCTAAATTTCTTTGTGACGAAAATCATGGTGTCACTTGAACTGATCGTACTTGAACCAGTTTTATGGTCATTCCATTCTGGGATATTGAATATTCAGTTTTCCAGTCCTGAAAATCAATGTTTCCTATCCTCACATGACACTATGGTAACATTAGGCAATTAGAGTCCTCCAGACTAATTTGGTGGCGAGCCAGAGATATCGAGTGAATTATTATGGATAAAAAACCAATGGAAACCCGATGTGACTATTTGAATTGCACGCAGAGGACGCAAAGGCAACCTAAGCCGGTGGTTTTGGCAACAGCATGCCAAGAAGACTCGAAAACCTATTTGGACAAATCATCAGATGTGAAAGTGCACAGCTATTTCAAATAAAACGTGTGCTGGAACTCGTGTAACCTCGAAGTGTGAGTGAAATCTTTCCAAATTTAGTGGTGAAAAGTTCAAAGTGGACCAGTCCGACCCACGGAATTTTGGGCGAGAGAAGAAAACTTGATTACTACCCCACCGGTTCAATAATACCTACTCAAAAAGCGACGCAACTTATTTAGGGATGTGTAGTTTCTTGCAAGACTCAAAAACGTCGTCGGGACGATAACTTCTTCCGGCAGTGACATCAAAGGGCTCAGTAAAAGTCAGCTGCAGCTAAGAAAATGGACATTTTTTAAAGATAAGAACAAGAGACAAAATATATCAAGCAAAACAGGCAAAAGGATTTTAAAGAAATCCATATCCTACAGTCCAAATCAGGGATTAGGGAGTAATACCCGTGAAAGATTAAAAAGGTCATTCGTGGAAGCCTTCACATCACCTGTATTCTAACAATGACAGGAGCTCTCGAATCGTAAATGCTGTCGGTCATTATATTCTCCGAATAAAAACTACCAAAGCTGTTGACCAGTGAGACAATTCGCTCTGATCCATGTGAAATATAGCTTTCTGATCAACGACTTCATCAAGGTCACGTACTTTCGGCTGTATCGAATCGAAAGAAGGCTTTATCTCTAGGAAACCGGGTAAGATAAACCTCTACAAGTAACAAAGAATTTCGGTGCTGACCACTTCCAGCAACTGGTGCACTCGCCTAGGGTACTGACAATTTATTTCCTCCCATCGAAAATGCTATCCTTGAACATTTGCTGGTTGTTCGTTACTGCCACCCATACCCACTCCCCCGTGTTGGGGAGACCACTTCCACTACAAATCCTCCTCTCGTGTGTGCTTAAATTTCCACAGGATGTTTCGTGCAATTACGCATCTTTTTGGATAAAAGATTATTTTGCAAGGGTAATTTTTGGTTGACCGGTTTAGTGTTAAGCAACAAAGTCTCGCTTGTGACTGTCTTGTTCGGCTTATTTTTGTGAGAGCCGGCAGAAACCAAACTGTTTTGGTACACACAGGATCACGTTTGGAACCACAGTGCTGGAGACCGCTTTTTCGTAAACGAGATGAATGATCATGCGAAAACCATCCTCCAAATCTACAGTTGACACCCCGTTGAAAGAAAAACAGTGCACGTCTCACCTTTAAAATGTCCTGGAATCCAGTTGTTTATAGATTTTGAGTCATATAACGAGTCGGTCTGTCATGGAGCATATTCCGTTTTTACCCTAGTCAAGAAAAATCTTTCGCACAAGAACACATGATCACCAGCTTGATTTTTAACATAAACAGTTTGCATGCAGATAGGCGGACGAAAGAGACAAACAAAGAAAGCCGGGTTCGCTGCTATTACAACACATCAGGTAGGTGTACCTGAGAAACAGTAAATTTTAAACTTGTCGTTAAAACTGACCTTGAGTAAATGATGAAAAGAGCATAATGAATCGGCCTTAGGATTGTTGAATAGGATCTCCGTTCACGTGTACTTCCAGTGATTCACAAGGGTTTATGATGCCAGAACCAACTACAGAATGATAAGATGTACTAGCTGTTAGACAGAGGATTATTGGTACGCACTCCCGATCGGCAATTGCAGGCACAAAACCGATATTACGCTTCCGGTAAAATTACGTCTTTCAATTTCTCTACATTTTGGTTATATTGCTAAGGACTAATCTCTCTTCAGCCCCATATTCGATAAACTACCTTAGTACGGACGATATTTGATCGGAGGAATGCAAAATGTACTTATAAGCTTGCTTGATTGTTGAGTTTATTAACCTTGGTGGACAAATCATTACCATAGAAACTGCAAAATCAGCGTGTTTTTCAGTAATTGACGAACGGTTAAAAATATGCGTAATACTTGGCACCAATGACTGTGAAGGTAATACATGTTCTAAATGCGCCGACTGTTTGATCCAGCTTCGATTAATAGGTTAGAGATTTTTTAGTCACGGTCAAAGCCGATTCGAACTCAACACATCCACGCATTCTGACGAGCGACTTAAAGATAAAGGACTTCATGACCAATTTAAGGCCCGAAAAATCAATACCTACATATGCAAATTTTGTTCATCCACATATACGGAATATTCAGCTAAGTGGCATTGCGATGTCGTTCCTATGGTTTGCCAATTTCTATAAACGAAAAGTTTTCAAAGGTCACAGTTATTTAACAGTTAAGGCTACGGCTATTTACACAAGCACACTCGGAGCGCGCTGGTGTGTTAGGTCGACTGAACATTGGAGCACTCTGTTCGCATAACTTAGGGCGGCAGGAATCTTGATAGGGCCCGTCTACCAAGCAAGATACCACTATATGCGCTTATATATATATATATATATATATATATATATATATATATATATATATCATCTACATGGTTTACCGCAATTGTACATTCTTTTGGGGTATTCTTTTCTATAAGCAAATGTGAAGTAGGGTAGATTGCAAAAATCAGTGAAAGCACTTTTCAATCCAATTTTAATCGGCAAATGATTATTTCCGACTTCACAAAATGATGGTGCCGTTCTTTCTTCTGCCTAAATTGACTTACCATAGGTTCGGTTAAAACTCATATTCGATGAAACTGTAATGCGGATATCTGGGGGGAACGTACACATGTGACCTTATGTTTTGTTTCGGATTCTCAATGAAGCGGGTACATTCAATGAAAGGACGAGCACGGAGGAAAGGACTGTCGTATAGCTTAGCTGTTCAAAATTATGTGCTGTTGGAATCATTAGCATAATCCAGACGGGAAAGATTTGCTGCTTGTGTCCAATGTTACCTGAAACGGAAATTGTAAATGTCGGACGAAAAAAGAGTGAAACAAGCCTCACGAATTTCTAAACGCGAAGGCTGGAGTTTCGATAACAAATATTTCACCATCAGTCCAGCTGACTTGCTACACAGCTTCCCCCAAAGAAAGAACACTGTCCTCCATTGTTCCGTGCTTCTCTCAAAGCAGGCGTGGATAGTAGAGCACGTCAGACATTTCTGTCACCACAAAACACCGAGTAGGCCGTTACCACACCCAGTGCATGGCTCCTATGGCCCACACAGGATACACAATACAATGTTTGTTATTCCACATCATTTCTGCCAGTCTCACCTTCGACTCTAGGGTACCACTGCAGTGTGCACCGGAAGAGCGATCCTGGAACTGGTGGACCTAAATAAATCAAAAAGGATCGATATCATCTGAGGTTCAGAATGCAACGTCCCATACTTGAACAATACTACCAACATCTCGGCCAATATACCACACGCCTTATTGCTTCCTGTTTTATTTTTTCTTTATTTTGGAGAATGGAAATCGCCTTAAAAATGCCAAAAGTGTTTACTGTTAGCAGCACATGACCGCATATAAGCACAAATGGAGGAATAGAAGCGCATGTGAAGCGCAACACAGCTGCTTCATCCGGTCCCCAATGGACTATTTTTAAAGCACTATTTTGAATGTTAATGGCATTATTCTCTCCCTAATGGTTACTAAGTAACAAAGCTGAAAGGCTTAATTTACTAATTGTATGCAAATGTCATTCAGCAGAAGCAGACAAGTGAGCAGAAAAGAATGGCAGCACGTGTCCTTTAAGATTTGTCACTGACGTCCTTCCATCCTCCCCATTATTAGAGTTTTATTCGTAGGGCATTTGCTTGCGAGATGACTGATAAACTTTTGTTTTACTGCATCGGCTGTTGGTTGCTTTTTGTCGTGAAAAACACGCGTTTAAAGTAGGTTGTTCCGATATCTCAGAAAACCCTAGGGGTGCGTGCCAGAGCCAGAACAAGTAAGAAAATGACATTTAAAACAAAACAAATTTAGCCCCGAATTTTTGCGACAACAGTCAATGCCGAAAAATAATTGGATTTCAGGGGGATTCGCTTGTTTCGCAATTTATTCTTTTTCTGCTATTCCCAGCTCCGGACTAAGTAAGAACAGGTCATTTCAAATGACCTGACTGACGAAATTTTCGAATTGGATTAAAAAATAGATAACGATTTTCATTTATAAAAATTAGGTTTTCTATCCGAGATTGCCTCTCTCCACAAGACGATGTGTAAAACGGCCCGGATTGCTACTAACGGGAAAGAGTAATGAAAAGGCGCAGGACAAAGTCTGCAATGCTAAGCTCGGAAACGTATGCTCTGCGGAATTTCCCTAAGGGAAAATATTATGCAACTCGGAAAACTGAGGACTAATCATATTCAGGGGCTTCGAGATTAGAAGATCAAGAAAAAAGGGGACTTTCTCAAACCTTTGATAAGTTTAAAGCGACCGAAAATTCCCATGAAGTTCGGTCCCAATGAATTTGTAGAAGTGCAATATCTCGGAAACATTCAGGCGAAGTTGAACATAAAGCACGTCAGACTAGAATTTCCACGTCAAAGGAAGATCATCTAACAGCCATGGAATCTTCCTAGGCAGATCGCTTGCCACGCAGACAATCCTAGTTCTCCATCTACAAAGCTTTTGTTTGGCTGTGATCGACCATTTCGTGCGCCTGGGCCAAACACATTCACAGTTGTCCGCGCGTTTGGACGCAGTTCTCCTTTTCGCCATCGCGGGACACACCAGCTGGTGTGTCCCGCTAGATGGCGAAAAGGAGAATTACTGCCGTCCATAGACGCGCGTGACAACTCGTGAATTTCGTTGGCCCCAGGCGCACGAAATGGTCTTATTCACAGCCAACAAACTAAGCTTGTAAGATGGATAACTCCATCATTGTCTGCGGCCAAGCGACTGCACTAGGAAAGATATCCTAATGCCGCTGTTGAATGATCTTCCTTTGACGCTGAATTCCAGCTCTCGACGTGCCTTTTATGTTCAACCTTCGCCTGAATGTTTCCGAGATACTTGCACCTTCTACAAATTCCATTGGGACCAACCTTCAGGGCGGGAAATTTTCGTCGCTTTCATAAGCTTATGTCAAACGCCGTTGAGAAAAGTCCCCTTTTTTCTTCGAATCTTCTAATCTCAAGCCAATATGATTAGTCCTCAGTTTTCCGAATTGTCATAATCTGTATTGGAGCTCCACTTCTAGAAGTAGCTGTTTTAGCGTCATCGAAACTATAGCACTCGATGGATTGGGTCACATGTTGCGTATGACAACGCTCGTTCTACCATCGGCCCTATTTGTGTATCCTCCCTAAGTAATGGAACACAGCATCTGGAGCCACCTAGATGACGCATTTGCATGTGGGATGAGAAAAATGTACAGCACTCTAGGTAAACTTGAACATTGTACAGTCTTGAATTGTCGGGTCCGAAAGACTCGTCAACTAACAGCTAGAGACACTCAAGATATGCACGTAATCCCGTGAACAGTGTGCGATCACGCTATCATTTTCTATCTTGAATTCAGAATGATTTGAAAAACGCAGTAATTGTACATTTAGACGTTTACGTGTTTCACGCAGCAGCCATCTTATCTTCCCACCTGTGAGACTTCACCTCATGTTCACTTTGGAGATTCATTCTTTATAGTGCCCTGTTAAGTTCTCTGCGGAAAAGGCAGCGGGATCAGTGAGGCCTGCCTTGCTGTTGACGAATAACGATGCTAATACTATAGCTTGTCTGAATCACTTTCAGCGTCTCTTACTTCATCTCTCGTG